>NW_017547257.1:470575-615227 GCF_001854935.1 Bemisia tabaci
AATCTAAAGATATGATTTCAACATGGTAAACCTTCAACTTACCTTCAATTTTAGGATTCCTTTTTAAAAACTGTGCTTTTGTGCCGAAAATGGCGACGAACCTCACATATAAAAATCACTTCACTGTAATAACCGAGGAAACTGGTATGAACTGCAGAAAGACGACCTGCGCGCTTACCTTTGGGAGCTTATAATTTTCTTATCACTCATCCAATCATCATGATATTTGGCCGAGATACTCTCCAGAGTATGTAGTATCGACCAGTGGTGCCATTTTTCATTTTTATTAAAAGTCAATTTTTCGAATTAATGCCGCCTAAATCGGGCTCTGGAACCAATGTGCGCCGTGCCGCACGGTGGATCGAGTCAATGGGAGGGGTCGGTCATCGCGCATCACGCGTCTTATTTTCTCTGATTACAAAGATTTTCCGCCCTTAGAAAAGAGAAAATTACTCTCACCGTATGTATTTTTCGTCGTAGATTCCATTTTTTATCATATTTCAGCCGAATAACGAGTTTTAATACGACTTTGACACACTTTTTCATTACTATTGAAAATAGGATCCTTGATAGTTTATTTTTCACGTTACTTTCGGCGAATGGGACCGTAAGCATCCTACATAAAGATGAATTTTACAGAACTTGTCTCAAAAACATTACTTGAGGAGTGAGGGAGGGCGGCTTCACAGGCTCCTCACCACGAATGTTGCCATATTTCTTTCAATTTCTGCTAACATCGTTTTTTGTTCATGTTAATTGGTTTCTCGCAATTGCATACTGACACATATACGGAACATTCTGATAATGCTCATTTTTCTTCTCTTTTCTTCCAGCCAGTCAATAGACGTTTTCATTTCTATGAACCCTCTACTCTTTCAGTTATTCAACAAATATGCATATTTCAAATAATAGATCAATATATTAAAGAAATAAAAAAAGAGATGTATATACTGTATCTTCTTTTTATCGAGTCATCCTAGAAGATTATTATGGGTACTTAACACAAGATATAAAAAATTGAACGTGCAGTAAAAAAAATAATAAAAAAAAAATAAAAAAAAATTATATCATCTTTCATTCTTTCGTTTTGTTACTCGAAGTTTGGAGTGCAGTTTAAAACATTTTTATTGAAAAAATATTAAAATAGGAGGAAATTTATTTTTCATGCAAGTTCTGATCCCTTGAACTCCTTGAAAAACCTCTGAGAAGGACCAATGTCTTTTGAAGAAATTTCTTGTATTTATTCTTTTTCAACCCACAACCGATTTTTATTTGTATGGAGCTCATGGAAGAGTTCTAGGTATGTTGAAGACATTATGGAAAAAACAGGACTTGTGAAATATACAGTGCGCAAAACATACCTTAAACTTTATCGCACTGTATAACACTGATCAAGTTAGCTACATAGACTAACAGGAGGTTAATGTCTCGTCCAAAAATATCAACAAATCAGCCAAAATCAGTAATCAGTAGAAAAATTACCGAAATTGAAGGATATCGTGTGATGCACGATTTTATTGATGACATTAGAGCAAGATCGGTTCCCAGCAGGCGCGACTTCCTATCATTCAAATGGACCGTTTTCGTAGATTAGCGGATATTAGCGGCTAATTATTACATAATATCATTCCTGATAGTGTACTAGAAGCAACCCAACAAAGGATTTTGCGGACACTTGTGGACATTTTTTTATCGAGCTATCTAAACATTTTTTTGGGCGTTTTTTAAAAGTAAGTTTTGGAGGTGGTTTTGGTCCTCCTAAAAATATGCCAATGCACATTGATAATATACCAAAATGTTCCTTAAAGGGAGGAGAATAAGCATGTTTAATTGAAATTTTGATTCATCTGTCACAGAACTCATGCAAAAGCGAAATAAAACCTTGAGAATCAGACGGCAAATTTGATACCACCTGCAATGTCAGCTTTAGGCAACCCGCATGTCAAAGCTGAAGGATTCAAAGACCCTTGAACCATGGATACATTCATTTTGGAAGCTTAACTACTAGAAAACCAAGAAAAAATATTTAAAATCCGACTTTTTTTTTTTTGGCCCATGACCGACCTCTACCAGTGACTCGATCCACCGTGTGCCGTTCAAGGCCAAATTACATGTTCGGTTTCTCTCTTGGACTCAACTCGACTAATTAAAGAGTGGTGTCTATTGTATCACAGAAAAACGACAAAATTAGAGATATACCATCAGGAAATGAGAGATTTTGTAATCTTTTTTCCGTTTGTAATTTTTTTTCTGAATCCAATGTTTCTTTATGCCGACATTTAAAAAAATTGCAAAATTTTCCGCCCCCTATTTTTGCCGCCATGGGCCGCGGCCCATGTGGCCACCCCTTTAATCCGGCGCTGAATTTACGTAGTTTATAACAACTTTTTTACCCCTTTCCCCTTTTTTTCAAATTTACCGCATATGTGAACAGTTTTTCTTGGTAGCTAGCAGTCAGGTTTGCCCGGTTAGAGACGTAACGTAAATAAACGAACAATCTCGTGAACTGTTATAAACTCTCTTTTCGTAAGATTTCAATCGATTCTTTTGTTTTTGCAGGAGTAAAGAGAAAAAAAGGAAGCAAACGCTTGAAAATGATTGAAATTACACAATAAAACAAGTTATGTTGTGAAATCATTTGTTTATTCAGGCCAGTTTTGCTGACTCTTCTGCCCGTTCAAACTGAGTCGGCGGTGACGGAGAAAAACTACCTGCAGGCGCGGGAAACTTGGAAAAGCGTGTTACAAACTACGCACATTGCGCGCTATGGAGTGCATTTCAAACTTTTTTGATGTGCTCAACGTGATTTTCGTGCAATTTTACCCACAAATAGTATATTAATTTGGTTGTATCCTATCTCTTGCAACAGACCCATCTAGTACGCGTGCCCCGTGTCTGGAGATTAAAAACGCCTTCACTCCCGCGCGTATGCAACACCGGACACCCGTGGAGCCCGAATAGTTGCATCCACACGTTATATTGAAATTCGTTTTAGTTTCCGTCGCATTCAACTTTAACTCGCGGCTCTGCGTTTGTTTCTCCTAAGGCTTCATTAATTCTAGCGTTGCCAATTTTATCAATGAAGTTAATTATTACTGGTTTTGATCTCGATCGACATTGTCAATTTTCCGAGATATGCATTGATTTTTTAAATGTATTACAACGTTTTCCTCCTAAAATGTAGGCTGCGGTCCCTACACTCACTAACCCAATAACGATATATGCGACGGAATCGTTTCATGGTGGACATTTCAGGGGAAAATATTTCAGCGCCAGTTGCGGTTACAGCTGAAGATAGCTGCGTTCGAACCGGTCCGCAGTGGAAATTGTTTTGAAAATAATTTTAATGTGCACGTGAGGCGTAAATTACATTTTTGCTTGTAAATGCATAGCAATGACTAAGGGGAGAAACCGCGTATCTCCATTCTGTGCTTAAAAATTTCCGCTACTATTTTAGGGGAAGAGCCAACTTCTTACCTTGAAATTTGCATAGGATACAGCGCTAGCAGCAGAGAAGGAACGTTAAGGATGTTTTCAAGAGGTTACGTTAACTAGCTATTCAAGCAAAACATTAAGCATGACGAGAAGTCCGCACCGTCACAAACGAAGATACGTCGTTTTGCATTTTGGCGATCTATATGCATCTTGTGCAGTCCGTTCCTTGCGTTTTTATTGGGATAGGCCCTTCGATTCTTAATCACGCCAACAGTGCGGCACAAGAACGGAAGAAATCAACAAAATAGAATCAGACTCCACTCCTGGTTAATTGTGAGGGGAAAATGCCGGCGGGAGTGCGCAGTATTCCGCGGTGCTAAGGAAAAACGTCGTATGAACCTACAGGCGTTGCCAAATTTTCTTTGATAAAACACGAACTCCCTGGTAAACTCATCTATATTTTTCTTCCAATTTTTCAGAGAATATTGTTTGTATTATGATTTAAAGTTCCTGAAAATTTCAAGGAAAATTTGTTCATAATTTTCCTTATAAATAATAATTTTATCGAAGGAAATTTGGCAACTCTCGAATGCTCATACGGCGTTCTTCCTTAGCACGACAGTATTGTGAGTCGCGGGGTTCGCAGCAAAGGTTGGGAGGAGGTTAAGCGATGACTGGAAACGCAAGCTATTACGTATGCCGCGAGTCAGCGTGTCAGATAAGCGGCCCGGGTTTATCGAACGAAGGCAGAGGGCAGAGGCAGCAGCGGCCGGGATCCGGGCAATTACGGGAGCGTAGGCGTGTCGCGGTTTGTCGTTAGAGTTTGTTCGTATTTGCATAGAAAGAGCCGAGCGGAGATGCAGCGACGCGACGGGACGCGACGGGACGCCCCAATCCGCGACCGGCGAAGCCGCGCGCATGCCTCTCTCATCTGGCATCTTCCGCACGGGTACGCTCGACGCGCGTAGAGGGGCTCGTTGTCGGATCTTCAGGAAATGGCCTACTGCGGGCCTATTATTGAATTGATAGACAAAGCTATAGACAATGAAGAAAATCATGAATGACGAAAATGATATGGTGGGATCCTATTGGTGGAAGCGGGTGGTTGCCCGACAAAGAAGTTAAGTTATAGACTAAGTAACGGCAACCGACAAGAGACCCGACAATTAGTCCAGCATTTCCTCCCTTAGTCTGTAAGAACCACTAGTTGCAACCAATAAGATTGCTCCATACTCCCTATGTCTTCTTTATCCATAGCTTTGTCTATCAATTTTAATAATCAGGGGCATTGGGGTAGTGCATTAACACCAGTCTGACAGGTTAGGGTCTTATGACCCTTCCAGATCTTTTTATTTTTTAGCGTTTTGGGTTTCTCGAGGGAATCCCAGATAAGACAGGAATATTTAGCCAATATTTAAACAATATTGTTTTGGTATTTATGCAAAAATTGGGCCAATATTGGTTAAATATTGAGCCAATGTTAAAATCGTACACCATCTTTCCTTTTGGCATAAATACTGTGCCAATACTTTGGCTGAGAATACTGTGCCATTACTTCAAAGGGAAAGTATTTGGATATCAATATTGAGACAATACTACACCAATATTGAATCAATTTAGGCGTCCGCAGCTAGGGGATGGTGGAAAAGGGTTAATTGTGGAAATAATTTTAGAAACCATGAAAAATAAAAATAATAAAACCACTGGGATGTTATTGAATCGATTTTGCAGATTAGAAATTTTTCATCCACCTTGGGGATTGAACCCGGGACCTACCTAACACTAACCGACGACCCTACCGATTGACCCAGATAAGACATAATATTTTTACAATATTGGGCAAATATTGTCAGTACTGTCGCAATATTTACACAATACTGACAATATTTTGATAATATTATAATCAAAATTATTTTTTTAGAAAATATTTAAAGAATAATCATTTAGTATTTTTAAAAATAATATGTTTACCCAAAACATCATAAAAATATTTTCAAAATATTTGTATTTCAATACTGTAAAAATTTATATCGTGAGAGTATTTTTAAAATATCAGTACATATAATATTTACATTCAAAATATTTATTATATATTTTAAAAACATTTTAAAAGACAGTAATGCATTGGTAAGTATTTTCAAAATATTTTGAAAATATTTTAAACAATAATACTGCTATTCAAAATATTTTTAAAATATTTTCAATATCCTAATCGGTATAAGTCAACATACTAAATGCCTGCCCATAACGAAAAGTATTAAACATAATAAGGCTTAGATTTAAGACGTACCTCAAATGTGTTCTTTCTGAACAATTATCCATTATTTTCAACCTTATTATTCATAAAGGTTATTGCAGTTGTTGTCAAATTTAATATAATATAATATAATATATATTTTTTTGCCTCCCAAGAAATTGTTGAATTTCCACCTCCTTGAGGTCATTTTCAATGTATTTGCGCGTGATCTCAGTTTATTTCTTTTTTTGTTTCGTTTGTAGTTCATGTACTGTTGTGAATATTATCATTGAATGAGAATGTTATCATTCATTCACATCTGGTTGTTTATTTTTTATTTTTCAAATTTCAAATGAAACATTTAAATTCAACTGAAGAAGAAATTCTTGATCTCGTGTGCTTATTAATCTCCTGTAGAACTTGCACTTAGTAGCTGTGCAGCTGTGAGATTATGGCAATCGCACCTGCATAGTCTTTATGAGGAAGACATCAAACTGCAATCAAATGCAAAATGCATCTCAGAATGTCGATGAAAAATTTAAAGAGAAAAAAATAAATAAAATAATAGAATGGTGGAAATAATAGAATAACAGAGACAAAAGAAGAGAAATAAAATGAAGTAAATCAAATTAATGATAAAATGAAGTCAAAGACTAAACTGAAGTAAAACATTAGAGGGAGCAAGGAGATGAAGTAAAAAAACTGAGATGAAGAAAAAAATAAAGTATAAGGGAAAAAACTAAATGAGGTTAAAGAATAGAATGAATTTAAAGAATTAACTGAAGTCAAAAAAATTATGATGAAGTATTAAAATAAATTACAGTAAAACAAAACAAAGTAAAGGAATAAGAAGTAAATAATTAAAGAAAAAAAATGAAGTGCTTGAAAAAAAAAAAAATAGAGTGAAGAAAAAAATAGAGTCAGCAAGGAAATAAAACAAAGTAAAACGATAAAATAAATTTAAAAAATATAGTAAAGTAAAAAGTAAAATAAATACACGGACAAATCCAGGCAGATGGAAAATATCCTAGTTGCCCGTCCAACTCGACGTTAAATACCGGTTTTAAGTCACTAAAACACATCGTCTAGTGAAGCTCAGCCAAAGTCAACCTAAAAATTTAACCTAACACTTAATAATTTTTGTATTGTAACCTCAAAACGGCATATATCCCTCAATTTTTGTGCCTTTAGGGTCAAACAGCTTTACCAGGCTGCAATTTAGTAAGTTACAGATGGGATTATAAACTCACAGCCCCGTTTAATCAAAGTTTAAGCGGGATATATGTATAGATATGTTTTTCGAAATGGTAACTATTTACACTCCTCATCGGTATGTTTGTTATTGCCTACGAGGTAAAATTGAAGGATAACCCCTTGTGCAAGACGTATTTCGTTAAGTTCACTCGCTGTTTATCGGTTCTATGTAAGTTCAAAAAGTTAGTTTGAAGGAAGCGCTGTTTTTGGTCCTCGGAGACTTGAACGCCGGGTTAGAAAAATAAACCATTGGAATCACTGGAATAAAACAATCTTGCAACGTAATAATAGGCTTTCCTGATGTCATAGTATGTGTTTACTATATAACAGATGGCTTAACACGTCGCTACAGATAAATTTAAAAATTTTTAATGTACAATAGTGTTACTCCAAAAGAACTTGTTTCATTGCCGCCAAGGAGGGATGCCTCTATTTCTGGCTGTGGGTTTATTGAAAACTTTTGCCAGTGCAAAGACGAGAGTTCTTTGAAGTGACTCGAACATATTGATAAATTTATTGAGAAAATCTAAAATGTATGCCCAACTTCATAATCTGCGTTAGGGAGCGAATTTTCAAGCTCCCTGCATAAAAAATCATAGTAGGCAAAAGAAGAATTTGATACTCTTCAGTCTCACCGGTCTCAAAATTCCGCAAGAAACTTAAAGTAACCTTTGTCATGCGATGATGATCTTTTTTTTAGATGAAGCAAACAACAATAGTACCTTCTCATTAAATTTAACATGGAAAGTAGGAAAGCAAAGATGTTGGATTCACATACCTATGCCGTGAATTATCATGTTGTTTGTTATTAACTGGACGTATTTACTGGAAAGGAACAACGTTCATGCGGTCACCAAGCAACATAGTTACATTTTGCATTAATAATTCCCACTGAAAAACTGCAACACAATTACAACGGCCATTTTGCACTTCGTGTGTAGTTGTTGAAACGGGGTGTGGCTCATCTTCTGTGTCGAACTACGCCTCTGCTGCCATAAACTTTTTGAAGTTGGAAACTCCAAAATCGCAAATTTCTTATTCAGAAAGAGAAGTTTGGAGTGTATTTCAAACTGTTCCAATGTGATTGTTTATGAGGAACAACCCTCTTATTTTGTCCCTGTAAAATTTTTCAACGGACTCATTTTGGCATCCGAATTAGATTCTTTAAGGCGGGTCCAAACTACGCTGCATTCGCCAAATTCCGAATATTTACCCAGTCCAACACAGTATGTTGGATTCAGTGGCGAGGCGTGAGTGATCGACAATAGATATAGATTATTAAGGTGTCAATTTGCGTTATTCGTGTTACTTTCCAAAAGAATCTCAGAAAGTGAGCACCAGGTGAATCAGCCAATCAAAGACGACTCGTAGAAGTAGGATGTGTCGCTCGGCCCGCAATTCATATTACAGCTATTGGTTATTCTCTCTTTGTGACCAACTCAAAGTATAACTAAAGGTGACCATAAACACGGTAATTTTAAATCAACAACTCCACAATTTTCAGCTGGCAACACGGAGCACCCTGCCCAGGCGATTAGGGAATGGTAGGGGGGATATTCGTGCAGATCGGAAACCCGAATCTGGGAGCTTGGAGACCGGCCGGCGGGAGTCCTGCTCCGCGGCTGAGCCAAAGTTCCCAGTCGGGACAGGGAGTGCTTCCGGATCAAACAATAGAGCGAATCCATCTTCCCGGCCGCGACCGGTGCCCGGGCAAGCTCAGCCTCCTCGGCCGAGCCCCCTTTCACCAGGACTCGTAATCAGTATTTATTGTTTGTGTGCCTTTCGTTTAATAATGCGCGTGGCAGCGTGGATGAAGACTTAGCCGGATGTCACATCTTCCCGTAAATAAGCTTCCCGTTGCGTTTATGGCCGCGTCTCCTGCCGCGCCGCACAGTAGGCAGAGTCCATTAGAGAGGTCGGATGTGACATTTTTTTACGAAAACTGCAAATTTTGATGTTTAATTCGTCACGTTTTAGACTTTTAGGGGTGCTTTTAAAAGAAAATTTCACGAGGAAACCAATAGAACAACTTTTAGAACCTCCGATTCTTGTATAAACGGAGTTATAAGCTTTTAAAATCCCCAAATTGTGTCCGACCTCTCCTATTGACTCGATCCACTGTGCGCAGGCGCAGTACTGGCTCCGAATCGGAGGTGGCGAGGGAGTTCGACCACTCCGAACGTCATTAGTCACCGGATTAAAAGGTTACCCAATAGTACTCCCGTGCTGAGGAGGAACACCGTATGAGCCTTCAGACGTTGCCATATTTCCCTCAGTAAAAATTTAATTACCGGGAAATTGTGAATATTTTCCTTTAAATTTTGCATACGTTTTCGTTCGCAATTTAATTTATAATGTCTGAAAAATTCAAGGAAGGATACGCAAAAATTTCCTCCAAAATACATGCTTTCTCCGGGGAAATTCGGCAACCTTTGAGTGTCCATACGGCGTTTTTCCTTAACAGGGCAGAATACCGGCATTGCTCAAGTCCATCGCGGAGAATGGATCACTAGACGAGAGGCTGGATCTTGAGTAACGCAATGCATGTACAAAATTTCTAATCGAAATTTTCCGTCGATTCACACTTCTCACTTGCCACTAAACCGAGGTTTAGTGTACCTGCACCTATCGTGAACTGCGGCGCGATTGTTAATCCTGATCGAATGATCGATAAAAAGCATTGCCAAGATAGGGATTTATTGGACGTATTTCTGCCAAACGGAACTATGTGCATTAAGACATGAGCCCTGAGATCCATAAGAATATATGCATAACAGGGCTAATGTCATAATTCACATGGTTCCGTTTGACAGAAAAACGTCCTATTGATAAATCTCATTCGATGACGATTCTGAACTTTTATCTTCGTGCCTCTAGATCAAATGTTTCTCTGCGGTACGCTGTCCTAATTTTCTGAATCAACTCACAAATGCTCTCTGTCACAGTGCTCACCAAGGAGAGTTTTGTATCAACTATTTTTTGTGCGAAAGTTTGATGAAGGATCATTTTTGTGGTGTTTTACCGCTCAGCCTCGGCCGATGGTCCATATGTCGACAGCATCAATGTCCTCTGGACTTCAATGCATAAATGAAATGCTGGAAAAGGCTTATCTTGGTACCATGTAAAGCACATGTCTCTTCATAAAATGTATTATAGAACTGTGGGGGCACAGGCCCCCTCGCTGCGACATGGTCCATCCTCCAGATGGCTCTTCATGCTCTTCGAGGCCCGCTTCGCGGGGCCTTGTGGCTTGAACTAAATAGTGATTTCCCTTTAGTAGCCCCAAAGACCGTATGAAAACCGGCTCGGTCAATCTTTCGAACAAACTGTGACAAATAATGAACATTTACATTGTCTAAATTAGGGAATTCACAACTTTATCACCCAGGGCTCAGGGTGGACTGGGGTAATCAGCAAGGCAAGGGTTAAACTTTCAAGGTAAGGGAAACAAAGGTATGCGAACCACTTCCACGAAAGAAGAGTGACCGAAAGAGCAAAGCTCTTCCCCTACCTATCCAAGCATTGCAAGCACCCAAAATCGACAAAATGCCCAATTCCGTTTGTTTTATTTCAGCCTTGGTGGGAAATTTGAAACCTGGGGGAGATTAGACCGCAATAGGAAGTCAAGTATGAAAATGCCGAGTTTCATACTCGACTCATTGGTCCTATCTCTCTGGCGAGGAGCGATTGGACCAATAAGAATCGAATATAAGGACGATATTTTGTTTCCAAATTCCCTCCAAGACCGAAATGATTCGAATGGATCCGCTTTTGAATGGTCTCTAGTAAAGCAGCATACCCTCGTTTCACTAACCTTTCCCTGCTGCCGTTCCCTACTGTCCGTTCTAAAATCGAATTTTACAGGGGAACGAAAAAACAAACTAGGGTTCAATATCTAATTTTCAATTAAAAAATTTCGCTTTCTGCTCCTTACATTGCGTATATAACCCCAGTCATTTTTTGTAAATAAAACCTGGGTCATACTCTTAAAATCTGTTTAGAGCGGGCTCATCTAGGGAAACTCAGAAATTAACAGCAGGAACTAGCAACTCTAGGGGAACTAGCATTTTTACTCTTATGATCTCTAGATGTTTTGAGATTTATGACCCACACAGCCTTTTTTACAATCTCAGTCTCAATTGATTTCCTGCTTTTCTAATTTTATTGTTGAGTATTTCTGAGTTTCCATCCCCCCAATTCATCCCGAGTTTTCATCCTGTCGATTGTCGGAAAAATCATGAGGATCAGCACGGTGCAACGCTACTACTAAGCGTTTCATGGAATGGAAATTTAGGAGGCTGGAGAGCTTATAGTAAAGGTGTGGGTAACAAATTGAAAAATTGTTCAAATCGATGTTTTGGTGTGGAATTGAGTGTTCTGTTACCGATGAATCAAATGTGTCACTCTCCTGAAAATTGAGAGTCACTGGCATAAAACTTTCCCAATATAAAAACTTGAGATTTCTTAAAATTTCGATCAAATTATGCATCGCTTTAGGTTTAACTGCGCTGCTGAAACGACGGGAAAATTGAAAAATTGAAAAACTTGGAAATTTCAAATGAAGAATTTCACGAATTTACAAGCCTCTTTTCGGGAAGACTTTGCTCAAATTTTTGAGGAGAACCATCGCATTTATCAGCAAAGAGCAAAGTCACAAAAGAAGTGGAAGCAAGACCCGTGACAAAAATTATAAAAACTGATAAAAAATAGACCAAGAAAAGCTGTGGTGCACTAAATTCTAAGGTTTAAGAGAAATTTCAAAAATTGCCAGTATCTAGACTAATGAAACTCAGCTTGAAAAATCAACCACTATGACTAATTTTTTCACTGAATGTTTTTAGATCTTCCTCCAGTATTAAGCTTAGGAGCAAATAATTTTTTTTAAGTAATGGAGACAGACTGGTTTTCTGTCCTTTTGTTGTTTGTCTTGAGGAAAACATACGAGGGGCGTTCAATAAGTAAGTATCCCCCCTCTCTAAAATCAATAGGAATGAACCAATTTTTAAAAACTTGAGCTCAAAATCTTCCTCAGGATATACTGAGTTCAACCAAACAAACCGCAACAAAATCGGACCATGAGCGGCCGAACGCGAGCCGTTTGAACGCGCCGAGGTGCACGCCGCTCCCGCCGAATCCGCGGAGATTTGAAGTCCGCGACAAGAGAAGAGCTTCTCCGCCAACACTTCAGTCGTTCATCACTGACAAAAAATCAAAGAAGTTTTTGTAAAATAGGGGGCTTACCTCACCTCTCCACATAACCAGCTCGATCCAAGCAGGTCTGATACTGATTGTGAGACTAAGAGAACAGCTTTTGGATACCACGCGTGCANTTCTGAACTTTCATTTTTTATCTCCGTGCTTCTAGATCGAATGATTTTCTGCGGTGCGGTGTCCTGCTTTTCTGAATAAGCTCACAAGTGCTTTATGTCACAGTGCTCACCAGGGAAGCAACAATTAACTTTTGTGTGAAAGTTTGATGAAGAATTATTTTTTGTAGTGTTTTTACCGCTCAGCCTCGTCCGATGGTCCAGCTTCAATGTTCTCTGGACTTCAACGCCAAAATGAAATGCAGGAAAAGGCTTATTTTAGTACCATGTAAAGCGCGTGTCTCTTTATAAAATTTATCATAGAACTATGGGGCTGTGCACCTTGGCCGCGACGCAGCCCATCCCCCAGAGTCTTTACGCTCTTCGAGGTCCGCTTCGCGGGCCCTTGTGGCTTGATCTGAAAAGAGGGTAACTATTTTCCATAAGTAGTCCGAAAGACCTGTAAAATCGGCTCGGTCAATCTACCGAGCAAACTGTGACAAATAACGAACAATTTACATTGTATAAATGGGAGAATTCACAACTTTATCACCCAGGGTAGACCGGAGTAATAAGCAAGGCAAGAGTTAAACTTTCAAGGTAAAAGAGACAAAGGTCAGAACTACTTCCACGAAAGAGGAGTGACCGAGAGAGCAAAGCTCTTCCCCTACCAGCCTACCTACCCAAGCATTGCAAGCACTTGAAATCGACAAAATGCCCAATTCAACTTGTTTTGTTTCAGCCATGGTGGAAAATTTGAAACCTGGGGGAGATTAGACCAATGGGAGGTCAAGTATGAAAATGCCGATCTTCATACTCGACTCATTGGTCCTATATCTCTGGTGGAGAGCGTTTAAACCAATAATATCCAAAATCGGCATTTTATTTCAAACTTCCCGCCAAGACCGAATTGATTCGAATGGATTCGCTTTTGAATGGTCTGTAGTAAAGCAACATACCCTCGTTTCGCTTAACTTGCCTAACTGCTGTTTCCGACTGTCCGTTCTAAAATCGAATTATACGGGTGACGTAGAAACAAACCATGATTCAACATCAATTGTTCAACTCAAATTTTGCTTTTTGCCCCTTAAATTGTCTGTATAACCCCAGTCAGCCTTTTTACGTATACAAAACCTGGGTCATACCTCCAAAATTTGAATAGAGCGGGCTAATATAGGGCCTATATCTCCTGTCGATTGTCGCAAAAATCATGAAGATCGATACGGTAGAACGCTAGAACTAAGCCCTTCCAGAAATGAAAAGTTAGGAGGCTTGAGAGCTTATATTATAGGCGTGGGAAACAAATTGAAACATTTTTCAAATCGATATTTTGGTATGAAATTGAGTTTTCTGTGGCTGTTAAACCCAAAATTTCTCTCTCCTGAAAATTGAAGGTCATGGGGAAAACAATGTTCAATGTAAAAACTCGAGATTTGTCGAAGTCTCAGTTAAATTACGCATATCGCTTTAGGTTTTAATTGCCCTGCTGAAACGATGGAAAAATTAAAAAATTGAAAGCCTTGGAAATTTCAAATGGAGAATTTCACGAACTTTACAAGCCTCTTTACGGGAAGGCTTTGTTTAAATTTTTGAGGAGAACCATCGCATTTATCAAAAAAGAGCAAAGTCACAAAAAATTGGAAGGAAACACAGTAACAAAAATTATAAAAAGTGATAAAAATTAGACCACGAAAAGCTGTGGTGCACTAAATTCTAAGGTTTGAGAGAAATTTTAAAAATTGCCAGTATCTTGACTAATAAAACTCAACTTGAAAAATCAACCACGATATGACTGATTTTTTTAAAGAATGTTTTTCGATCTTCTTCCAGTATTAAGCCCAGCAACAACTAAAATTTTTTTAGGTAATGGAGACACATTGATTTTCTGTTTCAAATTTTTTGTTTGTCTTGAGGAAATCGTAATATGTCGTTATAATACGAGAAGATTTTGAATATTTTTGAAAGAAGCAGGTGAAAAAATCTCGCCCCTTTCGACTAAGGATACTCAAGACTATTTATCATAAATTTAATTGCAAGTAATGTTTAAAACGCAGTTCTAAATGATAACTCCCCTTCAACGTTTATTTACTTTCAAACTCGTAAAAAACTGTTTGGCGACCAAAGCGGTTAAATTCACTGAGGTGAAAATCAATAACTTTCACTCATTTTGCGCACTCAGAGTTTGTGCGGAAATACGCCCTTTTATCTGATTTTAAGGAAGAAACATACGGACCATATAATAAGTGCCAACATGTACAGTATCAGTGAAACACCATATTGATCTCCTGCGAAAACAACCCATTTCTACCGAAAAAAACGATGTTAACGAGAATGAGCTAGAAAACAGTATCAGCCCTGTCAATCACAGGCATATAATCCGCTAGATTAAAGTTTCATCGGTAGACAATTGCCAAATAGTCACGTAAAGTTGGGATTGTACTCACACGTTTCATGAAAACTCCAGAGATCCCTGAGCGACCTGGCAACTTGGAGGCGAGCGATATCAATAAAAGCACGAGAGCTAAAAGTGTGCATAATTTCGAGGCACGACATACCTGAGAGACTTCCGATGGGAGGAGACGGGTTGCAAAATTTTGCCGAGCGGGGGAGGACGAGGAGGTATGATGGTTACATTATTTATGAAGCCATAAAAGCTCGTGCTAGAACAGAACCTATGTCCTGTGAACTCGGCTCCGGCTAAAAGGTTAATGCATTCATTAACGTTTGTTCAAGACGCTCAGGTGAAGCAGGGTTCATGATGAAGGAGGCTTACGTAATTAATTGCAACTGCTCCGCTCGGTTGCCTCCTCTCTCATTCCATGGAAATGTAGGGCTTTTCAGTATAAAGAAGGGATGCAAAGAGGGCATCCCTGGAGGAGATCGAGTTCACAATAAAAGAGTGCGTCCGATGATGGAAGTCGAAAATAACATCGTATTTGACGGCATGACCAGAAAACTTGTGTGGTATGCTGCCGTGCTAAGGAAGAACGCCGTATGAACATTCGAGAGTTGCCAAATTTCCTTCGATAAAATGTTTATTTTTTAGGAAATTTTATGAACATTTTCCCTTCAAATTTTCAGAATCTTTAGGTAAAATTGTAAACTAAATTATCTGAAAAACTGGGAGGAAAATATTCATAAATTTACCAGGAAATTCGCATTTTATGAAAGGAAATTTGGCAACGCTTGAAGGTTCATACGGCGTTTTTCCTTAGCACAGCAGTATGGTCAAGTCAAAAGAGTGCCGGAGGAGAGACTGCTGAAGAAGATACTTGATTGGGCTCCTCCTGGGAAAGAGACGTGGGAAGTTCAGTGAACGAGTGGCAAAATATCGTATGAATATTTGAGGTTTATCCAATTTCCCCTGATGATACGCTGAAAGCGGAAACCATTAGCCAATTTTCTTATTTAATCTTTTGTGCCAAAAAGTTTAAAAAAAAAGAGATCACTTTTTAAAATAAATATAAAATATATTGTTAGAGTCAATTTGGCAACGCTCTGACTATGCGTGCGTTAAAATATCTCGCGCAAAGGACATTAAAAAGGATCGGATTGACACATTTAAAACCACCATTCACAACATACCCGGGGGATCCTCAGGTACGCATACCGTGTTCATTTAATGACTTTATTGAAAAACATGGTTATAAAACATAATCAAGTTACACTTACAGTCGAAATCATACCAACAAGTAGTATGAATTCATATGCATGCAAGCTAAGTGGAAATGTTGCATTGCCCTGACTGAAACGGTCATGCGTTACTTCATTCTACTAACTCCTGCGTTCGGTTTTGTCCGTTAGAGTAGGTAACGTTGACCGGAAAAGCTCAGGTATTGCCGCTGATTATAGAGTAACTAAGGGGTTAAGCCCCCTGGGCGCTACGCAGCTCAACCTCCTGTGAAGGGCGCTTCACGCCCTCTTGAGCTAATCTAAATAGAGCGGGTGGGTTCATCTGGAGACTATCTCTTGTCGATAACCGTAAAAACACGAAAATTGGCTCGGTGGATCTTAAGAATGAGCTGCATCGGNGGGGGGGGGGGGGGCTAAGGGGTATCCAGAGGGCTTTTATCTGAAAATTTTCAAAATTTTGAAGTATCTAATTTATAGTTTGAGTTAATTTCGTCATAAAGAATTATGAAATATCAGCGTCATTCCTTCTTCTCCCCTCCGTTCTTTCTCTATTTCTTGCCTCTTTCTTCACACATCTTTTTTTCAGGCAAACAAGGGGAGAGGGGAGGTGGGAGGTGTACGCCTGTACGCCCCCCACCCCCCTTGGATATGTCTATAATGAACTGTGACGATGAATGAACATTTTTATTTTTAAAAAAATTGAAAGGATTCGCAACTGTATTAAAAGAATCTGGGTCGTATTTTTAAAATCTAAAAAAAAGCAGGCTCATCTAGGGACATTCATTCCTCAATAGTTGCAAAAATTCGGCCACGAAGAATGGAGGAACGAATTCTGACAAAAATTGAAAATTAAGGGGGTCAAAGAGCTGATAGTAACTATGACTTTTATAGAAAATTTGACTCTCAAGTCATAACCCTGTCAATCTCAAAGAATTATATCATGCATCTTGTTTTTGTTCTCCTCTAAATATGGCAACATATACGGTCAGTATTTTTATTGGCTGATCCAGAGCGCTATGCCAGTGCTAAAACACTTTGATGCTCCCTGCGAAGTTGTAACAGAGACCTACTAATTGTCGCGTCAAAGATTTACGGCGGTTCACGTCTTGTTCCACGGCGACTGTAAACGGGCTAGCAGGGTCCAATTAGGCATTCATCAGAGAAATCTCGATTTATCACGAGTCGTTGAGCTTGTACGGACGGCCGGCGTTAAAAGTACACTTCTGCGCGAACTATCCTGCTTTGCTAAGGAAGAGCGCCGTATGAACATTCTAGAGTTGCCACATATTCTCGGATAAAACATTTATTTTGAAAAAATTCGTGCATTTTTTCCTCGGAATTTTCAGATACTTTAGATTAAATTGCGCACAAAATTGTCTGAAAAAATTGAGGATAAGTATGCACAATTTTCCCAGTAAATTCGATTTTTGTTAAGGAAATATGGCAACGCTCGAATGCTCATACGGCGTTCTCTCTTATTAGCATGGCAGTATTGACGAATTTTTATTGATGTTCTTTTAAGCTCTCGTGTTTCAGCTAACCCAGTTCTAATACTAGGCATTTGATTTTGCTGATTATATATACTTGTACATGCATATTTTCTGAGAACTAATTTCGCTTTCCCGTTCCATTTCGATTTTCTTCCGATTTTTCTCGAGAGAAAAAGGGATAGAAAATCTTCAACTTTGCAAATGGAGATACGTGGTTGTGCTTTTTGGCCATCGACATGCCTCGCACTTCTTTAATGCGGATAAAAGGTAGACGTGAAGTTTTTAAAAATGCCGTGTTTGCTTCGAATTTTTAAGCCGCGGACAACGCTCGACTGAAAAAAGGTTTGAAATTACGGTTTGATCCTTCAAATCGCCATTACTTTTTCATATCACGTAGATTTTGTGACTGCATAGCTGCTACGTAACGGGAAAATCGTGTTGATATTTTGAAGCGCACGGTTAAAAAAGACACGTGCATTCGAGAAATTAGTCTTCATCTACACGTGAGAATATGTCACAAAATAATATCAACTTTGACTAATTCTGTATTCATAATAGGCGAATACCGGCTTTCCAACGCATTAGAATATGAAACGAACGACATCATTTATATGTGCCTAATGGGTGGTAAATGCAAGTTGGTGGCCAAAGTGTATAACCACGTTTTTCCATTGCGGTGTTTCAAAGGTTCCGCTCCTATGTTATTTCTTCGAAGCGATACGAGCCAACTTCATCGCTCGGAATTTCAATAGAATATTCTGCTAACAGAGGAGAAACATCAGAAGAGCTTTCAAGCAAGTTCGTTGACTAGTTTTCCAAAGAAAAAATAGAGTATGACGGGAAGTCTGCAACGTCGCAAACGGAGATTCGTGATTTCGCACTTTGGCAACAGAGGTATCACATCTCTTCAGGCACAGGTAGCTCTTGAAAAAGCATTGCTTCAGCTGGAACAAACCACTCTACTTCCACCAAAGTTCTAATCTTTTTGTAATTTTTAAACATTTTATTACAAGGAGAGTCGATTTCACACACGTCGGCACTTGAATAATGGATGGATAAAGGTTTCAACGTGTTTTTTACCTGGTAAAAATTGGCGATAAGAGCTGCGTTTCAAAATACCATAGGAATTCTTATAACCGGCTGAAGTAGGCTACAGAAAATCATATAGCTGGCTGTAGAATGCGGAGAAAATCGTACGGCCGGGCTATACGAAGCGATAAAAAATTATGCAGCCGGGCTGTAGTTCTTACCGCCGGGCTTTACACTTTATTGACTGGCTGTTGCTTTTTCGCCATCGATTATAAAAGGCTATAAGAAATTGTGTAGAAATTCGTGTGCTTTGGAAATCATTAAGTTTGATACGGAACCACCTTAATATCTACAAAACACGCGCATATTTTCCTTTAATACATATTTTTTTTCATCAATTAAAATGAGAATAATCCATACAGGATGTGCAAACATTTCAAAATCATGAGTTGAATAACGCTGACTCCGCCAGATTAAATATTAGAGCCTAACACAAAGCGGAGCGGCGACGCACTGGCGCCTACAAACCTAACAGGGATACTTCACGCATTGCGCAACGCGTGAAGTATCCCTGTTAGGTTTGTAGGCGCCAATGCGTGTTTCGCGCTGGCTGCTCGCCTGCCACGGCGCTTGAAGCAACTATTTCACACCTTAGGTATCGCACAGTATCATACGAAACTGAAGGCGCTCTAATATATTAGTAATGGCAGGCATCCATCAAAAGTACGGAGCTTTTCTCGCAAAATAAATCAAGATACTACGGCCCAAAAAGAGAGCAGTATTCCAAAAACTCACTAAGTCCTAGCATCCGTAATTAGTAACGTTTAGCATACACTTTATCGCCTGCGTATTGCTTAGTCGCCATCGGCTATAAAAGGCTATAAGAAATTGTGTAGCCGGCTATAGAAGCTGTTGGAAATCTTACAGCCGGCTGTAAGTCTATGGTATTTTGGAACACAGATTCTACTGCCAATTTTTACTAGGGTTAAAAGAGACTTTGAGCAAATTTAAATGTGATGGGATGTTTAGACGAGATTTTGGTACTTTTGCACCGGAGGGGGGGGAGGGGGGTAGGTTTGGTTTTTATAAAAAGCACTTTTGGAAAAACACTTCTCAGAGGAAAAAAGTTTCAGTTTGACCCAAAAAACGCGCTCCTCCGGTGTGGCAATTTAACCGTGGATCACCCTTTATATCGTGTTATTTTTAAGTATAAGTCACAGAGAATTTGAATGTAATCTATGATGTTCGTGGTCTGTTAACAGGGATGATGTCCATCCAAATGAGCACGTCTCAAAGGAAGCCGCCGAACTACAGCCTGGACGCGATGCCGGTCACGGACTTCGATTGCCAGGACAAAATCGTCGGTGGCTACTACGCGGACCCACAGACTGAATGTCAGATGTTCCACGTCTGCACAGACATCTCCGGAGTGGTGAGTTCCTCTACATTTTTGTCAGAACGCCTCGGTGTTTTCACCAGTTTCAAATTCATGGATCTATGATTATCGGCACAGTTCGTCGTTTTCCAAACGAAAGAACATAACCCCATTCCAATTTCACAAAATTCACTCTGACAACTTAATTTTTTACGAGAAATACAACTGAACAATTATTCCTGTTCAAAATTCTGCTGACTCTGGCGTGTAATCAGAGGAACAATCAGTGAACTTTCCTGTGAAAAAACTCCGTCCAGTGGCGTGGCGTGCTTTATGAGATACATACATTGATCTGCCATTTAGACCTATGGAAAAGGATCGATAAACAGGGTGCCCGCAACAAACACCTTAATAATAAGATTTTTTTCCACAGCTTCAAATAGAGAAATATCGATAATCAATCATTCGGGTCTAGCCACTGATATGGTTCACATGGCAATTAAGGAGGGTTACAAAAGATCCTTAGTGTCATAAAACGGTCAATTTTTGCAAACCTCGACGAGAATTCAGCGGAGAATTCCCGGAAATGGATCGTTAAAAGGAGGAATTACAATGAGTTGCCATCGTAAAAATGAGAAAATACGGACGAAAACATTCTTTGATTTTGAAAAACTTGAGGTGGCACCAACCCTTATACTTAAAACTCGAATTACATTTTTTATGTATTTTGCACTTTTTGTCCCTTCAAATCCCAGTAATTCCTTACAAGGAACAATCCCAGAGTTTCTACCGGAATTTTACTCAAAGTTTACAAAATTTGCCTTTTTGTGATACTATGGTCAATGTCTCTTTGGACCCTCTTAAATCACAATGTCCACCATATCATCGTTGACCTCACGAAAGGACGTAAATATACACTTAAATGCTGCCAAATTTTCCCTCGTAAATTGCATCTCTACCAGGAGAATCTTGGTCAATGCTTACTGAAAATGTCATTGATTTTTTACTGATCCGATGCAAATGTTGGACACATTTTGGACAAGAATGGAGATGTTGCATGTGTAAGGAATTTGCGATTTGACTGTTGATTCTTATGTAAAAGTTAGCGAGAGACACGATAGTGCCACTGGTTTTCTCTGAAATCATCTCCCAAGCTCAAAAAAAGCTCTCAAGTTGAGGCCAAAATGTAGGGGATATCCCACGCTATCCTGAGAATCAACGTCTACATCAATACAAACTCTCCATGCAAAGATAGGGAGCAAATACATTAGCAGGGTTGCCGTGTTTTCAGCTTTGGAGTCCCCAATTAAAGTGGCAGCCCTTTCAATGTATTTGCTCCCTATCTTTGCATAGAGAGTTTGTCTTGATGTAGACGTCGACTCTCAGGATAGCGTGCGGGATATCCCCTCCATTTTGGCTTTAACTTGAGAGCTTTTTTTGAGCTTGGGAGTTGATTTCAGAGAAAACCAGTGGCACCATCGTGTTTCTCGCGAGCTTTTACATAAGAATCAATGGTCAAATCGCAAATCCCTCACATGCACAGTTGCAAGACTGCATGCAGTCACACATGCAATCCCTCTCCATTGCACAGTTACATTTTCGTGAAAAATTTAATTGCTTCAATAAATTTTGCAACCTTGGAATGGAGTTACGTTCCTTCGTCCAGAAAACGTCGATGCGAGACCTCCTGAAAAAGAGCTGATAAGGAACGATTATGAATACAGCCTATTAAGTAGGTAGCGTATACCTGCGTGCGCTTGTACCCGGGTGACGCACCTAATGATCCCGACCCGGGGATCACCAACAAGTTCTGCGCCTGCGCGGAAGTCATCCGGGACGCAGACTCACGCAGCGCGGGGGTGGATAGAGACGGGCTCATCGCGGCCACGACAACGCGAAGGCAGCGCTTGATTGATAATACGCCGAGGAAGTCACAGAAGTCAGGAGAAAGAGGGACGATGCGCTGGAATCAGCATCTGCATGGGATCATATTTCACGATCGCTCCGGCACGAAACACGAAAGCAGACGGAATGACGTTCCGAGTGCACTTAACCTGCACCGAGAATTTTGCTCGTGCCGTCTGCCGTTACGTGCAGTTGCTCTGATTAGTTTGCGCAGTGAGGACCTGCACTAATGGATGTTGATCAAAGTTAGCTCGGAGATTTCGATTGATGGAAGGAAGTAATTGTCTGTGGGTTTTCTTCCTCTCCCCTACCCCAACTTCCCTAACTTCACTTGCAATTGAAGCACTGGGTGCAGAAAGGGCGTTTTTTGATTGCAGTGTCTCAAAATTTTCGCTATTGTGTCATGACTATAATTAAACCGAATGTGTGTAATTTGTTGTAATTTTTACTGAATGATTTTACAGTACTGAAAACGTAAAATTTCAGAAAATTTACCCAATAGTTTCCTCTCTGAAATAAAAATTAGCACTGGAGACTCTGATATTCTGCAACCAAGAAATATTTTTTTCTGCACAGAACGCCTTAATTGTTTTTTCAATGAAAATGAAAATCAGTGATTGTTGGTGGATTTTTTAAAAACTTTATGTCTCACAGGCTGTTCAGTTTTCAACATATCTCTGAAACCAAAATCATTCTATTTATTCAAACGTTAACGAAGTTATAGAAATTTTAGTGACAAATGAAATTTTGCAATCCACGAGTTCAGCCAAACACACAACTTACTGCCCAGGTGACCTTTTCACGTATGGTGCAGGTTACATTATCGGTGGTACATGCGGTAATGATCCCCCAGCGTTGCTTGCGGTAGAGTTCCAAGCTCGAAGATGCAGGTCGCGGCTGCATCAAAGCTAGGTCATCAGACCAACGGATATAAAGCTGTTCCGACTGAGATGGGTTTAATTTAGTGTGCGATGCGGAGAAACAACTAAGTTAAAGTTCAGGTCTTAGTTAGGATCAATTTCACCGCAGTGATCGCGGAAATACTCAAATAAGTTTGTGAGAATTCCAAGGATGCCGCAATACTGCTAGTCAACGTATTGTACTGCCGTGCGCATGAATGACGTCGTACGAGCCTTCAGGCGTTGTCAAAGTTCCTTCAGCAAATCACTTCCAAATTCTCAGGACATTTCGTTCGTAATTTGATCTAAAATGTCTGAAAATTTCAAAGAAAAATATTCATGACTTCAGGGCCGGATTTACTTACTTGCCGCCCATAGGCCGCCTGTATTTTGCGCCCCCTTCTCATTCGTTTTGAAACAACAATAAAATCCATCAAGTGAACGTGCCGGAGGGGGAGGGGTGCATAAGACGCGTTTACTCGTGTTGGACACATTTTTTGCGAAAGCCCTGTCAACACTACTAGCAAAAGTTCACGGAATTTGGTACGAAAATTAAGTAATTCCGTAAACCTATCTCTATGTGGACAAGGCCTTCCATTCATATGAGATGAACGAAAAAATTATGAAACAACAAACATAAATATGGTTTAATTTTAACTTCCGCCGCCGCTCTGACCGCACTGTGTTTGGCGCAATGCGTGAAGTATTCCTGCAGTCTTGTACGCGCTATGCGTTTCACGCCGCTAGCTGCTGACCGCGGCGACCGAACGCACTGTCTTTGACGCAATGCGTGAAGTATTCATGCAGTCTTGTAGGCGCTAATATGTGTTACATGCCGACCGCCGCGCCGCTCCGAGGGTTTCTACTTTTCATCTCAAGTTCTCGTCATCATTGCTCTCTGCGCCGCACCGTTCCAGGCCAAATTCCGTGTTCGGTTTCTCTCTTCGTCTGAACTCGATTAATTAAAGGTGCTGTCTATTGCATCACAGAAAGACGACAAAATTAGAGATATACTCTCAGAAAATGAGAGATTTTGTCACCTTTTTTTGTTTGTAATTTTTTTTTCTGAATCCGATTTTTCTTTACACCTACATTTAAAAAATTGCAAAATTTGCCGCCTCCGTTTTGCCGCCATAGGCCGCGGCCCATGTGGCCACCCCCTAAATCCGGCCCTGCATGACTTTCTTGAAAAATAAATCTTACCTGAGAGGTTTGACGACATTTGAATGATCTCCTTAGCACGGCAGTGTATTGGTCACAAGATATTGACCTGAATTTTTCAAGACAGTTAATGAGGACTTTTCAAGTATTGCTTATTAGAAAATTGACGATATTTTTCGATTGAAGCGAATAAAGCGTGCTTAAGACATGCTCCTGCTGGCAGCCACACGGAGGAAAAAAATTCGTGCTCGGAATACTTTGTGAGGTCAAATGGATCTTAGAATTTTTCAGAACGTGCGCATCCAAAAACTTGATGTCCATCTGCCAAAGTTTGGAAAACGCATCTGAAATACTTTCGGTACTTTCGTTGACTCCCGAAAAGTTCTAGTAATACTGCGAAACGTCCCAGGTTTTTTTATTTTGTTTTTATTTTTGCGGCCTTAGTCCTATTTTAAGTCGATTTTGCATTAAAGGTTCTAACCGAAGTACCTGAGATGTATAACCAAATTTCAGCAGCTGAACCTCAAGTTTTCAGATGCCCAAGCCAAAAACTTCAGAGATCCATGTGACTTAATCGGGTCCCATGGATAAAGTTTTATTATTATTATTCGTACACGCATATTGCCAATAAAAGGCGAAAGAGTTTAGGAGAAATTACCTTTTTTTTTTGGAGAAATTTATATAAAGTTTAGATGAGAGAATTTTGGAATTCAACTGGTCGTATACCTTTCCACAGTAAAAAATTCAAACCGAGAATTACAAATTATTCTATTTAGAAAAGGGTTAAAATATAATTTTTCTCTGGATCCGATGGTTTTTCTTAAGTTTTCTGTGATTCGTGTCCTTACTGACGAAGTTCATCTAAGTGAGCTACCTCTGATCATTTTATTGAAATTTCAATGACAGTCGATTTAATCATAGTAAAATTAAAAACCAAACTAACCGTACCTAGAGAATAATGATACCATTGAATATTTTTTCAGCTTCAAGACTTCCGGTTTCTGTGTCCAAACAACACAGCATTTGATCAGGAGAATCAAATTTGTGACGATTGGTACAACATCGACTGCGAAGCTGCAACATTATTTTACAGCGATAACTTCGATTTATTCCGTATTGGTAAGTTGTTCACCGAGTTACTTAATGAAAGTTAATTTACACCATTGTTATGAAAAGTATACATACAGTTAATGTAAAGTCTTAGGTGAGGTAAAAGATTAATTGCTTTTCAAAGGATCTACTTAATATACACAAGAAAGGAGAAAAACCACGCGTTGAGACAAAAGACAGATTATACAAATAAATATAGGTGATCTCGCGAGCGTGTAATCTAGATGGTATTTTTGTATTTTGAAGGCGCTTCTGAGACTTGATTTTTAGATTTAGATTCAGTCACTAATATTCAATGTAATGGACCATATCTTTAAAAAAATCATTATTTTATCGAATCTCTTAAGCTGTTTCTGACACCATTAGGCATGGGTATAATAAATTTTCAAAAATTGCAATATATTGCAACATGTAAATATACATAGTGCAAACATATAGGATGGGCGAATTTAAAGTAGCCCGATTAATACACATCACATTAAGAACACACCATGGGGAACAGAGATTAAAACTTATATTAAAAAATCGAGGTTTTTCGCCTAAATTTTTGGACATTTTCAATCGGAGGATTAAACCCTTATTTCAATTCTTCAATTGAAAGTGCCCAGGAGTTTCGGCGAAACGTCTCGATTTTTCAATGTAAGTTTTAGCCTTTTCTCGCCATGATGTGCTCTTATCTAGCGTATTGCAATATATTTGAATGTATAAATAAATTGTCCTTTTCTGCTACCAAATTATCTTGTTCCTATTTAAAAATAATTATCATAACTAAACAAAATCATAATGTCTTAACTTATTAATAAATTCAATCACGCCTGAACAATTTCGGTGGGGATTGCTATGATATTTGAACATATATAGTATTTGTTTGATTTTATACCTCGGCCCTGCCGCAGACAATACCGCAGTGATCAATAATTTTCAAAAATTTTAATTACATCAGCTTCCAAAACAGTTCTCAAAGCTGAACTGCAGCGTCTTTTGCAATAAATACATACTTCATGCATGCTTTTTTCGTTCGGTTCTCTCGATTTCTCTCTTTCCTTTCTTAAAATGAAAAATGATTGAAAATGGAAGAAAGAAAACCTATTCAATATCTTAAAATTTGGCTCTGAAAATCATCAAAGCAACTGAATGAAAGAAATATTTTTACTCAGATAAACAACCACGTAATTTCGCGTTTCATCTGAGACGTTGTTATAAAAGGCGCAGTAATAATTTAATGAAGTAGGTTGTCCAAATAGGTAATACATTCACCGACTCCCTCCCCCTTCGGCCACATTCAATGCAACTGTTATTGAGTCCTAGATCCCTGTTCAAGCCAACTGTTCGCGACACTCTTCCGCTTTATCATAGTTTCATTACATGCTCAGGCGCATCACCTACTGCATCTATTACGAAAGGATTCACCAGTTCAGTAGAGGTCATCTCATCGAGTTACAATGTTGCCACATTAGGGCTATAGCTCATTATAAAATCAGCTATTTTTTGTGAATATGTATTCCAAATTTTGAATCACTGATCGAGAATATATATCTGTAGAAAGCAATGGTATCGACGAATGTCAAAAGGTCGTGATAACAATCAAGGAAGAGCAAATAAGGTGAGAGCACATGCTGTCAATTTGTAGTTTTTTTTGACTTCATGATTTAACAAAGATATATTCCCAGTTTTTTTCCATGCTACATCGATGACTAAAGTGCATAATCAGGTATATTCATGATAACGTTTTAAAATTGTCGGTTTCATTTTGCTTTTTTGAAAAGGAATATTCCAAATAGCTTGAAATTTATGTAGAATGTCTTACTGATGGTGAACACTAATCAAGGCAATCTTCAAAGAATTGCGTTGAATAGTTTTCCAAAGAAAAAATAAAGTATGGCAGGAGGTCTGCAACTTCGTAGACGAAGATATTAGGGGAAATCACACTAAATTTCAGGTTAACAGTTACTTCACAACGGAAGCACGTGAACTGATACAGATTCTGAAATCCCTCTCCAAAACTTCTTTATACTTCGTCCTTTCGTACATAAATAAAGGTAATCCAAAGTTGATAGTGATGCACGAGTGTTTAAGCAGAGGATCCGAAAATATATTTTAAACACTATTCCAAACGTATCAAAATCTCAGTCAATTTGTCGAAAGTAAATAGTCAATTCAGGCATTTCATCAAATGCCTAGGCAAATAGTCAAATGTTAAGGAATTACGAAATTTTGTAAATTTATGGCGAATAACTCATGAATTTGCAATCGTTTGGGAAACATAACTCATCAAATCTTTGAACTTTTCTTCTTCCTTCCTCTATAAATGCTTCACGTATATTTTAATTTTAAAATTTTAAAAATGTTGTATTTTAAAACATGCTGAAGATTTCAAGATAAATGTTCTTTAAGGAGCTAAAAATCGTTTGAAATACTTTTGTATGAAGCACATTTTTACAGAGAACTCATTCTTTCAGGCGTAATGAATTTTTTTATCTGCAATTAGGAGACGAATCGGAAATTTATCTGTTAGTCAGAATATTTGACCATTTAGGATAGGTTTGAATGTGAAAAACCACAACTCAAGGTGTTATTTTGATAATAAAATTTTATTCAATTTTATTCATTTTTTGGAAATGATTGAATAAAATTGTATTATCAAAATTAACCTTGCCTTTGTGGTTTTTCAGTTTTTCACATTCAAACCTATCCTATCTTAACTGGTGTTAACGTGATTCTCATCACTATGTTCAAATATTTGACTATTATTGCCGAGGCATTTGACGAAATGCCTCATATTTACTATTTGCCTTCGATAAATATATTCGATCATCAGTATATTGTAAGTCACATGCCGATGGTAGAACAATTTTAAACCGTCTAAACAATTTTCAAGCGACATTACCTCCATTTCGGTTTAATCTGGCACCCGGCTCCCAAGGCAAATATTAACTCATGCAAGGCGGGCAATACAGCGAATGCAGTCGGCTCATCGGAGGCACCCGGCGTTACGAAACTTTGATTTCGGTTTCGGTTTTGACGACCGAGCGACCGGACAAACGGACCGGAGGACACGGATAGAATAGCGTAAAATACATAAATCATACGGTTCGTTGAGCCCGGTTGGTGAATAACGCCTCGCTATCACGATTCCGTAGGATAAGAAGTTTTTTTCGAAGCTGTCGTTGGCCGCCTCGCTGGTCATTCGCGTTGCCTCAATGTGCAATGGGTGCCGTTGAAGGATCCGAGGAGAGGTATGGATTTTTCGCCCGATCTGGCAACCTCGACGCGTAATGCACGCGTCTTGTAAGTTATGCAGCTTGTGTGCGCCGCGTCGGAATTATAATGCAAGTGTCAGTCAACGATTGTAAATCTTCTCGTTTGTAAAGTGCAACGAGGAGAATGGTGAGAGTTACGATCGTTTCGCTATGAGGGTGTATTTTATAATCGGGCTCAATAAGCCGATGAGGTGACACGAACATTTGGTTGGGTTTTAATGGCTGTCTCGATCGAATCGTGAAATTTAAAGCTGCCAAATGTTGCGAAACAGGTGTATAAGATGCAGCCACTTAAATGCTGCCGTGCTAAGGAAGAACGTCGTATGGACACACGAGAGTTGCCGAATTTTCCTGGATGAAAGATGTGTTTTTGATGCAATTTAGTATATTTTTCCTTGAAAGTTTCAAATATGTTAGAATAAATTGCGTACAAAATTGCCTGACAATTTTGGGGGAAAATATTTACAATTTTCCCAGTAAATTCGTTTTTCATCGAAGGAAATTCGGTTTCAGAACGTTTTGTCCACGATCTTTTATCCGCGCACCTTTTTTGTTCAGTAGTTTACGCCCACACGTAAAATAAGCAACGATGACTTGGTCCAAGCATTATATTTTAGTCGGTATGTAAAATTATATTGACAAGATGGAAATGAGAAATTGAGAGAGAAGGAGGTGTTGTTATGGTTACTCATTTTCTAAATGAAATGTTATTACTTTCTCCTTTTGAATCATCTTTTTAAATTGTCATTGGTGAATATTTGGTTTTATTTATATCCTTAAAATATTCGATGTACAAAATATCATATATGTATAGGTACTTTTTTTATTTTTTTAATTTTTTTTTTCCGAAATTATAACTTAAATTTGAAAACATTTATATTTTTAAAACGTGACGAATATTTGTAAAACCTTTTCCAAGCGACATTAATCTCAATAAACCGCAGTTATGCCGACAGAAACTGCAAAAATGAATAAAAGAGGGGAAAAAACCAAGAAGCACGCAATCTTTAGTTTTAACCTAATTGTACATCGATCTTTTAGAGTCAAATACGTCAAATTTTGAGCGTTTGGTTGCGCGTACACCTCGTTGCAGCACAATAAAAGCACAAAATGTAAAAAAAAATTCAAGTGCTCTGGAAATCATTAAATTTGACACGAAACCACCAATATTTAAAAAACACACATTATATAATCATTCTCCTTTGATAAATTGATACATATTTTTCTCATCAATTTTAATGAGAATAATCAATGCAGAGTGTGGAAACATTTCAAAATCATGAGTTAAAAAACGCTGACTATGCGAATATTAATATTAAAGCCTAACAGAGCAGAGCGTGCTGCCAGCGCGAGAGGCTCACTGGCGCCTACAAACCTAAGTGGATACTTCACGCATTGCACCATGCTTGAAGTATCCACTTAGGTTTGCAGGCGCCAATGCGCGTTCCGCGCTGGCCGCCCGCCCGCCGTGCGGCGGCGCCTGAAGCAACTATTTCACAACAAAGGTGTTGCACAGGATTATACTAAATTGAACGTATTAATAATGACAGGCATCCTTTAAAAGTTCAGATCTTTCCTCGCAAAATAAATCAAGATACTTATCGTACACTGGAAAAATCTAAGACCCTTTAGCTGAGGCAAAAATAGAGGTTTATCCGATTCAGGTATAACAAGGTGGGAAAATCTTGAAACATAAATAAGTCATGACACACCAAAGAGGTGTAGAGAATTTTAGTGAATTTTGTCTCATGGAATTGACGCTCCCCCATTTTTACCAAAACTCTCAACTATATATTATTCTCCGTTGGACCAAACAGACAAAACAAAAAAACAAGCAAACCCTCATTCTTCCAAGTTATTTTACATTTTCATCCAAAACGTCGTTAGCAATTGTCGTTTGTATTTGCATGTGGGCCAAGTAGCTTTGGGTCTCAACTGGCAAGTGGACCAAAACTCCCGTGCCGTTTGACCGGCCTAACTTTTGCCATCTTAGTTTTTCTTTTTTATCTATCATTTACGGGCTTAAAAGTGATTGCCCTGCAATATGTCCTTGTTTGAACCTAATTCTGGAGGTTCATTTATATTTGCAAATATTTGGTCTTTGCTATTCGAAATGTTAACCACGACTTTTCAAGGCATACAATACCCTATATCCTGTTTATGATTTACAATCGTAGGTAGATTTGAGGTTTAATATAGCCTGATTATAGACAGATATATGCTCGAGTAATTCTAACAGCTTAATAAAAATTCTACCTCTCCTTTTCCAGATGCTGATAGGAGCAACAGTATCGTGAATAAAGTGACCCCTATTCCTCTTGGACCCTCCACGAGCGCTAAACCGAAAGTGGTGAAGGCTAAGAAGCCTCTTGGGCCAGTGAACAATGCAGTCACTGATGACGAAGACGATCTCTTCCTCCAGAAAGCCGATACTGGTGATAGGAGGCTACATCAAGATTTGCTCAGGTAATTTTAATTTTTTGCTGACTTGGATAAGCAAGTTGTTTGTCAAAAGAAGGAAAGAAAAAAAGAAAGATAGAAAGAAAGAAGGTTTTTTACAATTCCTGATTTTTTAAATAATATTGGTATTATCTAACGTTACTCAGTAAATTTAATGCGATTCGTTTGGTTTTAGTTTTAAAGCATGTAGATATATGCAAGGAAATACTTGTAGTAGTTACGTGATACTTTAATAAAATGTCTTCAAAAGGGAAGAAGGGAAGAAGGAAATAAGGAAATAAGCAAAAACGGAAGGAAAACTCGAATGACATCATGCGGAATGTGTGCTTCACATGTAGTGGGAAGATGGATGACTAGACTGAAATCATACGTGGTATAATGTGAGCGTTCAATGAGAGTCGGTTTATACATTGAAAATGCTGAGATTCCCCGTGTATTATTAGAAAATGCTCGATGAAGGACCAAAAAAGGGTGCATGCCAAGTTTTATCTATGCATATTTTTACATCCCTTCCTCCCATCAAAATGAGTCATTGACATTCAATGACCAATAATGATGCAGTTCAAATTTTCTAGGCTTTTGCACGATGACAGCTTAGGGATTTGATCCCACCATCAGGTAAATTTTTGCTAATTTTTTAGCACCTGATGATGGGAGCGAATGCCAAAATTGCAATTGTATTAAGACTTAAAGAATTTTGACTGAATTAGTGGTCGGCCGCAGACAAAGTTACTTTATACAACCTAAAAATTTATAAAATATGTACTGTGATACTTGTATATAGAACACTTAAGAAGTTTGATTATCAGAACTTTTGATTCTTATCGATTTGTATCTTTTTATATTACAGAGGTAGCAGCAGCAGCAACTTCTTCGAAAACAAGAATCGTGGACGCGAGGACTTCGACGACGATCTGTCGGGTCAGCGAAAGAGCAACTTCGTGAAACCGGCCGACGAGAAGAAGAAGACGAAAGTGGCCGTGCGGAAATTGCTCACGGGGAAGCGGCCGGTGAGCCCGAAAGCCGAGGCCCAAACCACACCCCCACCAGCGCCCACCACCCAGTTCCCATCCACGACCACGTTCCAGAACTTCTTCCAGAAGACCAAGTACAACACCGTGAGCCGGAATCGGGACTCGGCCACAGCCTCAGCTCGATTCGAGGCGTCCACAACCCCGGCTCCCACCCCCACCCCAACGGCGAGGAACTTCTACAACCCCCAGAAGCAGTACTACTCCAAGTCCACACCCAAGACGGCCACCGCCTCCTCTCCAGCGCCGTTCAAGTCCCGCGGCTCGGTCAACTACAACACCTACCTGAAGTCGCAAACCAACGCCGACTTCATCGACATCCCCAAGACATCCGCCGCCCCCGTTTACAACCCCGTCTACAACCCCACCTACAAGGCGCCGTCCCAGACGCCGACGCCGTACAACTCGCCGGACATCACCCAGGCCTACTTCAACTACCAGACACCCTCCGCCCAGCCCGCCAACCAGAAGCTGCAACAACCCAACTACCAGCAACCGCAGTCCACTAACTACCAACAGCCGCCGACGACCTATCAACAGCAACCAACCAACTTCCAACAGCCCCAACAGCAGACTGTTCAGCCGAATGTCAACTACCAGCCGTTCAACCCGGCTCGAACGACCCAGAATGCCGCCACAACCCAGAACTTCCAGCCCTCCAGGCAGCCAGCTATAGTCAGTCCTACGAACTACCAACAACCCCCATCAGTTAGCCAGTTCCAGCAGCCCTCGACTGCCAATCAGTTCTACACGGCGAGCACCCTCAGCCCAACGACTCAATCACCGGCATTCAACTATTACCAGCAGTACTCAACTGCGGCTCCTAGCAGTGCGTACCAGACATCTACTTCTTTCGCCTTCTCACCGAGCTCTACCGCAGCGCCACCTGCCTTCCAGAAAGCGAACTACTACCAGCCTAAAAAAGACTACAGCCCCAAGGCGCAGGTAGCCCCCGTCTACCAGTTCAACCCGAGCGAGGATAAGTACGAGGAGAATAACCCTGACGAATTTTTGAAGACTGCCCCGAGCTCGAATTTAAGGCCCAGCGACATAAACGCTCTGGGCTCCTTTAACAAGTTCAACACGTCCGTATCGGCGTCTTTCAAATTTAGTCAAAATGCCGTTTCAAAGTCCTCGACGGCTTACAACCCTAGCTCAACGAAGGCTCCCGCTTTCGGGAACAGCGTTTCTTACAACCAACCCCCGGCGAGGAGCTCGCCGAAACCTTTCACTCTGCCGGCGTCGACGACACTCCCGCCAAAACCAGTGACAAGCGCGCCCGCCGCGAGACAGCCCCAGCCTAACTTCCAGCCGGCGCCAGCGGCGGCCCAACCCAACTTCAAACCAGCGGCGGCCCAACCTAATTTCAAGCCAGCGGCGGCCCAACCTAATTTCCAGCCTGCGCCTCAACCTAACCAACCCAACCAACAAAATCAGCAAAATCAGCAAACGTCCGGCAACAATGACTATGATTACGCTTATTACGATGATGGCGCCGCTGAGTACGATGGAGTAGAGCACATTCAGGAAGAGTTCCACAAAACCAAAAATATCAAAAAAGCATAGGTTGAAAAAATCTGACGCGTGTCCACTGTTCTGCCGTGCTAGGGAGGAACGCCGTATGAACCTTCAGGCGTTGCCAAATTTCCATAGATATAACTCGAATTTCCTGGTGAAGTTATGAATATTTTTCTTCTAATTTTTTAGATAATTTGGTTCGCGATTTAATATACATTATCTGAAAATTCCATGGAAAAATGTTCATGACTTTTCTAAAAAATAAGCATTGTGTCCGAGGAAATTTGGCAACTCTCGAATGTTCATGCGGAGTTTATCTTTAGCACGGCAGTGTTCCTTAACGTGGCTTTACCGCTGCGACTCCTGTGAGAAAATGAAGTATTTCGTGAACCCTTTTAAAGACATCAAGACTGGGGCTTAGTAAAATTCTGTTTTAAAAATTTTTCTAACGTTGGAGAAGGCATGAACAAAAATGTTTTTACCTTTTCTCATATTTTTGTATTTAAAGATAAAAACCTAAAATATCGTAAAGAGTAAAAAGAGCGAAGCAATGAAAACTTAAGTTTACAGTTTTAGTAAAAAAAACTCTTTTTTGCTGAAGTAAACGCATCTTCTAATAATAGGAATCATAATATTTAAATGGCTCGCTCCGAACTTTGTCCGCGACTATATTGCAAAATTTTAATTCGTTCTTGTATGTTTTTCTTGATAGAGAAAAAACAAATCCGTACATACATTTACTCATTTGTTAAAATTTTGGCTAATATTACCTTCGAAAATTCAAATGTGGAAGTACAAACTGAGACGTTTCAATAGAGTCGGAAAGTTTTCAAAGAAGCCATTGCATTATAATGAGATGCCCTTGAGTTTCCATTTAAGAAATGCTTGCATTAGTATCTGAACGCATGCGAGTCTATTATTTACTCAGCGTATATTATGACAGCCCCAGAGCAACACGAATTTTCAAGGAGTTGATCAAGCTAAAAGGGCTGTTCCTGTTCTTGCTTTCATCAATTTGGCCCCTGATTTGTTTTTAAATTTTGGATCAAGAATAAGGAAATCCTATTATGAATTTTTTTACAAAATAATGTCTCACACGGTTTATTTCTCTCAAGAGGAAATAACTTAAGTATTTCATTTTTGCATCTCCACGTGTGAGTTCAGATAGAGATTCTAGTTATTTTTTAACCATCTCGAGCTAATTTGAGGGAGGCACTCGTGACTGATGCCAAACAAACGCAGTTCTGACGAGAGAAGAGAAAGGAATGAAATAATTTCCAAAAGTATCTGCATCATATTGATCGCGCATTAAATCTAAAGATAGGGCCAATTTTAGGTTATCGATACTCAAAACACTGAGCTCACCTTCCAAGTGCCAATTTCATTCGACATGAACCTAATGTAATTCGTTTACGCGAAACTTGTAAAATATTGTTTTGTACAAAATAGCAATTAAATATACCCGGCGATTCAAGAATTTGTTAAAATTTCAAAATGTTATGGACCACCAATGGATAGAAAGAGAACCTTTGAGAAATAGTAGAGAAACATTAATGTTGCTGTTTTGAGGAGGATAGATGAAATTATGCCAATCCGTAACATTTTAACGGTTTCAGCATGATTCAATCTACCTAGATTAATGTTAAACGTCTCTTGACGTATTTTGATATGTGAAATAAAGAACAAGTGGCTTGTGAAATTTTTGTTTTACTTTACACGAAGTAAGTATTGGTAAATTATTACTCATTCAAACAAAATTTACAATTTTTGTGAAAATCCAGAGGACATGTAGCAAAGGGTGGATGATGATTGATTTAAGAAGTGTCAAATTCTCTCTAGACGCGTACCTTATCTGTGTTTTAATCATAATGAAAAACATAATCTTTGTCTTCCAAGTCCTTTTCTTCTCAAATTAATCATCCTTCAGTTATTTTGTATTCCTAAAACTGCACAAAGGATTATGCTTGAATCAAAGAACTAGATCCCACCCTTGTTATGTAAATTAAAGTATTTGTAAAACTTTTCTTAGGGGTCCTCGTGTAATATAATTTTCATCCAAATAGTACAATTTCTGAGCCAAAATGTAAGATCCTATTTAGAATAGAACTTTTTTCATAATAAAATTTTTTAAAATATCAAATTGTAGAAATCAAATTGTACAGATTCCCTTTCATTCTTAATCTTCCCGCGGACTGATCGTTAAAATTGATAGACTAAGCTATAGACAAGAGAACTCAAAGGTATCTGGAGGGATCCTATCGTTGGAAGCGGGTGGTTGCAACGGACAAAGGAGGAAGGTAGTAAAGGCTCGAGGTGAACTCGATGTAATATACTAACTAACGGTACGAGAGACCCTATCTATAGTTATAGTCTATCATTTATCCCCTCAGTCTATGAGAAACACCCATTTCAACCAATAGGATCGCTCCATACTCCCTATGTATTTTTTGTACATAGCTTTGTCAATCGAATTCAACAATCAGCCCGTTGGAGGATACATGGTCATCATTCAGTGGCGAGGCGTTAATGATCGATTGTCAATATCTCCCTCATTTGACGCTATAGTGAAGAATCAATCATTAAGGAGTTCGTTGCGAACACCCTATTTACCTATCCTTTTTGATAGGTTTACATGGCAGAGCAATCGATACATCGCAAAACACGCCTTGCCGCACTGTTATCATCTTTATACTATTCTTAAATGATTTTTCTTTTAACTCTCAGAAACATTCTTTGATAATACTGTACACTTAAAAATGTCCAGTAATACTGTTCCAAGACTTGAGTGGAGGCAGACAGAAAATGACGCGCTTTTGTGACGTCACAGTCGTCATAAGTGGGATATTCCGGATCAAGTGGTTAAATGTTTATTAAGTGATTTTAGGGGGAACATCGAAGAAAATAAAATTGAAAAATTGAAACTTTGCAGCTTGCAAATCAGACGAGTATTAATTGGGCGTGTTTCTGTTAGACGGAACTAAGCGCCAAATTGAGTTCCTTTTGAGGAATTTAAAATGCCGGATGTTCTGTCAAACGGAACTAAGCGTCATGGGAAAGCATTACGAGTATAGGACGGAACGAGCATCGCGTTCCGCAACACCCGCCAATCCAAGCCCCCCTCTCCCTTCCTCCCCCGATGGCGCCTAGTTCCGTTTGATAGAAATACATCCAATTTCAACTCGGAGAAAAAAGCGGGAAAGCTCTACTGCGTTCATGTGGACGTATTTCTACCAAACGGAACCATGTGAATTATGACGTGAGCTCAGTTATGCAAATATTTTTATGCGGCTCAGGGATCATGCCCTCTTGCACATAGTTCCGTTTAGCAGAAATATGTCCATATTAGAGAAGCGCTCAGCATAGTTCCTGTGTGGGCGCGTTTTTAAGTTCCCCAAAGAGGATGAGCACCGTTGAAATGAAAGAAATCACTCACCAAAATTTCACCCATCAATTCTGAGATAACTACACTCTTGCTATAAGAATATAAATTATAGAAAAACGAGTATCGTTCTTCGTGCTTCGACGGTATACTAGAAATCTAGAGGCAGGTTGAAATAAATAAGCACTCCCAATTAACGGCTGAGCGCTTAAAATGAGCAGGTGTTTTTTTCTCCTGACAAAGTGTTCATTAAGGCGAGTTTCGCTCGATAAGCAAAATAATTCCAAGTTAATTTTTCTTCCTTTCTTATATACCACAAAAATTGTCACTTCCTTCTCAAACTGTGAAACACGTGCATCGTATGCAAAAAATCTGTATGTTTCAAGCGTATACATTATGTCGAGATCGTAGACGCTTTATCTAAAACGAGTTGAAATATTTCCCTTTCTTAGTTCTGTTGATTGAAGCACTAGGGACAGAGAGTGTAAGCACTCCAGTTTGAAGTAGCCGTCAAATAAAGCTCCTGATAAAAGATCATCACTTAACTCCTAGGTTCAGTAGCTATGCACTCAAATTTATCACTTCGCGATTCGCGCTCCTCGAGTGACGGATTACATGTGCCACCGATATGGTTCTAAAACACCCAAAACATATCACTCGGCAAAATTGCTCCACGGCCAGCCGTTTCAAAAGTGTTTCGAAAATATTTAAATCGTGCTTATCAGTGAAACTCGACCACGAAAATGACCCGCATAAACGCGCACGGAGTCAAAAAGAAGGACAGCTTTTTTGGACCTGTAAGTGAAGAATTAAATATTTTTTATCTCCATAAGCGAATCTTTCTTACTAAAGTAAGACAAGTATTTGTGTAATTGTGTTAGTTTTGGTTAAGATAGGAAGTGAAACACAAACCAACCCAAATTTTGTGTTGATTTTGGTACAGTTTGCGGTGAAATTAGGGCAGGAAACAACGGAGTAACTGGGAAACTTCAGAGTCAACCGAAGGTACTTTGTGTTTTACTTCCTGTATTAACCAAACTTTGGTGTGGAGTCCTCTCTCTGTGTATAGATTTTCCTCATACCCAAGTAGCGGCGATCGCGATAAGCTGTGATATGATCGGAGGACGTATCACGATTTCATTGACATTGATTTATTGCAATGTTATGGGATAAGAAATTTGCGATAAAGTGCGATTTCATTGCATTTTGGAATAAAATTGCAGTTTTATCGACGGCGATTCACTAGAAAAAAACACATTGGATCTATAGTCCAGACTCTTAAAAACATAGACAAGAAAAAGTACTCTTGATTCAATCAGAATCTAGCTTAAATCAAGAACTGAGCCTCTTAATTTCAGCGGATTTCGTTTTGATTCAAGCAAAAATCCGATTGAATCAAGAGTCTGGACTCTAGATCTAATGTGTTTTTTTTCTCAGTGTTTTCGAAAAATTATCGAACAAAAAATCGTGATGAATTGAAATAAAATTTCGATTTTAACAAACGCAATTTTATAGAGATAAAATTGAGACAAGATCGAGGATCATCACTCAGATGTTGATGATCCTACCTATTTTATCGCCAAAAAATCGTGAAAAAATCGCAACTTAATTTCAAAATACCGAGATTTACCGTTGAAAAATACTACTAGGGTAAAAGGATATTTTTCTTAATGTTTTTCTTATGATAATCACCTCGCATTTAAGAATGATTTTTTCATTTGCCAGCTTTTCCTGTAAAAATGGTTGTCACCGAGGGACCTGAGTGATATAAAGGCACTCGCATAGTTCCTCACAATTTTTGGACATTTCGTGATCTTGTGACTACGAGCAAAACTTCCTTGCCATTTGAGGTCATTTGTCGAATGATCTCCTATAAATCATAGTTACCTTGACTTTTAAAATTTTGGTCAAGTAAGGATGCAGAATGTAGAGCTGCTCTTTTCACTATGACCATGGTGCTAATATACAGTGATCATAATGGTCATATATTAATGAATGAAAGGATTTTTTGATACGGAACTGACAAAAGTGTAAACTGAATAGGTTCCCCAAAAGTTATTGAGACCCCCATGATGTCATTGATATAGGGACGATTTGTGGTATATTCCTTGAGAGAATATCGTTCCCATGCGTTCTCGTGAACTCATTATTTTCTTAAAAATTGTGCATTTTGCTCAAGAAAATGGAGGCATAATGGGCATTTTTACCAAGATCAGTATCCATTTATAACAAAAGAACGTTACTAAATCTGAGATTGGGGTTTGTATTGCAGTTTGTGGCATCCATCCCAGCTTTTGTGACGCAAGTGCTGGCCGGAGTTCTGGAGGGACACGCCGCAGTCCTTCTGCCGCAACTAAATGATGCCTCAAGCCCAGTTTCCATCAGCATCGATGACGCTCCCTGGATAGGTTAGTCTGTCTGTATACCTACACTGAAAAAAAAAATCTCGTTGTTACTAAGAAAAGGGTAAAATTACCAAAAATTCAGGGTTCTATTTGATCCCAGTTTTTTCTTGATAAAATTACCATTCATGGAATTGGTAATTTTACCGATAAATCTCGGTAAAATTATTGAACTTTCTCGGTAATTTTACTGGGCCTTAGTAAAAACGCCAATATTTTTTATCGACTGTGGTAGAATTACCGAGATAAAATGGCAAAGTTACCGGGAATTGATTACCAATAAAAGTGGTATTCTTACCTGGAAAAAACAGTATAAATACCGGTTTTTAGGTAAGCTTACCAGTCTGTCTTGATGGTTAAATTACCAATAATTGGTAAAAAGAGTGAGATGGTAAAGGTACCAACGGACCTTATTGGTGAAAGCGCCGATAATTTTTTTTCAGTGTATGTACTAGCGCTATTTGCATTTTTTACTAACAAAAAAAAGGAATAGTCCGGGACATGATACATGTCGAAGAAAAAAAAAAAAAAAAAAAAACTATAGGTATCTCACCAAGGGGAAACCCGTATCTCAATAATTCCTTTAGAACTTTAAACACGAATCGACGGTGAAAGCTCCAAACCACGTATCTCGTTTGAAGTGTTTTTAATACTCCATTTCAATTTTATTTTTGTAAGGATAGAAGAAATCCTATCATTCCTAAAAGTTTGCACAAAATCGTTCTTGCGCAGAAGAGGAAAATCACGAACATGTTTCAGAAATTATGGAGGAGAGTTTTCCATCAAAGAAATAAAGTATGACGAGAAGTCTGCAACGTCGCAAACCGAAATACGTGGTTTGGAAGTTTCATCGTCTATATCTATCCTCCAATATCTAAGATAATTTGTAGATTTTCCTTCGTCATGTACATTTTAATCTAGATTCTATAATAATTATAATAAAAGAAAAGAGATACGTATTATACGTGATGAAGAGTAATAATAAAGACGGATACATAAGGATAATAAAAATATCTAATGCCATTGTTTGACTCTTTTTCAGTGAGTTTGGGTTTTGTTCTCACTCCTTTTATTGCGGTTATTAGGAAGCCTTTAATGGACACCTTCGGTCGAAAATGCAACTTGTATCTATTCTTCGTCCTATCAACTTTTGGCTTTCTGTCTGTGTCCGTCGCATCGGCACCTGCTCATCTCTATCTCGGCCGTGTTATTTCTTCAGCAGCTTACGGTAAGAACGTTATTTTCTGAAAATGTTCTTAGCAAGCAAAACCTTTACAAGCAACATGGAACAAGACTTGAGTANCCTAGATGCTAAAACAGCATATTATTTTTTTCGGTGTATGACCATGGTGCTAATATATAGTGATCATAATGGTCATATATTAATGAATGAAAGAATTTTTTGATACGGAACTGACAAAAGTGTAAAATGAATAAGTTCTTCAAAAGTTATTGAGACCCCCAATGATATCATTGATGGGTACGATTTATGGTACATTCTTGAGAGAATGTTTCCATGCATGCACTGGGGAAAAAACGCATTGGATCTAGAGTCCAGACTCTTAAAAACATCGACAAGAAAAAATACTCTTGATTCAATCAGATTTAAGCTTAAATCAAGAACCAAGCCTGTAAATTGAGCGGATTTCCTTTTGATTTATTTTGATTCAAGCTTAAATCTGATTGAATCAAGAGTCCTTTTTCTTGTCAATGTTTTCAAGAGTCTGGACTCTTGATCCAATGTGTTTTTTTCCAGTGTGTTTGTGGTGAACTCATTATTTTCTTAATGACTGTGTTTTGCTCAAGAAAATGGAGGCATAACGGGCATTTTAACAAGGTCAGTTTCCATCAATAATAAAGGAACGTTACTAAATCTGAGATCGGGGTTTCCATTGCAGTTTGTGGCATCCATCCCAGCTTTTGTGACGCAAGTGCTGGCCGGAGTTCTGGAGGGACACGCCGCGGTCCTTCTGCCGCAGCTAAATGATGCCTCAAGCCCAGTTTCCATCAGCACCGATGACGCTCCCTGGATAGGTTAGTCTGTCTGTATACCTACACTGAAAAAAAAATCTCCAAGAAATCAGGGTTACCAAGAATTCAGGGTTCTATTTGATCCCAGTTTTTTCTTGGTAAAATTACCATTCATGGAATTGGTAATTTTACCGAGAAATCTCGGTAAAATTATTGAACTTTCTCGGTAATTTTACTGGGCCTCAGTAAAAACGCCAATATTTTTTATCGACTGTGGTAGAATTACCGAGATAAAATGGCAAAGTTACCGGGAATTGATTACCAATAAAAGTGGTATTCTTACCTGAAAAAAACAGTATAAATATAGGTTTTTAGGTAAGCTTACCAGTCTGTCATGGTAACATTACCAATAATTGGTAAAAAGAGTGAGATGGTAAAGGTACCAACGGACCTCGGTAAAAGCGCCGAGAATTTTTTTTCAGTGTATGTACTAGCGCTATTTGCATTTTTTACTGACAAAAAAAAAGGAATAGTCCGGGACATGATACATGTCGAAGAAAAAAAAAAAAAAACTAGGTACCTCATCAAGGGGAAACCCGTATCTCAATAATTCCTTTAGAACTTTAAACACGAATCGACGGTGAAAGCTCCAAACCACGTATCTCGTTTGAAGTGTTTTTAATACTCCATTTCAATTCTATTTTTGTAAGGATAGAAGAAATCCTATATCATTCCTAAAAGTTTGCACAAAATCGTTCTTGCGCAGAAGAGGAAAATCACGAACATGTTTCAGAAATTATGGAGGAAAGTTTTCCATCAAAGGAATAAAGTATGACGAGAAGTCTGCAACGTCGCAAACCGAAATACGCGCGTGGTTTGGAAGTTTCATCGTCTATATCTATCCTCCAATATCTAAGATAATTTGTAGATTTTCCTTCGTCATGTACATTTTAAACCAGATTCTATAATAATTATAATAAAAGAAAAGAGATACGTATTATACGTGATGAAGAGTAATAATAAAGACGGATACATAAGGATAATAAAAATATCTAATGCCATTGTTTGACTCTTTTTCAGTGAGTTTGGGTTTTGTTCTCACTCCTTTTATTGCGGTTATTAGGAAGCCTTTAATGGACACCTTCGGTCGAAAATGCAACTTGTATCTATTCTTCGTCCTATCAACTTTTGGCTTTCTGTCTGTGTCCGTCGCATCGGCACCTGCTCATCTCTATCTCGGCCGTGTTATTTCTTCAGCAGCTTACGGTAAGAACGTTATTTTCTGAAAATGTTCTTAGCAAGCAAAACCTTTACAAGCAACATGGAACAAGACTTGAGTACTAAATATACATTTTCATGTCAAAGGCTGGCTAAGCTATTAAAGAAATGGTAAATGATATATCAAACGAGCAAAAAGCCACAAAATAAGTCAGTGCATTCAACTACCAATATGATGTTAACATAACAAGCAAAATATGAATACACAACTCATTAACAAATTTCTTTACAGCGGCAGGTAGGCGTCTCGACACAAAGGACGAGGGTTTTCTTCAACGTCTGCCCATGTAAACGTATTTTTTTTATAAGCTGTATTTTCATATGTTACTCGTTGTGCTAACATCATGTAGGTAGTTGAATACACTGACTTATTTTGTGGCTTTCAGCTCGTTTGATGAATGATTTACTATGTCAGTATTACTTATTTTGACTCAGAGGTGAATAGACACTTTTTCCACCTTAAAAACATGGTAGTAGCAGGCACATCTAGGAGCAGTGCAATGAAAACCATGGCCCTAGTTGAGTTACAATCGGACAAGCAACTAAACTAACTCCGTCACAAAGCGTAGAGTATCGCATAAATTGAAGGCGTTCCAAACCGATGCGCATTATCGCGGTTGTAAATGCCGTTGGTTGGCAATTGACCGCTCAAAAAGCACAATGAGCTTGAGGCCTCCTGTGAATGCGATAAATTTGCGAAAAAGTGTGATACGGACCACTCAAATGGAGAATTTGCTCGCAAATGTTTTATTGCTTCATCTGAGAGTGCTCAGGAAGATGATTTTGTAGGATTTTCATACTCTTTTCTGATTAGGGAAATGATATACATATAGATGTAAAAGTGAGAAAATCCACCGCCTAGTGACGTCATCTGGCGGAATTTCCCAAATGAATACTGCTGGATACTGGATACTCTCACTTATAACTATTGAATACGCGATTTTGCATGTACCTTTAAATCTCAATGTAATTTTGAGAAGTAGATGAGTATTTTAAGAATTTGTCTTTCTTTTTACAGGTCTCAGCCCTGACTCCTTCGTCTACGTAAGCGAAATCTGTGCGGACGGTCAAAGGTCTAGCTTCCTTTTCTTCCTAAGCCTAATGCGTCCAGTGGGGTTGCTGATGGTCTACTCTCTCAGCAACATTTTGGAATGGGGCATTTGTTCAATGGTTTTTGTAGTGACATCACATATCGGCCTTCTCTTCGTTTTCCACGTGCCTCAGTCACCTGTCTGGCTGGTCCAACAAAGTAGACTCGAGGAGGCAGCCACTAGTCTTAAATGGCTCCGAAGTGACCATGACGTCATCGATAAGGAAATCGCTGCGATGAAAATTTCGACCCCAGACGAGGAATTTCAGCAACGGTCCGGGCTCGCCGCGTTCTTCAACCCATCGATTTTCAAACCCTTGGCAGCCTTGGTTGCCTATTCAGTCTTGCAACATGCCACCGGGCTTTTAGTCGTTCTTAGCTTCGCACTAGACTTTTTCGGCTCGCTCAGTTCACCGTTCAACCCGGCTTATGTGATAGTCTGCATAGCGTTTTATAGGATATTTTTAACCGCGTTTTGGGTTTACCTTTCGAGTAAGTTTGACAAGGTCTTTTTGACCACCACAGCGGCGTTTGGCGCAGGTTGTCTGGTTCTCTCTGTGTGCGTCATGCAAGTTGCCTATCCTGATGTGGTCGGGCGAAACGAATCTCTTCAACTATTACAGCTTTCTCTCTGCGCGAGTTATACTCTGATCGGTGGCGGCATTGATTTTCATAACTTGCCGGTTGATCTGAGAACGGTCTTTCCACCGGATGTGCTGGGCACTGTTCGAGGTTTCGTAAAATTTTTGGGTGGCATGTTCTTGTTTTTATCAATGTTGTCTTATCCGTTCCTCGTCAGGGTTTTTGGCCTGAGTTGGGTTTTGTTTTTCTTTGGAATAAGTTGTTTTTCTTTTGGATTGTTAGTGAAGAGCCTGTTACCTAAATTCAAGGGTAAGACTAGAACAGATGACACTGAAGGCACTCACTCCACGAGACTGCAGCTGACGACATACCTATGATCTTTAATAGAAAATAAAATAGACGTACTTTTTGCGTAGAGGGCTTTAAATGACTGCCCATGGCGTCGAATAATTGTAAAACCGAAATGTTTCTCCGAATTAAATAATTTGTATGCGAATATCCACTCATCTACATATCGATGGTCAAAGTGCGAAACCACGAATTTCCATTGCGGTGTTTCAAAATCTCTGATCCTATTTTATTTTTTTAAAGAAACATGGAAAAAGTATCACAATCCCAGCTCTACTCCTGGCTACTTTTGGCGCCAGATATAAGAGTCGTTGCACCGGTCAGAGGCACGGTTGAGTCTACCGAAAGTGTGGTTGGATCAACCATACCACTAACTAGTACAGCTATACTCTTATATCTGGCGCCAAAATTAGCCAAGAGTATAGTTGGGACTGTGACACATTTTTTTCGGTGAAAAAAAGACAATTATACAGCTAGAAATCTATAATATTCTACTAACAGAGAAGAAATATCAAGGAAGTTTAAAAAAACTAAGCGCTCGAGTTGACTTTAGTTTTTAAATGAAAAAATAAAGTATATGGTAGGAAGTCTGCGACGTTGAAAACAAAGATAGGTCGTGGTTTGTGGTTCCGCACTTTGGCCATCGACATGTTCCTGTTTTCGATAAACTTGTTTGTGATATATTTGGGATCAGAGAATCAATAATGATTCCTTCGGTACCTATACTTACAACCTTGTTTTACGTATAGTTTCAATGAGCGTGTTTTAAGCGTATCGTTAAAGATTTTCATCCTACATTAGGAGTTTCTTACACTGATTTATAATATTTCATGTCTCCTTGTTTACTCTGACAGGGAAATAACTGTATCATACCGCAACAGTAATGACTCAATTTTGATGCACGTACAATGTAATGCAGTAGGTACTTTATTTGAAAAATTGAGATAAAGTAAGGAAAAAAATTAAAAATACTCAATTTGGTTGGCTTTTTAAATGGAGCAAAATTGAAATGTGCCAAAAAATCGACAATTATGGAGATTGAGCATTAGTAGCTCATTTTGATATATATGTATTGAAAAGAAACAAACGAAACTTAAAGTCTTTTACATTCCCGATTCATAGAGCTATATCCTCAAAGATTTCTTATGGCTTCAAAATAATTGCAGATGCTTGTCATAAAATTATGCTGTGAAAAATACCATTGTGAATACTTTTGATACACTTAAATGTTTGATGTGAGTATCGGTGGCACATGCTATCAGCTTAAATAAATGTATTTCTCTTTTAATTTCAAAATGTAGTTACTTTCCCATCAATATTGACCAGTTAGTCTGTTCTTGTGTAAGCTGAAAATATTTTTACAAAAAGTATGTGAGAGATGGTTGAACTTAGATTCTGAATTCTTCAAAAATATACCAAGCACCTCCAAATCAAGGGAATTTTTAATCTTTATCATGCACTTATATAAATGAGATATTTTTTTTTTATTTGAGTTTTTTAAAGCGATACTGAGACTAATTAACTTACTCATAGCCTCTTGCATACGCAAAAAGAACTCATCAAAGTCCGCGAGCTCTTATATTCAGTGTGGTTTGTGCCGAGCGCTTGCTTTCTTAACCGAGCGTTTAAGTCTCCGGCCTCACATACAGTATCCCAAAAGTCCGATCACTCCCTCTAGGATTTTACCTAATCATATTTTCAAACGAAACTTTGAGCATGTTCATGGGTCAACCTAAGCTACTTTTAAGGGTTTCCAAAACTTCCGGTTGCTCCCCTTAGGCTGCGGACCCAATCCTTAATTTTTTTTTACATATTTTTTTATATTTTTTTTATGACAACCTCCTCTTATGCACATCTTGCACATTGCAAAAAAACTTATCATAGTCCTTGAGCTTTTATATTCAGCAGTGGCGTGGCGTATTTTGCCATATATCTACTTATCTCATGCGGATATCATCTTTAAGCGTCGTTTTCTCTAACCACGGCAGTGCCCACTTTATACGCAAAAAACCGGGCTTTAAAATTGCCAAGGCGGTCAACACACATCGTCCCTCCTCTGACATAAGGGCGATCTCGATTCCTGCATGAGCCCTAGAAAGCATGGACTTACTTGAAAAACGGGGGCCAAGTAAGAATTGAGATACACCCTTGCGTCAGAGGGACGGCGATATTGAGGAAATCAGTCTGAAGGCCGATTATTGAAATCTATAAACAAAGATATAAACAAAAAATACAGTTGGAGTATGGAGCGATCATATGGGTTAAAGTGGGTGTTTCCGATAGACTAAGGGAGAAAATAATGGAGATGGACTAACTATAGTTTCTTGGGGGTTGCTGTCAGTTAGTGTATTACCTACCTCTTTTGTCGATTACAACCACCCGCTTCCACCAGTGGGATCCCTCCATACCCCTTTTGTATTCTTTGTCTATAGCTTTGTATATGCATACATAAAAGCCGCTTTCACAACGCTTTTTGACGCTCTGCGACACCTAGCTGCCAAAGTCCCTTATCCTCTCGAAGCCCTTCCGGGAGTTGCCACTCCCTTGTTTCCTCTAAAACCTCCTGTCGCTACCCTTTCTCTGGGCGTCCCCTTCGTCTCCTCCTAGGAGGAACCCAATCAAGCATCCTCTGCGCCAGCCATTCTTCCGTCATCCTGTTAACCATGCCAAACCAGGCAAGGTGTTCGGTCATGACGTCGAATACAATGTCATTTTCGACTCCTTTGATCTGTCGCGTTCTTTTATCGCGGACCCGATCTCCTATAGAAATCCGTGCCAACCTCATCCAGAAATCCATTTCCGTTGCTCTTAACATACCCTGCCGTTTCTTCATCTTCACGTGCCAAACGTCACATTCATACCAGTGGCGTGGCGTGGATTGCGATATATCGATTGTTATGCCATTTAAACCTATGGTAAAGAATCGATTATTAAGGTGTTCGCTGCGAACACCTTGTCCATCGATCCTTTTCCATAGGTTTATATGGCATAACAATCGATCGAACATCGCAATTCACGCCACGCCACTGATTCATACATGAGAATCCTTTTGACTACAACGTCTATCAACGCTTCGTCTATCAATTTCAATGATCGGCCCCCTGCAGTTCGATGAAACGACGAATTCTACCTTGCTAAGGAAAAACGTCGTATGGATATTCGAGAGTTGCCAAATTTCCTCTGATACAACGTTTATTTTGGAAGGAAGTTATGCATATTTTTCCTTCGTATTGTCAGATATTTTAGATCAAAGTGCGAACAATATCGTCCGAAAAATTTGAAGGAAGATATTCGCAACTTTCCCAGTAAATTAGTGTTTTACCAAAGGAAATTTGGACCGAGTTAAACAGAAAGGAACCAAGCCACATCAGCTATTGCCAAGTTTAACTGGGCATTTAAATTTTTTACGAGAGGACGTTTGTCCGGATTTCTTTGAAAATTTTAAGGGTTTTGCTCCGTACCATGGAGAATTTTCACTGAAATTCGCACGAAAATCCGCACAACCGTTTTCATGTAAAAAATTAAATTTCCCAATTAAATTTGGCAATAGCTGATGTGGCTTGATTCCTTTCTGTTTAACGCGGTCCATTTGACAACATCTAAAGATTAATACGGCGTTTTTCCTTAGCACGGCAGAGTTCTTCAAGAATCCGACAACTTCGCCTGTGTGCTTGAGTCCGGCCGAATCCTATTATGTCAGGTTGACGGAGGCTGGAGACGGGTGATGGCGGCCGGGGTTTTGGTTCGGGGCGTTTGGCGCGGCCCTTGACCTTCCGGCGCGCGAGCGTGGGCCCGAGGTGTCACCGGTCACCTCTGCCCGGGCTGGGCTCCGCGCCCACAAACCGATGACCACCACCGGTCACCGATCAACCGTCACCGCTCTATGCAACTCTCTCGCCGCCCCCCTACCCCGCCCTCTCGCCCCCTCCCCCTGCCCTGCCGTCAAGTCCAAGTTGCAACTTTCAAAATCAACAATAGAAACCCAACCTCCTCGCCGCTTCACACTCCCAAAAGACGCAGTGTTGCCAAACGATGGGATTTGATGTGGATCCAAAATTGGATCTTTAGCTTTTACTTCCGTGTATTGCCGCTAATTTTATACAGAGTGATCTAAAAGTCCCGTGTCACCACTATGAACCTTACGGACCTTGATACTTTTTGTTTGTTTTTTGTTTTGTTTTTTAAACAAATTTAAAATGGCTGAAACTCACAATATGCAGGATGATCCGTAAGTGCTACACCGCCAGCACCTTCAGCAATCCTTGCGGTTTTTTCCCTTTTTCAAGACGGTCTTCTTAAAATGCTGAAGGTCCCGAGATTAGTTTTTTTTACCTGTAGGAGCACTTTCAAAATGTAAAGCCTACATCTCAATTAGTGCTAAATTTACATGGGTACTGCCTAATGCTGATGATACAGGACTTTCCGATTATCCAGTATTTGTGAGTTTTAGCCACTATACTTTTTTTTTTTAATTTAAAAAAAATTGAGGAACTTTTTGCCGGATTGGATTCAATTCGATTATTGCCATCTTTACGTCAACCATAAAAAAACGACTATTTGACTTGATTATGGGATTCCATTTCTTCACAGCTTAGAATTTTTTTTCATCCCTCAAATTACCTCATAGGCAGATCCAAGGGGAGGGTATGGGGCGTGTGCCCCTCGCCCGTTTGCCCGAGAAAAAGGAGGGAGAAAAAGAGAAGAAAGAGAGAAGGAAGGAAGGAACGGAGAAAATAAGAGGAAAGGATCGTATTTGGTAATAGTTCGTGACGAAATTGGCTCAAACTGTAGATGAGACACTTTACAATTTCGACAAAATTTTGGCGGAGGCCCCTTGGATCCCTCCTCCACCCTCTCACCCGTACAAAGTGTTTGCATCCGCTTATGAATTACCTATGGAGAATTATATTACGGGACGTTGCATATTTTTACTTCTCATGTGATTGCTACAGTAATAGAATAATAGTGAATTATAGTCAAACACTGATTTGGCAGTACGGTTCCAAAGTTGGTACTGAGCGGGAAGTGGTACTAGGATCAGTCGAGGAAAACGGCTCGAAAAAAGTGAATATGATCGGCATAGAAAATGAAAGTGATGAAAGGCCTGATTTATGGATCATAGATGAATCAAGAGATGGCGACTGTTAGCGGACTGGTCACCTGTGCCAGCGAGTTGCCAGAGTGCCGTAATATTGGAATTTTACAGTATCATGCGACAAAACAGGCTCTTAATTTAATGTTAACCTCGGACGTTGCGCTGAACGCCTGAACTCAGACTTGTTTGCAAGTTTAAATAAGGTCAAAGTTTATAGGCTCGGACTTGCCTCGATGAAAATGTCGAAAAAAGTGAGGTCCATTTTTTTGAAAACTGCATGTGTACCGTTTTGCAGTAGAGGGCCAGCATACTTCAACTTTTGCCCAATTTTATTCATAACAGAAGTTCAGCGGTACAGACTATTCTGAAATTGCGGTATTATCTAAATTTCATGGAGAAAATCGTCTCAAAAGAATCTGTACAACCGTTTTCTTGGTGGAGGAAAAAAAATCGACGAAATTTGGCACAGACTGATGTTACTCGGTTCCCTCTTTAATGGCAAAAGCAAGTCACTATCGTCCTGATTTGATGTTTGAAGGGTGTATGATCACTGAAGCTTTCGTAGTATATGGATAAAATAATTTGTTTGAACTTTTGAAACTAGTTCAAAAGTATCTTAAACCAAGAGCACAATCATATATATGGTAACTTAAGGAACTTAAGGAGACATAAAGGACAATGTAATTTAAGAAATGTTACTATTGAATTCTTTCGAAAGCACGCAAAGATAAACGACACGAGACGTTACAAGGTACACGCTCGTTCGGAGGACACACGAGGAAAACACTTGGGAATTTTACGGCAGACGCAAGTTGCACGAGTGGCTCGTTAATCTGAAACGGTTAAAGGTTGATGTGGTGTGTTCAAGAATACGGCCGAGAGGCGAACCATTGAAAAAATTGAATAAATAAGTTGACACTACTCTATCAAATGTTATCTCATCTGCGACAAATTCGGCGACAAAGACCGTCTGACTATCGAGGGATGATACCACTATTTGACCATGTGGGATGTTATGTTGCCTACTTCATAAATTGAAGGCGAACTGACATGCCGTTGAAGTAACCTCTTCTAGTTTGAGACAAAGCTTTTTTGTAGGTGCTCCGAGTAAACGTGCAATTATTTAACTGTGATAGCACTATTCGGTTACGTATAAGCTCGTGCCTACCTTATACTTGGAGGCGAACTGATATGGCGTTATAGTAACCTCCTCCGAACTGGTAATATCTATGTTTAGTTTGTTCCGCTCCAAGTGAACATGGCAATTTACGACGATCCCTCTTTTCGACCACTAAAGGTGGTCACAGCGGACTGATTATTGAATTTGATGGATAAAGCTATAGACAACGAAGACATATAGGGAACATGGAGCGATCCTATTGGTTGAAGCGGATGATTGTCTTTGACTAAGGGGAAAAATAATGGACGAGCTAAAGGGTTTCTCGTGGGCTACCATTAGTTAGTATACTACTATGTTACTTACCTGTTTAGTCCATTGCAACCACCCGCTTCCACCTGTAAGATCGCTCCATGTTCCCTATGTCTTCTTTGTCTATAGCTTTGTTTATCAATTACAATAATCAGCCCACTGGTTCTACATAATCCACGTGAGCATCAGTGGCTGATTGATTAGGCGTGAATGATTATATCTATAGATATATTTCCTCATTTGAAGCTGTGCGTAGGAATCGAGTATGAGGTGTTATTTTCGAATACTCTGTTCATCGATCCTTTTCCATAGGTTTAAATGGTAAATAAATCTATACATCGCAAGACGCGCCCCACTGGTTAGGATTGCGAGAGAGCGAGAGGGCCCTGAATCAGTAGCATTTTTTGACTCCTAAAAAATCTGCAAAAAATCATTGAGCTCCAACCTTCTTTCACTAAGGAGGACAGCCACTTTCTTCCAGGCTAGAACAGGGGACCCACACTGCCCTGCTAGGGGGAAACGCCGTAAGAACATTTGAGAGTTGCCAAATTTCTTCCAGTAAAATGTTAACTTTTGAGGAGAGTTATGAATATTTTCTCATGATGAAATTATTTTCAGGTAATTTAGACCTGAATGTGAATAAAGTTCTCTGAAAAATTGGAGGAAAAATAGTCACAACTATCCATGAAAGTTTGTCCTTATGAAATGCAATTTGGCAACGTCCGAAGGCTCTTACGTCGTTCTTCCTTAGCACGGCAGCACAGAACTCTACATCGAACTAGGCAACTTTAGCTTTGTCGGAAGCTGCGACGCAACGTCAGGGCGGAAACCAGAAACGGTAAACAATCGCACGAGACAAAGGCGATAAAATAAACAAAACGGCAGAAGGTGATGCAACCGAATCAATGGGACCGAGTCAATCTGAGTGGGCAGAGTTCAGTCAGAATAACCTACAGACGTATAAATATCCATAATAGATAGGTTCTTCTAACACACGTAATATCAATTGAAAGTTCAGTTGACTGACATCTCAATACGAGTGGAAGGAAGGGGGGTTTTGCAGCTGTGAGAGATGATATGATACGGAGCTGTTCTTTGTGTTAAACATTTTTGCTGCCTACACATATGAGAGGTCAATTCCGACAGGTGTACCGCAAAACGTAAGACGTCAATCTGGCTGCACCCTGATTTTGAATAACTAACTTTGATCTCCAACTCTAGAGCTATGGGAAAAAAGCCAGTGTTACAGATTTCAGGCAATTTTGACCGTAATTCCCGGTAGAAGTAATTCCAGCAGTTTAACGAGACTCTTAGTACAAATAGACGTCTGGGCAACACTGCGAAAGGGGTCTTAATCTGGGCACTACATTCCCTGGAATTATTATCTCATTTATGAATTGATATAAGTATTGCTTGTACAACCTACCAATTAGAAGGCTTTTTTTTTTTTTTTTTTTTTTTTTTTTTTTTTTTTTTTTTTTATAGTTTTGAGTTTTATACAGAATACAAAACATTGGAAAATAATGAAAACCGTCCACACTAGTAGATTTCATGTCTAATATTGGGATGCTATTGAGGAGAGGAAAGGAAAGGAAAGAAAGAATAATTTAATTTATAAACAGTGTATAGTGATTCATACCCTTTCTTTCTCTTTAATATCATTGATGAGCAAGTAAACACCTAGTAGCAATTATATTAAAAGAAGCACATTATCAAAGAGAAGGACTCTGTACACGAAGCAATGCATGTAAAAAGCGTAGGTACCTTGTAAAAACGTATAGTTGTTTCACAAGGGTATTTTCAGTAGCTGCTACATGATGATTTTCGAAACTTTTTTCCAGATAGATTTGCTAAGTATCATTAAAATCAGTTTTTAAAGATTCATGCCGTGTTACGCTCCTTGAATCATTTAAGTTTAAAAAATAAATACATTTGAGGTGTGACTTATCCTCAAAATTACAAAGAATCAGTTTTGACAATAGTGAAAGGAAGAGAATCGGATACGAAGTGAAAACCTAAGGTCTGCTAATTGAAAAATAATGCAAACATGAAAACAAAACCTTGCTCTAATGTAGGAAGTTGCTGATGAGCTTAATGCAAAAATACTTGAGGGGGTCATTTCTTAATTATAAGCGTCACAGTATGGCACAAAGCAGCGCGGAGCACTGCCGCTCACTGCGGAAATTTTCGACGGAATTTTAGAGGCGCGTGTAGAGCGAATTTTCGAACAGTTGAATGAGCTGAGCCCATTGTGGAAGCTTCGGCCGGAAATCTTCCTCATTAAAAAATTAAAAATCTAACTGAGGTGAGATCTGAATCAACGCAGCCTCTGAATCATGTTACGTATTGTTGACTTTACACGGGTCATTAAAATCGAATCAGCATCACTTGATCTGTGGCAACGGAACAACAACATGCTTCCTGGGGTGTTTTCTTATAATGAAACGGAAAAACCTTGTTGACTGCTGCTACGACAAATTTTTGTAGTGTTGTACGGATCGTGATTTAGCGGAAACAACATACTATCTTGAGCTGTCCCATTTTGCAACATTTAAATACCTCCTCACCCCCTGCATATTTTATTTGACCTTCACGGAGGGCTCCTTGATTTAATTTTGATAACTAAATCTGGATAATGGACCACTAGACTAGGAGCGAATTTAAGCATGATGATATATGATATATCATTAAAATTTCACTCCTAGTTATAAGAAATAGAGTTAATACTTTGTAGTTCTCTATATTTTGAATAAAGAAGAAAAAAAAAAAATTTCACGCAAAACACGATTTGTACGACGGAATTTCCTGAACCATATTGGTCTGGTTACACGATCAAATTTCCGTCAAATTGCGATCAAAATGATGACCAAGATGGCGGTCGAGAGTTATCTAGATTGATGAGTAAAATTAATTAAAAAGCCTGTTGATATTGAAATGAGCATAAAATAAGCACGGCTGTGTGGAAATCAGATGAAGGATGAGCCCCACAGCTCCATCATCTACGATCAAATTTTTGTAGGCCAAAAAAATTTGATGGTAGATGGTGCGCACCAGTCACCATTTGATCGGAAATTGATGGAAATTTGAGCGTGTAACCAGCACATAAGCGGCAGCCGCATACGGTTGGCGCTTAGTTCCGTTTGATTCAATGTACAAATCCCGCTTTTCCATTTCTCCAAAGGGAATCAGGCCCACTTCTTCTTTTGCAGCTCACCACCAGCACACCCATACACTTTTCATTTTCCGTTAAGCAGAAATACGTCTGATTTTTAAGGAAACTCACTTTCGCAAATTCGAGACTTATGGCTCTCTTCGCTATCACGGCAGTAATGGTCCCTGAAGGAACGCAGTGCTGCTGTGATAGCGAAGAGAGCCGTAAGAGCAAAAATGAAGCTCTGAAAAAACGGGCTCAGAAGCTTCTGACCGGAACATTTTATTGAAAGAAGCCTCCGTTCTTTGTCAAATTGCCACTAATCGTCCGAAAGACTCCTAGAAATCGTATGGATGATTAAAAATCGACCGATTTTATTTCCATTACATAAAAAGGGTATTTTTCATTTTCATTCTAGGTTATTTTTAGGCAAGACAGCCGTAAGTGCTATCTTTTGGATGCTTTCGTGGTTGCGTTTTGGACGCACACCAAACACATTTTCAGGTTAGAAATTGGTAGAAGAGGGCGGCACTTTACTGGAAAGCACTGTTTTCATTGGCTCTCATGCACCTGCGGCTGTCTTGAAAACAAGCAGGAAGCTCCAACGCATTCGCGTCGGAGAGCGGCTCTGGCGACAGTAGTTGTAGTCAAGAATGAGGGCCTAGACACATTTTGTCACTCATGTACAATCCGACAACCGTCCATTCATGTTTTCTAACTTAGCAGATTTACGTAGCCGGTGTATAAATGTGTATTGGCCCTTGATATGCAGGATGCATGCCACTATCACTTGTTGTATACTTTTCATTTTCAAGGCTCTTTCGAGGTCCGCATCCTAAAAAATCTCTCCCACAGTATTTTTTTTAACTTGTCCTTGTGATTGGGCGCCAATTTCTTTCAATTGAGTCATCATCTTCTTTTTTTGTCAAATAACTAGTTTGCGCAACAATAAGACTGAAACTGACTCTAACTGAAATTTTGTCTTTTTAGATATTTGGTTATTTTGTATTTATTAGATTGTATATTTTCACAGCCCTGTGATAAGAAACTTTGGAATGCATGGTTTATAAGTCCTTTAGCGAGGCTGCAAAAAAGTTGCATTTTTATATCTGAAATTGTAGGTAATGGTTTTGAATATCGAATTGCGATATATTACACGGTTAAGATAGGGCTATATGTCTTGTCGTAAGCGGCGACATAGAGTCGATGTCATTTCAATAATCGCCCCGATGGCCACGGTAGTTGTGTGCCGTCTGCCCACGTAGCAAATGGGAGGCGAAAATGGAAGTCATCAGTGCATCGGTGAGTGTTGAACGTGAAAATTGCGCGGGCCGCGCAAATTTCGCGATCATCGATGTGTCGGGGCTGAGCATCCATCATTTTCTATCTTGTTTTGAAACTATGTGAGTTGTGATAAAGTACATAATTTTTTTGTATTATATTACTGTATAAATAGTGTAAAATTTGTACAGAACTTTGTACAAAATAGTTTCTTGTAAAAAGTGTGGACTACTGCCACGTCGTTTCCATACAAACTCCCAATACGCCGCAAGTACCACAAATGCCCATGTTAACCAAATCACCTCATCATCCATTTTTTAAGGACACAATTTTTAATTCAAATCAACTTACTTTATCAAAACTCTAATCGTTTATCAAATAACATATATCGAGTCATTTTAACAAAATCAAAGACGGCATAATATCATTTATCACACAGCCAAAAACCTAACCTAGAAACCACGATGTTTACAAACTCAAATTGGAGAACACTCATTGGTCCAATAATAAAAATTGATTTGCCGCCTTTTTTCTTTGCAAGCAAAACGTGTGAACATGTCTGAAAATGGGATCGGGCGTCAACACTCAACGATGCACTGATGACTTCCATTTTCGCCTCCCATTTGCTACGTGGGCAGACGGCATTAGACGTTTACGGTTTCCTTGGTAACCTTTGTTTGCTATCAGCTGATATCGAGTAATATGACTAGGAAGCTCCAACCCAGTGGTTGGAGCTTCCTTAACCGCGAAAACTTTAAAATTCAAATTTTCAAATTTTGAACGTAAAGTACATTTTTTCCATCACGAGATTAAAGCACAGACAAGTTTTGAATTATTGACTGTATCACCATGATTCCAAAAATACACTACACAACATAGCATTGGCTAACAATAAAACAATATGCAATAAAATAAAGTCATGACAAGGAACATAGCCGAAAATGGCGCCGATTCCCATTAACCAACGCGCGGTCTCTCCAATGTAACATGGTCCAATGATACTCCCCAGCTGGGACCGTCCGGAATAGCAGCTCTAGTGCAAGCACCAGAGCCGCTAAAAACTATGTCATTTTTTGTGCACTTACGGCTTTCTCATACGTCTCGTTTTTAAAGGATGAGTTTTGCTATTTTAGCTGTCTCATTTATTTCATCTATATATAAGAGTTTAGACGAATTTTGAAGAAAACTCGATTTCGAAAATTTTGCACTTACGGCTCTCTTCGCTATCACGGCAGAGTGGGAGGGTCGAAGGAATGCCGACACGGCGGCAACGGTGGGAATAGGAAATGCAAAAGCTAAACTTTATCGGGAAGGAGATGACCGGGCGGTTACCCTAGGCCACCTTCGCCATCGTCGGGGGAATGCGCGAATACACGCAGCGATCCGCCGATCCGCGGATGGCGCCATTGTATATCATACTTGACCATAGGCCGCTTATGCAACCTGCCACGCGCGTTGCCGCCCCGGCCCCGACCCGCAATCCCACTCAATAAAAATCCGTTGTTTTTTCGGGCCCCATCTGACAGTGCGGCTCCGGGGTGACACGAATCCCTCGCGTTGTTTGGCCGTGCCGGTGCGGTGCTGGGGACCCAACTAACCTACTGACATACCAGACTGTCCTACCGATAGCCGATCGCGGTGCCCTGCCCCGCTCCCCCCTCTACGACGCGTCCCCTGATTTTAATAAATTCCTTTCCTATCTATGTCTGTGCACTCTGCAGCACACTTCCCATAATGCTGCGACGCAAATCGCTGACCCGCAACCGGCGACAAAGGTGATGGATCCTGTTCTGGTGTGGTGGCTCGAGTTGTACGTTGGTTCAGCTTGGTACCAGTCCCTTTATACTGAGAGTTGAGGCATTGGGAATAGCTCCCTGATTGGTTCCCGATAGAGTAACCTGGAATCAAAGTGGGTGCTCGCATTTCCGATTTACGCGGAAGGGCGATCGACCAATCAAAAAATGGACTATCCACGGAATACATTCTGAGATCGCCGCACAGTGGATGGAGTCAATTAGAGAGGTCGGACATGAAATTTTTAACCTAAACTAAAAATGTCGGTGTTTATTCCGTCACATTTTAAATATCCGGGGGTGATTCTAAACGAAAATTTCACGAGAAAACCAATGGAACTACTTTTGGAACCTCAAAATTGTTGTATAAACGGATAGTTTTAAGCTTTTCAAGTTTCCAGATTTCGTCCGACCTCTCCTATTAACTCGATCCGCTGTGCGCCGTGTAAAAAAGGAACAGAGGCGGGTAGTCCATTCATGATAATTGAGGCCCATATTCGAGGGGCTTAGAAGATAAGGCGCATAAGTGCAGTTTTTGAAAACGATGAGATATGAATGATTTCAAGTAAATAACTAGTCTTAATCCATAATTTCCTAAAAAAATTGCTCTAAAATTCCAATTCCCAAGCATCGAAAAGTCACATTGACCTGTCTTTCTACCATAAAGATCCATGTAATTTCGAAACTTCAAACGCGTGTTTCTCGAAATTGAAAAACCTGACTTACGCGCCCTGCCCTCCAAGCCCGTCAATAATTGTTCTTAGCTGTCTGAAGGTTCTGATCTCTCTGAAGAATATAAAATATCCTGAGAAAGCGCAGTTTTTATTCCTGCTATATATTTCTCTAAAAAAATTAGTATGAATTTCAATTTGGTTTAATTATATTAAGGGGAGGAAAAAGAGACCTCTGTATGGACGCGTCAGCTGATATTCCGCAGATTTTTAATTTGGCAAATCATCCGAGTACGTCTTCGGTTGCGGTCATGGATAGATCTCTCGGTGGATGAAATATCGCGATAAGGAGCCCACTCAACCTCTAGTGATCAGCTTTCCCACATTTTGCATGAGAAATTGTTGGCAGTGATGACTTAGAGAGTAATTTATTTTTATTATCTAAACAATACTACTAATATCTGGTGCGTTCCATAAACAGCAACAGCAGTATTTACCATGTGCCAAAACTTCGGACGAATGCAAAGTTACCACTAATCAATATCTCTCATGAATCTATCATTGTCAAGTGCATGCAAAAGTTGATGCTTTAAAAATAAACAGCCTTGTCGTAAAAAGTGCATCTACAGAGCGGCTCAACAACTGTATTTATGGGGTTTTTATTAATAGGGGTCACACTTGAATAGTAGAAGCAACATTTTTACGGATAAATTATGTCTCGACAATTAGGGGCTTTAAAATACAATTTCACTTACTATATCCTGTGTAGTTTGATTGATATCAATTTTTTATTTCAGCCATGGGTATATACCTAGTTTTTCTACAAGATCACTGTACATCCATACATCTTCCTTTTTTTTAATTAATCGTTCACATGTAAGATAACCGCTGGCAAACAAATGAGACGAACATATAAATCCTAATCTTATAATATATCATTTTTCTCTAGAAAAACCTGAATTTTTGAAACTAATTGTAAATTTCCATGACACTTCGTCCGATATGGTATACTTATTTAATCTAAGGCAGCTCTCATTGTCCTCTACTATCTCCGTCAAAGTTTTATTATAAAGGATCAATTCTGTCCGCAAACAAATTTCCTACTTTCCTACTCATGCGTTGAAGTCTCCAAAGCAAAAATGTCCCATTATAAGCCGCAATGATCGGCGGTCGTTCAAGTATTGCGTAAGCTACTTAAAGGGGGACTCTGAGCGTACCTCTTGAAATCTTACCAAAATGGCGGAGGAGAGGGTCAATCGTAGTCATACACAAGCCTCTCACATTGAAAAGAAAAATGAAATTTTCCAGCTATTTGTTAGGCTATCTTTGTTATATTCTAAAAAATTGGGGGGAAAAGGTGGGTTCTGATTAATCTTCAGCAATTTTTACGAGGGTTAAGAGACAGGACGCCTGACCAAAGGGGGAGGGGAGTTCAAAAAGCCGGAAAAAATAAAACTTCAACTGCCCTTCAACAAGGAGACTGCCCCTTGAAAAAATTATAAAAAGTATTCGACTGGTGAAACTTCATCAGTGATTATCAGTTTTATCATTTTTTTAAAATCGTCTTTGTATTTTAATTTCAGTGGCCACGATTGGCGTGTCAAAGTAATTCCTGAACATAGATTCCTGTAGAAAAAGATCATCGCGGGAGAAAATTTTTAAAGCTGCAACGTCCTTTGGGCAACAGCTGGGCTTCCGGCAGTAAAAAAATATGATAGAAATAATTCGAGACAAATGGACTGGATATCGAAATTGATAGACAGAACGCTAGACAAAGAAAACGAAGAGAAAATGGAGGGATTCTACAGGTGGAATCAGGTGGCGATGGACAAAGAGAGCGAATCATAATTTTCCCCCTTAGTCTTTAACAACCACCCGTTTCAACCAACATATCGAGCCATTTCTCCTTTGTCTTTTTCGTGTATCACTTTGTCTATCACTTTCAATGATCGGGGGTTTTTTTTTTCTTTTTTAAACAAAATCAAACTCCAAAGAGGAAAATATTTTTAAACACGCCCAAACCTGTTCCAAAAGTTATCCATTGCTGACAAAACTTCGAGGAGACGGATTGGAACTTGAACGACCCTGTAGCTCGGAAGAGTTTCACCGGCGTTTCAAATAGGCGAAAGAGCGATCGGGCCGTGAATCTAACTTCCCCGTCGGGGTTTGCGTAACGCTCGTGCAAACTCAAACGGGGCTTGTTAATATTTAAACGACCAAAAACTGGACGGGAGGCCAAAGCACCGGTCGGTGGGTTGATCATGAGCGGTATCAGATGAGTCGCGTCACGCCTCGGAACGTGGGGGTGAGGCGAAGGGAAAGTCCTGAGGTAAAGCTCGTCTTCGGATGCTCCGCTCTTTACTTTCTTTCGGCAAAATGACAAAATGGTGGGCGCGTCGCGTGGATCGTCGGCGAGCTGCGTTATGCGGTAATCGCCGGCAAAAACCGGTAACAAAAAAGTTACAGAAATCTGGAGCGCTCGAAATGCTTCCGAATCCCTAAAACCAGACCCGAGGCTCTTACTGCTTAGGAAAAACGCCGTATGGCCCCTCAGGCGTTGCCAAATCTCCTTTGATAACACACGACGTGCCTGGTAAACTTATGAATATTCCTCTTCCAATTTTTCAGATAATTTTATTCGTAATTTCTCCTAAAATTCCCGAAAAAATAAAGGGAAAATGTCAATATTTGTCCTCAAAAATAATCATTTTATGGGAGAAAATTTGGCAACTCTCAAATGTTCATACGGCGTTTTCCCACAGCACGGCAGCTTTGACAACATTCAACAGCATCAGCAGCAGCGGTGACAGATCGTCATCACAATATGCAAATTTCCGCGACTGAATTCGGTTCATTTTTTGGATGGATCATTGTTGTATCACCGTTGAAACTTCGACCCATCGGAACCAAATTCTGAGGAAAATGAGTCAATTCGTGGATTAGGTTGAAGAAAGCGCGCCAATCGGCAAATGCAGCTCGACTCAGGAAAAAAATATGTGTTTTTTCATCTTTCACTGCATAAAATGAAATAATTACAAACAATATACGTTTCAATTTGCACTTTTTACGAGCACTTCCTCACAAGGACGCTGTAAATTTCCGTTTCTAAGTTTTATTTTTTGGAAAGAAAACCAACCAACAGTTTTTCTTGAAATTCCCTGTGAATTTTCTTCACTCATTCAAACCTACTCACAGCAAATTCCATGGAGATACTTTGATTGGTTTTATCTTAAAAACGTAGTTGGATATTTTGAAACACGCAATGCAGAAATGCATGTTTTGGATTCAGCCATCGAAAAAATGTTTTTCTGTTTAAATCCACCTCAGAATCACAAAATCTTACAGTGCGCCACCGTGGAAGCGATGAAGTCAGGCTAAGTTCCTCACATTATTTTATTTGGGGAGCACGCATGGATTGCAGTGGCGGTTTTTTTTTTTTTTTTTTTTTTTTGTCAATGCTTTAAAGAGTCTGGACTCTAGCAGTGGCGTGGCGTGAGCGATCGATTATCGATATCTCGCCATTTGAAGCTATGGTAAAGAATCGATTACTAAGGTGTTCGCTGCGAACACCCTAACAATCGATCTTTTCCAAAGGCTTGAGTGACGTATCGATCGATATATCGCAAAGCACGCCACGCCACTGATGGATTGCTGATTAGTGATAAATAGGGCGACTAATGAAACGGTTAGGGTTAGAAACTTAGAGAGCTTTAGGATCAAAAGGTCCTGTCAAAGGACTATTACTTTGATGATGCAGAGGTGATGCGATGAGAGGCGGGATCAGGTAGGCATCAAAGCACAGCCAGCGAAAGCGATAAAAAAAACATCGCCCGCGGGAAGGACGTGTACCTAAACGAGGCGCACATACACATACAAGCCTTCACCAACACACGCACATTCACACTTGAACGTGCATTACGCACGCCAAACAGTGCTGCCATGTCTTCAAAAAGCTCTGGAATAACGCGTTATCCTCCAGAGAATCATCTATGATGAAAGGAAGGTGAATTATTTACCTCATGTTTTACCGTTAACAGGCAATGGTTTTGGCGATTAGTGACGATGGCGTGTTTTGCGATTTATCGCTATAGTTTAAACCTGTGAAAAAGGATCGAATACCGAGGTATGCTTTATGATCGATTCTTCACTATAGCTACAAATGGGGATAAAATCGATTTTCGATTATTCAAGCCTCGCCACTGCTGCCGATGTGAGTTCAAAATCGCAGAGTTTGCGCGTTTGTTGACGGACGCAATTTACAGGTACTTGGGAAACAGAATAAGGTCTAGATTGTTGCCGGTGTGTCATTTGGAGCGGGTCTCGGTCTCTCCTCTCTTTGAGGATCATGATTCAAAGAGAAAGACTTAAAACGCACAAACACACGTGCTCATTGATACTAGTGCAAATCACAAGCGATATTGATATTTTGATGCTACAGATAAATTAGTAGTTTGATATGCGAATTTTTGTCCCATTTTATTTACTTGAAGGATAACCAAGTAACGCTGCTTCTCAAAACGTTGTGTATGTCGCAGGCAAATAGTAAAATCAGGCATCTTGTCAAATGCCTAGGCAAATAGTCAAATATTCTAACTTAGAGCGAAATTCTAATTCTTTTCCTAATTTCAGACAAAATAATTCTTTGCTCCCGCAAGAAAAAATTTTCAATAAAAATTTGCACACACACACTAGTATTTTAAACAATTTTTAGCTCCTGAAGAGTCACTGATCTTGAAATTTTCAGCATGTCGTAAAAAACAGAATTTTCGGAATTTCAACATTTAAAAATAAGAGAGGCAATTGAAGAGGAAAAGACAATAAGAGTTCGTAGGTTTGATGAGTTATTTTTCCAAAAATAGTGAAAAATCGTGAGCTCTTCGCCATAAATACACAAAATTTTGTAGACCGTCAAAATTTGACTATCTGCCTAGGCATTTGACAAAATGCCTGATTTCACTATTTGCCTGCGACATGTATAAGAACTTCGCTCTTTCGAGATATGAACTAGAAAACAGTCCATATAAATTTACATTAATTTGCTGGGAGAACTTAATTTAAACTCAAAATGTTATCTGTGCGTCCTTTGGCTGCTTAAGAACATTCGCCTTCATTTTTTATGGTAGGCAAGATGAGCCCTCCATGCGTCGGAATAGTGCATCTCAAATGTGCCGTGAAGCTATTGCGCGGTTCAGTCCACACGCAAATAAATTCAAATATACATTCAATAATTAATATATATATTTTTGGAAGTGAAGATTGTTTCCTGTCATTGATGTGCCCATTATCACCGACAACAAGGAAAATGTAAATTTGTTTTTTTTGCCTACTGTGTGTCTCGCTATGTACTTTTTCAATTCCGCGCATTTTAACGCATTTTTGTATGCAAATAAATAACGTGCGATGAAAAATATTGGCCCATTTACATTCAAAGATAAGTCATGTGCTAGCATTGTATATTTAGTGGTCATGTTGAAAATAAGAAATGTGAGTTTAATCAAAAATATGCTTGACATTCAACAGATATAGATACTAACCATGATGATTATAATGATAGATTAAGGGAATCAGTGATGGGAATCGTATTTTTAATAATCATTTCGAAGATTTTTCGTGCGTAATTTAATAATGGATTTTAATTTCCTCGCGGTTTAATTTGTTTTGATTACATTAATTTAGCCCAATTAAAAAGAAGCTATTTTTTCAATGAATTAAATTGCGCTGACGAAACCAGCGAGATGGAATAAGCTATCAACATTAAACTCCATGTCACCTTCGAATTGGTCAAAGACTGAAGCTAGCACTGCGGCAGAATCTTAATAGGGCTGGGCTGCTAAAGAGCCAAGCATTGGAATGGAACATTCTGGAATGCTCTTCGCTTGATCGCTTGATCTCTCAGGCTTGTTTTGGGATAAGTGCACTTCGTATCGAACACCTTGATTCATAGACGACGACAACAACAACAGCAACAGCAGCAACGCATCAAACGTGACGAAAAAATGTCTTGGGGCCGAGTTCAACTACTCTGTGCGCAAGTCTGGGACTCGAATTTGGAGGGAAGGAGACTTTTGCAATCAGACGGGCGTGCTCTTTCTGTTTACATTATAACTTGTCTTTTCGAGTCGCTTGTTTACAGTTCGCCAACAGAAGCGGTGCCCTCTAGTCCCTACACATACTTCTCCTATCACCCCGGACTTTTTACTGTCTCATTCGATGGGTAGAAATGTTGGGTCTCTGTGATAAGAGACATAGTGGCGTGGCGTGCTTTGCGATATATCGATAGATCCGTCATTCAAAACTATGGAATAGGGCCGATAAACAGGGTGTTCGTAGCGAATACCTTCATAATCGATTCTTTAACATAGTTTCAAATGGAGAAATATCGATAATCGATCATTCACGCCACGCTACTGATAAGAGAAGGTCTAACGAGGTGAAGTAGAGTTACATTTCCATAAGGCGGCTTCTCAGATGATTTTTTTTAGTCGTTAAAATATTAATGGATGAAGGCAAAACAATCGGGAAAGCTCTAATACGTTCGTATAACGCTCAGCTTCTTTTGCGTTCGTACTAATTTTTATAAAATATCAGAATCCTTGTTTATAGTTTTCGTAACTATCGGTGCGATGAAGCGTTTACTCTCCAGAAATAATACCTATCTTTGATTTGTGTAATCAATCGTTTGGTTTCACGAATTGGAAGTTAGGTTTGACAGGCCGAATAGTTGGGAGTCTCACATTTTGTGAATACGAAATTTAATCTTCTTTGAAGTCGAAATAGTTGTATATCATGTGTTCCACCCCATCCAACTATTCTACTCGTGCGTTTAAGTCTCTAAGTCAGCCGAAAGCAGTTCATTGTCTCCTTCATATCGTGGATTGGCAATTCTACGTACTTGGAAGTCGAAAAAGTTGTATCACGTGTTCGACCCCATTCAACTTTTCTACTCATGCGTTAAAGTCTCTGAGTCACCCGAAAAGAGTTGACGCTCCCCTTCATTTCTTCGATTTAAAATACCATGAAGGCTATTTCAATTGTAATCTTCCGTCGCATTTCTAAGGCGCAATGATACAACTATTTGAAACTCTCCGGAATGTGTGAGGTATCACGCCGAATTTGAAGGCGTTTTCAAATCAGCCAAGTTCCGATACCCGGATTATCGTTTTGCATAGTTCATATTCTTTTTTTATATACCGTACCACTAGTTTATTTTTAATCCTCGTAGAAAAACCACCCATTTGCTAAATACAATACTAGCTGAAGTGCATTTCAGCTATGCATTCACCACTGCAAAAATGTGAAAGGAAATCGACACGCCCGGCGTGCATGGAGGCTATCTCCATTTAAATCTTCCGTCACATTCTTACGGCGCAATGATACAACTATTTGAACACTCCGGAATGCGTGAGGTATCACGCCGCATTTGAAGGCGTTTTAAAAACAGCCAAGTTCCGTTATGGGAATAATCGTTTTGCATAGTTCATATTATTTTGTTTCCATTTCTAACCACTTGTTTAATTATAATCCTCCTATAAAAACCACCCATTTGCTAAATTCAATTCTAGTTGAAGCGGACTTAAGCGACTTCATGACTGCAAAAATGTTAACGGAAATCGAAAAGGATAGCGTGCATGAAGGCTATTTCAATTGTAATCTTCCGTCGCTTTTCTAAGGCGCAATGATACAACTATTTGAACTCTCCGGAATGTGTGTGGTATCACGCCGCATTTGACGGCGTTTTCAAATCAGCTAAGTTCCGATACCCGGATTATCGTTTTGCATAGTTCACATTGTTTTGTTATATTCCGTGCCACTTGTTCATTTTTAATCATCGTAGAAAAACCACCCATTTGTAAATGCAATTCTAGCTGAAGTGCACTTCAGCTATGCATTCACCACTGCAAAAGTTTCAGAGGAAATTGAAAAGGCCAGCGTGCATGAAGGCTATTTCAATTGTAATCTTCCGTCGCATTTCTAAGGCGCAATGATACAACTAAATGAACTCTCCGGAATGCGTGAGGTATCACACCGCATTTGAAGGCGTTTTCAAAACAGCCAAGTTCCGATATCTGAATAATCGTTTTGCATAGTTCATTGTATTTTGTTTTCATTTCTAACCACTTGTTTATTTATGATCCTCCTATAAAAATGGCCCATTCGCTATATACAATTCTAGGTGCAGCGCACTTCAGCTATGCATTCACCACTGCAAAAATGTCAAAGGAAATCGACAAGCCCAGCGTGCATGAAGGCAGGCCCGCCACAAGGGGGGGATACTGGGTCCCTGGTACCGGGGCCTGGGTCCCGGAGGGGGCCCGTGTTACCCGTGAAAAACCACTACGAATTCACATGCAACCCTTCTTTCGTAAGAAAAAGTGAAAAATTTACCCTAAAAATTTCGCAAAAGGTGAATAGATTTTCGGTGAAAAGGGGCACTGTAGAATTCTTCGTAAATTTTCAAAGAAGTATACTTCTTGGAAAATTTCTATCTTTTTTCAAGTTTTTCAGTACAGACGGATATTTTTAGTAACTGCGTTTCATTTTCTTCCGTCGTCAGATGCTAAGAGTCTCCAGTCTGGGCCTCCTCGACTTCAATGGCTCATGGCTCAACTCCCTTGCCATAGACAAACAAAGGGGGAATCCAGGGGGGCCTGGCCCTCTTAGAACTGAAAATAATATCATATGCCCCCCCAAAAAAGAAAAAAAAAGAAAAATTTTCTAGATGTTTTGAATGCAACAATTCGCAAGTATTTTGTGCTGAAATATATATATATCCGCAGAAATTGATAGAAAAATTCTTTATGGAAGCTTCAAAATGCGTCCGATTAGTCGTATGAATTCTAAAATTTTTCGGGGGATGCCCCTCGGACACCCCCCCCCCCCCCCCCCCCNATTGGGGCCCGGACCTTAAAACTGGTACCAGGGCCCGAGACGGGATGTGGCAGGCCTGGAAATACCTACTTCGAAGTCAGAATAGTTTAAAAAGAAAGAAGTTTAGTTAGTCAGAAATAGTGTTCTGCGTTTTGCCCCATCCAACTTTTCATCTGTGAGTCAGCGGAGAGACCAAGCTCCGTGTACGGGCACGTTAAAATATGGAGCTTTCTGACATTTCAACACGAAACCAAAATGGCCAATAATTTTCATAAATGAACGTTCTTCCGCAAAAATTAGTAAAATTATGCAAAAACTGAGTCAAATATGTGTTTTACAAACAACGGGTCGTAACAATTATAATAATAAAACACTCTGGACAAATTTAATCAATAGGTTGGCTGCATGCCCTTTTGGGCCTTAAAAGCTCCATGACCTAAACTTAAAATTACCGACTTGTTCATACTCGCCCAGTGTAGGTACTTTAGCCTCTGCGGACTGATTGTTGAAATTGATAGACAAAGCTATAGACAAAGAAGACATATAGGAAGCATGGAGCGATCCTATTGGTTGAAATGGTTGGTTCGTATAGACTGGGGGGAAAACTGATGAACTATAACTATAGGGTCTCTTGTAGGCTGCCGTTAGTTAGTCTATTATCTATATATTTGTCCAATAAAACGACCCGCTTCCCCCAATACTGCCGTGCTAAGGAAGAACGCCGTATGAACACTCGAGAGTTGCCAAATTTCCCTTGATAGGAAATGTATTTTTCACAACATTCATGCATAATTTTCCTCGAAATTTTGAGATATTTTAGATTTAATTGTGTAAAAAATTGTCTGAAAAATTTGGCAAATAATGTTCAGAATTTTCTCAGTAAAATTGGTTTTTATCGGTGGACACTTGGCAACGTCTGAAGGCTCATACGGCGTTCTTTCTTAGCAAGGCAGAATAGGATTCCTCCGTAGTCTTTTTGTCTTTCTTTTCTATAGCTTTGCCCATCAATTTCAACAATCAGCCCGCCGGATACCTTCCGCTTCGTATTCCTTGCAAAACGTGTGGCATGTGCGCACCACCGGTTGCATAGCACCCAGGCGAGTGCGGCAGGAACTCGGGCGTCCGCGTGGAGATAGGATGCGTTGAGTGTTGTCGGCGTGGCGCTTGGAGCGTCGCGGCGCTGCGTGGCGTCTGCAGCTCCTCGGAATGCACCGACTCGTTATGTATGCTGCGCTGGGCCGGAATCCCAGTCGGGGACCTCCACTCTATACTCTCCGATGTCTCCGTTCCACACCGCGTCAAGACGCCGCCGTGGACGCCGCCGCCGAATGGTGTGGCAGGAGTCTTGCAATGTTGCCAACTCCACCCGAAATTATATTTTATATCGACCTGTCCTGTGACGCACAGTGGATCGAGTGACGCACTGGAAAAAAAAACCACATTGGATCTAGATTCCAGACTCTTGAAAACATTGACAAGAAAAAATACTCTTAATTCAATCGGATCTTTGCTTGAATCAAAACGAAATCCGCTTAAATTAAGAGGCTTGGTTCTTGATTTAAGCTAGATTCTGATCGAATCAAGAGCACTTTTTCTTGTTGATGTTTTTAAGAGTCTGGACTCTAGATCCAGGGTGTTTTTTTTTTCCAGTGCGTCGGACCAAATTTGGAAACTTTAAACTCGTATAGCTCCGTTTATACAAAACTTTGAAGTTCTAACAGTGGTTTCATTGGTTTCTTCGTGACATTTTCTTCAAGAAACACCCCTTAAAGTTTAAAACGTAGCGCTATAGAAATAAAAATTTGCAGTTTTAGTCGAACATTTCATTTCTAACCTCTCTAATTGACTCGATCCACCGTGTGACGGTGTGCTCAGTGGAAATGTCCTATTTTAAATGTCCAACGAGAAATGTCCATTACAGTAATGTCCGCTCTAAAAATAATGTCCAATGCACTTTTGGTCCATTAAGTAAATGTCCATAAAGAGATAAGCCCAGTAGTATATTTTGTCCGTGAATCTAAAAATCCCGGGGTTTTAAATTCGATAAATGTTGACCACATTTGAGAAGTTTCCTCCTCACTAATAGATTGGTGAATTGATGCGGTGTGACAGGATTGTATCAACTCTAGCCGCTCATCAGCAAGCTATGATTTACTGCAGTGGCGTGGCGTGCTTTGCGATGTATCGATTGATATGCCATTTCAACCTATGGAAAAGGATTGATAAACAGGATGTTTGCAACAAGAACTATAATAATTGATCCTGTGCCACAGCGTTGAATGGAGAAATATCGATAATAGATCATGAGCGCCTCGTCACTGATTTACTGGAACTCCCCTGATTTTATCCTGATTTTATCCTGATTTTTTTCCCTGTGTTTTTATTTGATGTAAGTTTAGAAGTATGAAGTCTCAGCTGTGCTTGTCGCCGCAACTGCACTCAGTCGAATAGTGCGTTGTATAAATAATCAGATTATGTTGATGAGAAATTTGGTTCCTCTTTCTAACGGCCCATTCAGCTTCCCCATTTCCATACGATTGAGAAGTATAGGCACCTGTTTCTATGATTGTGGCCGCCACTTTTCTCTTTCAACCTTCAAATCAAGACAGAACCTAGAGATGCATCCCTGGAAGGTAAGCAGTTCGTCCTCGCAGACTGAAACTAGATGAGGCCTTAGTGCTAAGGGCCAATTCACGCACAGCGCTGTCGTGAATGGTAGAACACTTATCCTTGTCAGCTTAATAACCCGTAGCACATTTACCGTGCTATTAGGTTTTCTATGAAGACATTCATATAAATCAACTGGTGAGTCTCCTCTCAATCACATGCACTGTGCAATTCACATCACCAAAGAAGACGTCAAGCTCGGAGGATTTCTTGTAAGTATGGTGTATACAGAATGTCTTCCATTTCATGCATCGTCATATCGCTGCCTACGGAACAATATCGCCTATTTGCAAACTGAAAATTTCGCAGGACAAAGAGGAAACTTCACGATTCTTATAATACGAGTATTAAGGTTGAATTTGCAATGTTTTCATACATTATTGTTATTGCAGCGCTCTCCTACAGATTTTGAAAAAAACTAAAATCATCAGCTTGATGCGCATCTCATACTGTCACTGTTCGAGTCTCGTATTTTTAGGTCCCATAAGGCCTCCATTAAAAGTGGAGGGACGTTATGTGCAGACTCTCTGTATATTCTGCCGTCCTAAGGAAGAACGCCGTATGAACATCCAAATGTTGCCAAATTTCATCTCGGAAAAGATTAAGTTTTGAGGAAAGTTTTGAATGCTCTCCTTTGAAATTTTCAGATACTTTAGATAAAATTACGGACAAAATCCTACGAATAATCGGACCAAATATTCTGACAAAATTTCTCGAAAATTCATGATTCAAAAGAAATTTTGGCAACGTCTAAAGGTTCTTACGGCGTTCTTCCTTAGCATTGCAGTATTCCACACCGTATTTCCAGAGGCTCTTCGGCAAAATCTCGCGACAGCACCTCTTTTCCCATCTGGCAGCGTGGCGCCGAGGTGGGAGAAAGCGGTGTTGCCGTTTTCGAGGAATTCACCGAATTTCCGTGTCAGGGCCGGGGGCACGGGAGGGGCGGCCGGGGGGAGGGGGCGGCGCGGCAACGGCGGGAGAAAATGAAAGTGGTCCTCATTCGAAGCAGTAACAGTTCTCGTCTCCTCCGTAGCCAGGCCTTATCCTGTTTGCGAACACATGACAAAATATGTTATAACTTCTGGTTATCAAATCTGTCCGCGCCTTCCCGCCTTGCGCCCGCTCTCTCGCCGCTCAGTCTCCGCGTGATAGCGTTACGTTACGAACGCCGTGCCGCACCGCACCGTACCGCCCGGGCGCCCGCTCGCGTAAGCGAAACCCCCGGCGAACAACCGCGAAATCTACATGGACGATTTTTAAATTTTAAGTTCCTAAATCCCGTGCGTAGTATTCGTTTTTGATAGTTTACGCTGTTTTTCTCACTGTGTTCTTTGAGTTTCGGTAACGTCTCACCCCGCGTGGTCGCTCCGGTGACTTGAACGCCCGATTTCGTTCGATCTATTTATTTTAGAGAATAAGTTCTGATTGAAGTCTTTCAAATTTTAGTTCTTGGCATGACGGTGAGAGTGTGCTCTAGTCACCTTGTGTGCGCCTCGACCTACCACCCACCCCCGACGCTGTGAGATTTCTTCCCCTGCACAGGTAATTGTAAACTTTATCAATTTCTGCCAAAGACAAGACTGTACCTGTGAGTTAGCGGTTCGTTTGCCCGGTTTGAGAGGAATTCCCTTGCACTGAAAAAAAAGTATGGTAAATCCAAATATGAGTCCATTTGTTTTGTGACACAGTGATACATCGTTGGACGAAGATTACAAGGCATCCGGTAAAATTTACTATTTATTTGGTACCATTTTTATTGGATATACCGGTATTTTGGTGAATGCCAGTCTGTTGATGATTAACATACTCATATCATTGTAACTGAAACCATACTTTTTTCAGTGTGTCATGTAAAATAAATATTGGATGTCTCAATGTGAGGCACCATCATGAAACGACTTATCTGTAGCTTTGCGACGCCGGAATCGCATGACACTTTGGATTTACATTTGAAATTTGTAGGAAGACTAGTCTACAACGTACTCTGTTTCTACTGTAACATATACCCTCTCAAAAATCAAATTTCGCTTGAACTCAATAAGTTTCATGATTCCTGAGCCTTGGAAAAGTTATAATAAATGGGTAATGTAAGACACTCACATTTCTAGTTTACATGAACTAACAAAAGAAAAGAAACAAAACTGAAAGTCATTAAAAATACACTCATATTCCAAGTTTATGCTAACTCGCCTCGACTATTTTAATGCTGAATTATTTTCATCGCGTAAACTACTGTGAGATTCATTGATTCCTATTCACCTCCACGAAAGTTTCGCTGAAAAATATCGGATAAAATTATTGAAAAATCACTTTGCATTGACATATCCTGCCATGAGTCTGAGCATCGTTGCATCAATTATCATATTCATGACTTGTGGATGAGCAAGTGCTCCTTTCACTGATACTAATGTATTCTCAGGTTACTGCCTTCTGACAGATGCTCACAGAGAATAGACGTCAAGCTTTGACATACTGTCTAGTGACAAACGTACCACCCGTTCACAATGTCAAAATACGTGCATGCACCCAAATATGCTGTGGATATCAACAGAAGCTCATCCAGTCAATTTATGACTTCTATTCCATCGATCAAGTCGAATTTCTAGTCATATAAAGCCTTCATCTATAAACTCAGTTGAGTGATTCAGGGCCGAAATCCAACAAAAAACCATTTGTGAAAGCAGTGGCAACTTTTGCAAGGCGGTAAAACTGAGTTTCTTCCATTCAGCGGGCTGATTATTGTAATTGACAGACAAGGCGATAGACAAAGAAGACTTAGGGAATATGCAGCGATCCCATTGGTTGAAATTGGTGGTTTTAAAGACTAAGGAGGTAAATGATAGACTAACCATAGGGTCTCTCGTGGGTTGCCGTTAGTTAGTCTATCACCTACCTCCTTAGTCCACTGCAACCACCTGCTTCCACCCACAAGAACCCTCCATATCCTTTTTGTCTTCTTTGTCTATAGCTTTGTCTATAAATTTCAACAATCACCTGCAGATCCATTGAAACTATAGATTCTAGGTGAGACCGTCTGCCTCATCCAGAATAGTTTGTTTTGCATGCATTTAAATGAAAGAAAAACAGCGTTAATACCAATTTTGTTGGAAGAATCACTGCAGAGAAATGGGTTCAACAGCACTGGAAAAAAACACATTGGATCTAGAGTCCAGATTCTTAAAAACATCGACAAGAAAAAGTACTCTTGATTCAGTCAGAATCTAGCTTAAATCAAGAAGCAAGCCTCTTAATTTAAGCGGATTTCGTTTCGATTCAAGCTTAAATCTGATTGAATCAATAGTCCTTTTCCTTTTCGATGTTTTCAAGAGTCTGGACTCTAGATCCAATGTGTTTTTTTTTCCCAGTGTATTATTTACAATACACAGTTAATGCACTAAAGAGGCCCCCCTCCCCTCCCCCGGTAGTTCATGGCGATAAAATTTCGGAACTGATTTTAGTAGGAACTTGGGAGAGTACATGTCGTGCCGTTCAATCAGACGTAAGTAGGAAGGCCGTCACAGTGGCCAGAGGCAGGTTGCATAAGGATTAAGTTCGTGTCATGCGGCTTGCGCACACTAAACTTTTATTTAACGGACTTGGAGGACAAGGCGCATAAGTTCAGTTGTTGGAAAAATTGAGGTATTAATCATTTCGGGTAAGACTAGTCTTAATGCATATTCTGTGAAAATTTCGCACCCGAATTCCTATGTTTAAGCATCAAAAAGTCAGTTTGATCTCTCTTTCTTTCATCCTTGACATTTTGAAACTTAAAACACTCGTTTCTCGAAATAGCAAAAGCTGCACTTTTGCGCCTTATCCTTCGAGCCCCTCATGGGTGCTCTCATTTTTTAACTCCTCGTTTGGATTATGTATTTGTATGATTAAGTTTATCAGAAAGGCCTCCGGTCCTTAATATAAATAATAATGAACTGACTTGAACTGAAAGGTAACGAGTCACATGTTGATAGAAATATTGGGAAGAGTAGTTTGACGCTTAGCCATGCAGCTGCACGTTTTCCCCATGTTGAAAATTTGGATCTAAGGAACATATTTTGAATGAGAAAATAGGTGATGAGCTTTTCTCTGCCTGATTGAGTCTTATGGATAAATAAACTTCAAACTTCGTTTTCGCGGTTTGATTTTGACGTGACTTAGTTGTGTACTGTTGAGCCAGGACGGAAATCTCCCTCGATGCATGTTGTAGCCATGGTTTTAATTACAAAAATATTCCACACACACCGTTCAAGTGTCATCGTCTCTGTGTGAAAGGATCTTGTAAAGTACTATTAAGTGGCCAATAAGGTGAAGGCTTAAAAAATGTGCTACCTATAAATTTTGTGAAAAATACAACAAAAAGGAAGAATCGATTGTAATATTTGGGAATTTTTTTATTCAAAAGTGTAAGTAGCTTCCATGACATGATGGCATCGATGTGTGAATTTTTACCGCAAGTGCTTTTGCGGATTTTGAAGAGACTAGTTAGAATTTACATTTTTTATTACTTGAATCAAATGCTTTTACTGCGTACTTGAATTAAGTGCTTTTACTGCAACGAAATAATTGAGCTATCACCGGAAGAGACTATCCTCTAGCCCTGTCACATTGAAATTAAGTAACACAGCGAATCAAATGTAGGGAGATCACAAGAAATTACGTTCAAACCTCCTCAGACTTTACATTGAAAAAGACAAAATATTTGGAATTGTTCAAACTTCATGGGAATGAAATGATCCAAATAATTTTGTCTATATCTTCAACCTCCTTCACAACAATCTGATGCATAGAAGGTAGGACTAAGTGACCTGTTGTATAAAGGTTCTTAAACGATGTGAAAGAGATTGAGACCTACTGCATGCCACATGTATGACATCATTAACCACAAAATTCGAATGCATGACGACGTTTTCGTTCATACGCAATCAAATAGTTTGTTGCTGGGTTCATCTTGATGGATATTGCAGTATTACCATTACCCCCATGAGATGACCTGCATACCCATTTACCAGGACTGCACGTAGCCGTATGTTACTTCAGGAGATCTACGCGGAAAAACATCCACGGAGGTCACATGATATTGTCTCAATAAGATTTTTTTGATTCATGAGATTTGTTTTAATTAGAATACTTCCACAAGGCAACATTTCATTTAAACCGGGAAAAAATAATGGTTTATGGAATATATTCGCCTTCCTACTTTAAATTGAGGCACTGGATGCGAAAAGGGCACTTCTCGACTGCGATGTTTCAAAAGTTCTGTTGCTAATCGACCCCTTGCAGAATTTAATGGGTGATTATTCCAGAATGCTCTCCGTAGAAAATTGTAGAATCGTAAGGAATATTCAGTAAACTTTTTGGTGGAAAATTAAAAAAAAAATAAAAATGGATGCATTTGCTTTCCTTACACCGGAAACAAAAGAATGTTAAATTTGCCGCCAAGAAGTATTTCTTCTTAAATCAAGAATTTTGCTGGTTAATATAAGCTACTTTTTTGCTTAACCCAAGCATTATTTTTCTTGAATCAAGAAAAAGTCAGCTTTAAGCAAGATAAAGAAAATTCTCGGCGGCAAATTCAAGAATTATCATGCTTGATCCAAGCTACTTTTTTTTCAGTGTACAATAAATGAAATAGTAGAGGAGACTCTGAAACACTGCAACAGAGAAGTGCCCTTTGCGCATCCAGTGCCTCAAATTGACTTGGCATAGCTTTGAGAAATCTCTAAGTCCAGAGTTTAGGTCCACGCTAACAAGCTATGACTAAAGAAATGAACTTTGAAACCCTGGAAAGAGTCACTGCTTAGACGGCTGAAATTCCCGAGAAGACAGGATTTCAGAGAGTGATTCATAAAAGACTACCTGTTTACGTCTTTTTCTTTCTTGACAACACGTGAGAGCTAAGCAGAGCAAGAACAGGGCCTTGACCTGAAATAATTGACCCATTGGAATCTTAGCCAAGTTTACGCGAGAGCTTGAATCCGGATTGAAACAGTGACCAGGATCTCTCGTCGATGCACATCGAAAATTCATTTCCCATCAACTGTAAAACCAAGCCAGAATTCGGTACTTCTCTCGTAATTCAACTTTGAGTGGAACATTCTGCAAACATAAAATTCAAGTGTCTCTCTCACAATCAATGATTACTCTGATATATAAAATAGTACACGATACATAGTTAGTGTGATTATTCTAATTTCGTTATCTATTACGGAAAAATACACTTTGATCTAACGTTTAAAATCATACTTGCAAGCATAGATATCCAATGCCCATCTAGTCGAATGATATACGTTTACTGGTCGCAGTGAACATTTAGTTCACTGCGAACTATAGAGCATATAGAACTATAGAGCATTTAGCTCTATAGTGAAATGTAAGTTACTTTTTGATTATAAAATTTTTAATTTCACCTTTAACGCAATTTTCATGTGGTATTAGATTGATTGCATTTAGCGAAAAGGAACTAGCGCAATAACAGTGTTGTAAAAATGCGTTGCTTCCTCATAATCATCTAAAAATTCTTTCAGAATAGCAATTAGTTTTGGCCTCCCACCAAAAAATTGGCAATTTTAAAGGAAAATAGGTTTTTAAATTATTTTAATACTATATGTATTTTAAGTATTTTTAAAAGAAAAGGAGAAGTTGTACCGTTTTGAAAACACTGTAATCGCGCTGATTCCTTTTTGCTAAATGCGATCCAGATTATCTGCCATTTATGTCTCCTGATTATTCTTTCAATATGCATTTTCGTCCAGCCACGGTTACTTCGCTGACTGTTAACGATGAAGGTGGATGAATCAGAAGATATTTAGAGCGACACGAATTAGAATCACAAGCGGTAAAATTATAGTAGGAATTGACTATAACTATCTTAAGGCGTAACTATCAATTGAGATAAAATTTACAAGGTAAAAATATTCATTCAACGAATATTTCAACAACTAATTGATTGCGTTTATTTAAAACTGATTTTGGCTGTTTTTCCTATAACTGCGTTAAAGTCTCCATCGTCGCTAGGATTACCATTTTCTTGTTATATATACTATACTATGTGAACAATGAGATATAAAATTAGATTTAAGGCAGTAATGAATCTCAAATTTTTGTAGTTGCGATTAATTTGATCGAATTTGAAGATGTATTAAAGGGAGTCATCCGTTCTTGCGTCAGCGTCAGTGCCATCTCAAAATCTAACAAATTTTAAAATTTTTAAGTCCAATGAGTCTTGTCCGAGAAGATGAAAATTTTGAATCATTAAGATAAAAGAATGTTTTTAATCTGAATAAATAAAAAAAAAGGGCCCAAGTAAAATTGAAAAATATTTAATATTAAATGGAAGAGTCAAGAAGACGAGATGTGCAAAAATCTTCATGAGTGAGAGCAAAGCAGAGTTGACGACAGAGTTCCTGAAATGTCAATCTAGGTTAAATCTCACGATTAAGAAAGTGAAATGATTGGGAAAAATTAATAAAGCTAGACATTTAACCGATGTTGCCAGACACTAATGAAATCATTAAATTGTTCCTTAAATTCAACGATGCTAGGGCCATTTTCTAAGACGAGTTGACACCTGTGATCACGATCCTGATACTTCCTCCTTAATACGTCGACGAATGTGCTCCGAATCGTTTCGAGCAAGTTTAATGGTAACCAACCGTTGCCAGACCGCATAAGATTTTTTTACGCATAAGCTCGGTGCCTCAGGAGTAACTCGCTGAAATTTGACCTGCTTTAAACGACCAAAATGATGCGGTAATTTCCTTCCTGTTTAATAGCGAGTCTTTCTGCTAGTAGGTATACCTTCGCACTGGCATTCAAACCTATCAACTGGGCCTGTTGCGAAGTTCAGCTGGATGGATCAAAAATGAGAGTGCGCGGAGATAAATTTCAACACAATAGTTTGATTAATACGAGAAGTAAAGCACGAAGTAACCCCAGCCTTCAATGACAGTTTCAAGAAAAAATGCTGGCTAGTTTTCTTGAAGAAATTTAATGTTAAAAAAACGAGCAGTGAATACTGACGTCGTAAATCGGATGCATTTTTTAGTCTCATGTAGTCTCTTAACTGTTTTCTGCTCTAAATTCACCGTAAACTGTGCCAAAATCAACACAAAGTTTGTGTTGGTTTGTTTATTACCTAAAAAAGGCACAAGAAGAAATATTTTTATCAGTGTGGTTTATTATAGAAAATGGCTCAAAAATCACAATGAGCACATCGGGGAAGTCTGAAATGCACTCCTAATTTCACATTATGCTAAAGAAATATCTGTTTTTTTTTTTTTTTTTTTTGAAGCTTACCACTTCAAAAACGATACTATGGCACTGTTGAACATTTTGTGGAGGAGTCGTAACATCCAACCCTTCCACACTAAGATACTACCTACATTGCTAAACAATATTCAACATAGCTGACGCTTCCAGCCGCAAATCGTGAAGTAGCACCATGTGCCATTATCAGCGCAAGGAAAATATAAATTTAAACAACCCCCCGGGTGGATAAAATCCCCTTTTGTCACGAGTGTTTCTCGGGTTGAATAGTGCGTACTACCCTAACACAAGAGGGTTGGATGGAGCGACTCCTCTCACGAAATTTTCACCTGTTTCGTAGTGTCGTTCTAGCAGGAATTCCCTATGAGAGAGACGGTAAGAAGGTTAGCACACATCATATTTCCGCTGATTTTGATGTCAGCAACAATATCGTTTTGAGTTTGCGGTCGAAAAAAATCAAATCATTTTAAATCTTCTAAGTATTCTCTCATATATTACGAATGAAATTGATGCGATAGATATATTCATTATATTTTTTAGGGGGGTCATCTCAATTAAGACTGGAGGATAAATCTAACCATGTCTTGCGGAAGCGAAAATATAATATTTTAATAGTAAGACTTGTGTTACAATTACAAGGAACCTACCTCTGTGCTCTCCTTTTGAGCTCAAGAGTCGACTGTAATGGGACTGAATGTATCGTTCAGTTTTGCTGTCACCTCGTTTTTAATACTCTCAAAGTTTGCGAAAATCGTTACCTCGATGTTTGATGTAGCTTTGGCGGAGGATATGTAATCTTTTCAGAGATTTAGCAACGATGGAATAGATACTGATCTTAAGATCTCATAAAAAAAAGTGACCGTTATCTCATGCACCATCTTGAAACTTACCACTTTCGCTCAGTGAGTCGTTATAGCGTGTTTTGAAATGGACGAAGGGAATCTGTCGTCCACAAACGTATCATCAAGTATTGCAAGGAAATTTCAGCTTCAGGTGAAAACTTTGGTGGAACCATGTAATTCAAAAAAAATTTGCCTCTCCTAAAAAATTCCCTCTGAGGGAAATGTCTGAGAAATGGTGGATAAATACTTTTATGCCTATGGGATGCTCTGAAGTTGGAGATCTTCTTGGAGAATGGTTTAAAATTGAAGTTTTTATATTTGTCATACGATTTATATGCGGCGTCTACCTATAGTTCGAAATTTCTTCTGAAAAGTCACTGTCACTTGTTTGCTTTTTTTTATTTTAGTTTTTTTGGTGCGAAATACAAAGAAAATAAGACACATAGGAGAGAGCGCCCCGAAACCGTACTTTTAACTAAGATATTGATCTGTCCAATGTCACTAATGAATTTAGCGTGTTAAATTTGAGGTGCCGGACAATTTTCAAGTGAGTTGATGCATTTCCTTTGCCAAAATACAGGAAAAACTATCAATTTCCTTAAAATGGGGGAGGGGGGGACTTAAAGTGAACTTTTGAAAAAAAAAGTCGTACAAAGAAGAAACCTTTTTTACTACCCATAAAACACTCTAATGCGGGCGGTTAAACCTTGGATCATCCTGTATAGTATAGTAGCCTTCCCCGTGCAGATGATATGGAAATGTTATTGTTACAGATTCCTCTTCCTCCGGACTTCCTCCATTTCTTCTTCCTCTGTCTCTTCTTCCACTTGTTCTTTTTCCTCTTTCTCTTTCTTCCTCTACCTCCTCCTCTTCTTCTTCTTCTTCTTCTTCTTCTTCTTCTTCTTCTTCTTCTTCTTCCTCTTCTTCTCCTCCTTCTCCTCCTCTTCTTCCTCTTCCTAATCTTCCTCTTCTTCGTCTTCCTCTTCTTCGTCTTCCTCTTCTTCGTCTTCCTCTTCTTCCTCTTCCTCTTCCTCTTCTTCTTCTTCTTCTTCTTCTTCTTCTTCTTCTTCTTCTTCTTCTTTCCACTTTTTTGGAATTATCAATATCAAGTTGAAGATTGTTGGGAAAATGAGATTGCTGCAAATAAGCGAGGATCTGCTAATACAAGAGCCGCACTCCCCTTCGAGTGAGAAAATTTCTCCTCTACGTTTAGATGGTGCTGATGTGGATGGCGCTGTGGGCCGTGCCCCCGGTAGTCGATGAAAGACGAAAGAGACCGATATCGGCTCACTCCCCGGGCCCGTTCACGGACAGTCTAACACACTTATTGCATAACTTCTGCACCGATCCTGCGTTGCCCAAGTTGGCTTAGAACCGATGATTTTACACCAGTTGTACCGGAAAAAGTTAGGCACTCTCCGGGATTTAGGAGCTGCTGGTATCAATATGGTATCAACAGGGTATCAACAGGGTATCAACAGGGTATCAACATAGGGTATCAACAGGGTACCGATTAGAGAATTCGCACGCAAATGTTTTATTGGCTCGTTTGAGAGTGCTTAAAGAGCTAATTTCGCAGTATCTTCGAAAAATAAAATTCTGATATAGGAAATAGTATAAAAATACATTTAAAAGTGAAAAGATGCACCGCCCAGTGACGTCATCTCGCGGCATTGCCATTATTTATACACATGTATTTTAGCAGATGAGAGTATTTTGCCATATCTCCTTTCATAATTGTTCAATATATGAACCAAGGGTATACTTGTGTTCAGTTCATTTATAAGTTTCCACCTAAGCACGTAATTTATCAAATTTCGGACGCCTGCAAATTCTCCATTGGTCAACTCGCCAAACAATGACCAATATGTTACCGTCATGGTATAATGTTGAGACCAATATGGTACTGATTTGGTACCATCCTCCTACCCTTTTCTACCATAACAATTCATTGTGCGGTATAGAACCGAACAGAACATGGTTCGCGTAAAATTTTTGACGATTAAAAACTAACCCTTAATTTATTGAACTGCATTACGCAATGAGGAACTGCAATTTTCAGTTCATACATAGATACAACCATCCGCATGGAGAATCCAATGGCACATAAGTTGTATTTATAATGAGCTATAGAAATTATAGTCCCTAATCGCAGAATATGGTCCAATTGACTGCACACATGTCTCCGTCAGTTCCTCCACTGTGAACTAGAGGGACCTCACAGCATATGAGCTCACCACTACCGTGCTAAGAAAAAACGCCGTATGGGCCCACAGGCATTTCCAAATTTCCTTTAACAAACACAAATTTCTCGGTAAACTTATGAATACTTTTCCTCCAATTTTCTGATAATTCCGTTCGCAATTTCACCCAAAATCCATGAAAAGGAAAATTTCATAGCTTCCTCAAAAAGAAGCATTTATTCGACAGAAATTTGGCACCACTCGGATGTTCATACGGCGCTCTTCCTAAGCACGGTAGACCAGTGGTTTTCATCTCGAATTAGTTTCAAGAGCTTGCAGAGTGAGAGTGAAACGTTTCGTATCACCGAGTAATCTGATCCACAATGGCCTGAACTTCATACATTAGTAGTCAAGATTCTGAAAATACCCGCCTAAATTTTGATCTTGGGCGATTAGATTCTTTCGAGCTCATTTAAAATACAAATGGTCTCCTGAAACGCGCAGTGGTCCTTGGAAAATTCAGAGGCCTTTCACGTTCGCCTAATCCGTCCACTTTCACCGTTCTCCTCTAATTTCTTTACTTTCTCTTACGCGACATCTTTTTAGATTTAGAACGAATCATATGGTTCTCAGGTTACTCTGATGTTACGTTAATATGAGTCCGAGGACTTTGAACCATCCTGAAACGACGCGCGACGTCTCAAAAGATTCAACAGAGGATAAGTCGCATACGAGCCTAAATCGTCGCCCATTTGACAAAAAGATGTAATTACACATTGCAATGAACCATCTCGTTCGTTAAGCTCAATGTGTTCCCAGGTTCATCTCTAGGTGTAGATACGCCCTTTTGCAAGTTGAGCGATGAATTCGTCGAGCGTAGAAGAAAGTTATTCGTTTGAAGAGGACAGAGTAAACACTCATGCGGCGTCGCTCGCTTGAACTGAATCTGATTTATATTCATTTTTCTGGTTCTGATGTTGCATTCAAAAATAATAGTAATGATACGGCACTTGCTTGCAACCGCCATTTACGATTTTTTTATGTGTGTCTCAGATTGGACGGGTTTTCACAGCTTAGATTTGATAAAAAACCTATCATGAGTTTAAACCTATCATTGTGGCCGAGTCAGGCCTCTCTATAAGGTTACCAACGCATTGATGTAACTTCCTAGAAGCGCCGAGATTTTTGTGTCAAGGTAAATTTTTGACCGGTGTAACGAACTTATTTTTCCAAGGTCTTTATATCCCGCGAACAAATTGAAAAGTGCATCTTTGTCAAGGTACTACATTAATCTTTATTAGGTATTTAATATTTTCTGATGGAAGGGTCCTTAAGAAAGTGTTGAAAATGAAAAAATGATGGAGGAGTGTCTTCATGCACGAAGTAGTTCCCATTACAAACGCATTTTTCTTATTTTCGTTGGTGCTTATTTCATTTAATAAAACGGCGGAAATTTGGAGTCTAATAATGAATTTGACAGCAGTGGAAGCACCAAGCACAAAAGGCATCACATTAAGTGCAAGTGTATGCATGGTATGTCTCATTCTTCCTGCTTAGTAGAGATATAGATGCTCCCTTTGTGACCTCTAAAAATATCCTCACAAGAGCTCTCTACATTAGCAAACTTCACTTAAATTAAGTGCAGCTAGTCAAACACTTCTCTAGCAAGCACCTCATAAAAAAATCAAAAGTTCATTCCTCCAGGAAGCATCCTCCGAAAAATAGAAAAAGCTCTATCGATCAGTCGTGTTTTTCTGCTCTTTTTTGTGGAACGGATTTTTCCCATCGGAGTTCAACGCCCGCCATAGCCGAGAAGCAGGTTGCTACTTTGATTTGGCCGTGTTGTCTTACCCTATTGACAACTGGACACAAGGTGTTAGGCTCTCCAGGTGTTATTAGTGACAAGGACTTTTTCTGCAAGTTGCCAAGTATTTCTACAAATACGGACGAAGTCATAAACGCCGCCCACAGCAACGCCGTGTCTACTTTTAGATTTGGCACATTTTTCAGACGAAATGTTCCACTAGGAAAGAGATTCATCCCATATACTAATATTCAGTAGAACTTGTTTTTTATATTGGAAATGAGATAGTGAGATAGTGAAATAATGAGATAATCAGATAATGAGAATAACGAGTATGACGAGTGACCAGGTTTATTGAAAAGGGGACATTTATTTTGAATATTTTTTTCAAAAGCTAGAATGGAGCCATGACTTCTTGCTATGGACGAAAAATGTGCCATTACAGTGACCATCAGCAAGATGAACTCGTGCCGAGCTGGACAGTCAAAAACTCCCATCGATTGTGGTAGAGTAGCAATAATACCTTTAAAGACAGATTATGGCTATATCTCTCTGTTTGGTCTAGGAAAATTGTGCCGCTTTTTGATCGGTTCACTAATTCTAAATAAACTAATAATGTAATCAACTGATAAACTAATTCATATATTTTATAATTTATAACATTTTTTGAGAGCGAGCTTTTGAGGCTTTGGAACTTAATCCTTTGGTAGACAGTTTACATCAGGAATAAAATTTGACAACGAAGGTTTGAAATGGTCTTACAAAGGTATATCATGACAGAAAATATAAACTGTTTTGTCTTTTTCAATCACTAATGAATCAACATGATGGTGGTGAACTTAAATGTATTGAAAAACCTTGATGACATTCAAAGACGATTACCGATAATAAATGTTAAGATAGTTAATTACCAGCACGAGTGAATGTCCTTCCTCTCAATTTACCTTAGTTCTGCTGGAGTGACGCTCAATTTAAAAGATTCCAATCGCTTGGTTTCATTTTAACAATTTGTGCAAACACATATTGTCTCTAATTGACAAGATGAAGGGACGTTCCTCTATATTCTGAAAGTAACAAAGCTTCGAGGACAAAATTATTGTAGAGCGTATAAAAGTTGGTATGTGGCATGGGTTGGGTTTTATATGGCTTGAAATTATTTTCCAGCTTACGGATAATTATGCTTCTTAACTTGCAGATAATTTGCTAAACTGCAGATTAGCATCACCGGCCTTGTTTGATAATACCTATAGTGTAAACATTCTAGATGGCAAAGCATCCGTTTATGGTAGGCTCGACACTTGAGAGACAGTGATCGTAAATTCTAAGTTCATACTCGGGGTCCCTGAAAACATATTCCTGAGGAGTGACTTGTTTCTCTTAAATCAGCAAGAAAATTGCTCACGAAAATAACAGGTATTACGCGCCGCGTGAAGTGAGTGTTTAAGTCATAAGCTGGGGATAATGTACGTTTCTTGGTTGTTCAAAATGTAGTAAAAGAATTAAATCGATCCTCATAGCATAGCTTTGAAGCCGGGTTTTAAGAAAGTGACGCATCCTGCTGTTGAAATACAGGTGCGGAAAAACGAAGCACCTAAAGATATAATGAACAATTTAAGATTTTGCAAAGTCTAGAGGTATAAGCACTAACTAACCATCGATATCAGTGCATCGGAAGCGATTTAAAATTAAAAATAGTGTTCTTAACCTGTGAGCTGATGAGATTTTTTCTTTTTTTTTGTTTGAACATGAACAATCGTTCTCGGTTCAGAGACTTGCATTTTTCATTCAGACTTTATTTTCCTAATTATTACTCTGAGTAGCTAAAATCTACATTCTACATGTAACTAGGGTTGATATGGAGCGAAAAAAAGAGAATCTGCAGTGACCCTGACCTCATTCCACTTTCCTAGAGTTCACGTGTTTATTGAAGGTGGAGGGTCGGAAATAAGATAACCATTACTGAACAATGTGTAAATTTTTCGGTTTAAATCAATGAGGAACGAATTGAATATTAAAATGTGGGGAAAATTCGCGAATCAATGAACTTGATTTTGCAAAGAGGAACTACAATTTTTGGCTAATCCGTAAAAACACTTATGTGCACAGGGAACCACATGGCGCATACGTTGTTTTTTTCAACTGAGCCAGATATTGTCGTCCCTAATCGCAAAATGTAGTCCATTTATGAAAAATATGGAAAATTTGGCGCGGCAATATGCCTGCGGAGTAGCCATCCACACACACCGACAAACACAATTAGCACTTTGCTGCACTGCTCAGGAAAAACGTCTCATGAGAACTCCATCGATGCCGATGATCTCTATTAAAATAGGTTCATGAGAATGTTGGAATATTATTCCTTAGAATTTTCAGAGCTTTTTTTGTTTAAAAACAATTTCATCTAGAATTGCTGAAAATTTCAATTTTTTTGTGTGTGTGTGTCGCATGAGGTGTTTTAAAATTTTCCTGACATACACTGGAAAAAAAACACATTGGATCTAGAGTCCAGACTCTTAAAAACATGGACAGGAAAAAGTACTCTTGATTCAATCAGAATTCAGCTTAAAGCAAGAACCAAGCCTCTTTCAAGCGGATTTCGTTTTGATTCAAGCAAAAATCCGATTGAATCAATAGTATTTTTTCTTGTCAATGTTTTCAAGAGTCTTGGACCCTAGATCCAATCTGTTTTTTTTTCCAGTGTACGAAAAAATTTTCCTCAAAATAAATTTTTCGTTGGAAAAAATTTGGCAAAATCGTGATTTGAAAAATCCGTGATTCTTGTGTAAGGGAGTTTGACAACGTCTGAAAGCTCATACGGCGTTCTTCCTCAGCACTACAGTATTGTACTTCATTATCGCACATTTTTATTGAATTTCCGAATGATTTGGAGCCGGGCGCCCAAGCGAAGTAGCTGCGCCGCACCCGCCGGACATGGCCAGTGTCGAATCCAATTACTTATCAAAACAAAGATAAATGACCGGATAAATAGTTTAGTTGGTCACCGGCAGTCTCAGCGGCGGCCGTCACAACGTTCCCGCGACCCGCAATCAGTGCGCTGATTGGAGCTTGACCCCTGCGCCCTGCTCTGAAATTACTTTCCGTTTGCCGGTTTCCGCCTGACATCCCACCGGTTTTCTAATTTTTTCCATCCACAACAGTAATTCCTACCAGTTTTTGCGCACTGCTTTTCTCATCTCGCGCCTATTTGATTCCCCATTTCAAGTAAACATGGGTGCACCTTGATAGGAACCGATAAAATTGAGTGTTTTTGTTTGTCAATGAAAGTGAGTGGAAGTCGAGTCTAAAAATAAGGTGAACGATCAGTGTTCAGTGGAAAAAAACGGGAGTGATTGCGTTTGAAGTTTGGGGCGAACTATATTGATCGGTGATTATCAGGTGAGTTTAGTCGTCATTTTAAATGTTATGGATGCGCTTCTTGGGAATTTTTTGAGTTTTTTTTTATACCTAGGTATCTGACAATGATTTTTAAATACCTCGCTTCGTCCTTCTATAATTTCTTATAATTGTGGGATGATAATCGATACTAATTGATGAAAAAATGATGTTGTGGTTTTCTTATTCTAACCAAAATCTCGACTCGCATTTTATGAAAAAAAAAGTCAATCCTGAAATGTTGAATAAGAAACGTAGATACCCCAAAAAGTTTTTGCAAACTCATGACTTTCAATTGAGTAATGTTTTGCAGCCATATATTTGATGTAAACTTTTTGTAGTAAACAGTAGCGCTGAATTTTCTCCGGGTCATCAAACTTACAGAAAGTCAACAATTAATGGAGGAAAAATCAAATTTTGGAAACGAAAGTTGCGGAGAAAGAACCTCGTCAAGCAATAGGAGAAATATTATTTTTGTCAAAAATACTCAATTCTAATACCGCTTAAATGGTTTACTAAAATATAAACTATAAATTTGCTCTGATAAATGATTAGATGACTCGTGAGGATATGTCAGGAGTCTATCGTGAGAGGGCATTGATATCTCAATAGTAAAGTGATAAGGAACGCTTGTTTACTCACGACCCAAAAGCTCTTGCGGTTGAGAATACTGTAACTGATTCAATAGACTATATCATACTTAGGTCGCAAGCAGGCATCGAATAATTAAAAGGTATTGAAATAAACCTAATAGCAGAGTTGAGAGAGAGAGATTATGTTACTTGTGGCTTTGATCCAATTTGATGTAATCGTTCCAGTAGGTTTCGAACTGCGCCAATTTGGATCCAAACAATAACATGACCTCTTCTAACCCCCATATAGGAAATGAATACCTACTTTCTGCTAAATAACACTTATCTACTTTCACAACTGAAATGATCCGCTAAATTTTTGCTGTTCTGCATTGCCGCATGGAGAATTCAGTGCAAAATTTGCACAGTGCTCGACGAGTCTTGCGCCGCACATTGTCTCGCTGCCGGGAAGCCACGCGCAGTGTGCAGCCGCCAATACGTCATACGAAAATACGCACGGTACCGTAATGAGTTAACTGTTTCGTTCGTCTCGATTTCAATTGCATACCCATTGAGCTGGTCATTGTCGGTAAACTTGACCGTGCGTTAGCATCTTGGTCGTTAACGTATCAGTCGTGGGTTCAACTGATACTTTCACATTCCTCGATGTTGTCTGTTCTACCAACTTTGGCAAATTTTTGTATCATGAGTTTGCAATTTGTGTTCTTTTTATTTTTTACTCATTTTATCTTCATTACCGCAACTTTTTCGGCCATTGCCCGTCCTGCAGACTTAATTTTTTGGTTTTATTTGTAGGGAAGATATTTTTCTGTTTGTGGACAACGCGATCGTTGACATCATGCTTTACGTCAGTTGTTAATTTTCACCGCCTGAGCACGACGTCAATCATCGTTGACGTCACAGTCCGATTTTGGATTTGTTACTACCGTGCAATGTTACCGTCGACAAGTGATGAGCCCCAAAAGAACCCGTTCTATTTAGATTTTGGAATATTCCATTGAAACAATTCCATTTAAAGGCTCGAAATTGACACACAAAAATCAATTTTTATAGAAATATACCAGTGCAATTTTTTTCAAAATTCATCTGATTTTTGCTCGAGATCAGAGGAAAAATTAATGCAATTTTCAGTTAGGAATGATTGTCAGGGTCAATTTTGCAATTTTGGGTTGAGTTATACCGTTCTTTCGTCTGGGTTGGAATGGAAAATGTTGGATCCGCTCAGTGGCGGGGCGTGAATGATCGATTATCGATATTTCTCCATTTGAAGCTATGGCAAAGAATCTCTTACTAAGGTGTTCTTTGCGAACACCCTGTTAATCGATCATTTTCCAAAGGTTGAAATGGTAAATCAATCTATATATATACATCGCAAAGCACACCACGCTACTGATGCACTGGAAAAAAAAACACATTGGATCGAGAGTCCAGACTCTTTAAAACATCGACAAGAAAAAATACTCTTGATTCAATCAGATTTAAGCTTAAATTAAGAACTAAGCCTCTTAATTTGAGCGGATTTCCTTTTGATTTAAGCTTAAATCTAATTGAATCAAGAGTCCTTTTTCTTGTCAATGTTTTCAAGAGTGTGGACTCTAGATCCAATGTGTCTTATTTTCCAGTGTGGGCTCGCCTATGGCCGCGAAGCAGTTAGAAATCGTTACCTCCTGGTTACTTTATTTTTACTTCTAACAGTAACCAATCTCCGATTCGCGATAAACATTCATTCCTACAAATTTAAAAACTCATCGTGCTTTTCGGGCTTAGCTTCGGATCGGTCGAACGTTACTCGTCAAGTTGAGAAGGACACTCCAAGTTGGACGTATCTCTGCCAAACGGAACTATGTGCATAATGACGTGAGCCCTGTTATGCATGTATTCTTATGGGTCGCAAGGCTCATCTCTCAATGCACATAGTCCCGTTCGGCAGAAGTGCGTCCAGTTGTGTCGCACGACTGGGAGCGAGTCATCCTGGCACGAGCTGAACTTGCGGGTTCCAAATCGGTTTCGTCACCTTAAATTAAGTTAGCTACGCTATTTGAACGTGTGAAATGTGTTTCATCAGAGCCAAATCACTACGCGGCTCAAATCGACTATTAATGCAGCGCGCAAGTTTCATCACTCAATTTAGACCCGTGATTGTTCGCATCGTAATTAATTATGCGGTTTTTTCTTTCACCCCTCCCTCCTACTTTTCACCCGGCGAAAGATCGATGGATTGATCGATGAGTGATGAGTTCGTCACTGCCATCTCGCGGCATTGGGATTCGGGCCGCGGTCTCGCGTCTGCAGTTACTCAATTTGAGGTCGGTCGTCCCTGGACACCCAACGAAATTCACTCACGCAAATAGTGAGTTCAAAAATGCATCTAGTCGTATAATCCATTTGATTTTAGACATGTGAGACGATGAGTCACTAAAGCATAAACGAATTTTGATTTGCGAATTCTTTATTTCAAAGGTAAATGGCGCGCAAAACACGATGCGTACATTAAAAACGAGGATAAGTAACACAGGAACCGAGAAATACACGGTTGAAAAACTGGCCGTTATTGCTCATTCCTTGAACGTTACATATTCACAAATTGGAAGAGTTTCTGTTTTACAGAGACTAAAATGGGTTGACTGTAGCACCTTGATGCAACTATTAGTGTTCCGTGGATGTGCGTGTTGCATATTCAAAAATTGAAGGCATTCTCGCTTTTCTCACTTTGTTCAGAGATGCCCAGGACTCGTCAGTTGAAGAACTTTACTAACAGAGTACCTATATAGGGAGAATATTACCAGTTAGCGGCAAAGTCCAAGTAGAGAGGAACCAAGCCACATCAGCTGTTGCCAAATTTAGAGGGAAAATTCAATTTTTTACATGAAAACGGTTGTGCGGATTTTTGTTCAAATTTCAGTGAACTTTCTGCTTGGCACGAAGCAGATTCCTTGAAAATTTCAGAGGAATTCGCACAAACGTTCTATTGTATAAAATTAAATTACCTCGTTTAAAAGCAAAAGCTGACATAGCTTGGTTCCTTTCTACTAAACACGGTCCATGTCGATCAACGGTTTACACGAAGAAAAAAACTTCGTGCATTGGACCCGAAGTTGAGGTCATATGGATCTCTGAATTTTTCTGATCACGCATCCGAAAACTTGAGGTCGAGCTGCCGAAGTTCGGGTCAGACATCGAGGCACTTCGGTATGTACCGGAGTACTTCAGATGTTAGGCCCGAACCCTTCGGTAGGTATATATCGAAGTACGTCAGATGTCTGACCCGAACTTCGGCAGCTAGACCTCAAGCTTTTAGATACGTGATCCGAAAACTTCAGAGATCCATATGACCTCAACTTCGGGTCCCACGCACGAAGTTTTTCTCTCCGTGTACGTATCCCGCATAAGAATACCCAGTATTTTTGACTGAGGGAATCCAACCTAACCTCTCGGTGAATGGTATGTTAAAATGGTATTGAGCGAGCCCAGCAGTGATTGTGCCCTGTTTTAACGGCACTAAATCTGATTGATAAAGGAATTGAATTAACCCACCGCGCGAGTCCATTTCGACCCACGGTTTACGCATTTCGCATTAGAAACCCCAGTATTTTTGACCGAGGGATTCCAACCTAACTTCTCGGTGAATGGTATGACAAGATGGTATCGAGCGAGCCGAGCGTATAGTGGCAGTGCGCGCGTGGTGCGTCCGCGACACATGAGTCCGCGAACGACAATTAAAAGCCGGCTTGCGCAACTGTCACTACGTGCGTCGCGGCGGCGGGCGGGGGCCCTGCGTAGCCGTGATGAGCCATACGTATTCGGCCTGCGTGAGCCTTAACCGGCAAAAGAAACACCTCCGAAACGCAAAATGCAGACCTTGGTCCACTTCGCCGGGAAATCACGGGTTCCGCCCGATGCCGGCACTCGCCTCCGAGAGGATGTGGAATAGGAACGCACGGCGCGTTTTAAAAAGTGCAAGAACCTCCCTTGCTCTCCTTGGACGGCAACGATTATGGCGCGATTCCTCCGGAGTAATTGCCGTTGGGGTGCTTCGCTCACTCGAAGAGGTCAAGGCAGTACCTAAAGCGGTAGTTTTCTTAACTACCTTTGTGGATACTGCGAGCTGATTGTTAAAATTGATAGACAAAACTATAGACAAAGAAGACATAGGGAGTATAGAGCGATCTTATCGGTATAAATGAGTGGTTTTTATACACTAAGGTGTTAAAGGATGGACTAACTGCAGGGTCTCCCGTAAATTGCTGTTAGTTAGTCTTTTACCTACCTCCTTAGTCTATTGCAACCACCCGCTTTCTTCAATTGGTCCCTCCATACCTCTTTTGTCTCTTATGTCTACATTTTTGTCTATACATTTCAATAATGAGCCCGCTGGCGTGGGTTGTGGTGAAGTGAGGAGTAGTGTGTAAGAAGAAGAAAGGAACGTGGAGGGCACTCACGACAAAACTATAGACAAAGAAGACACAGGGAGTATAAAGCGATCTTATTGGTAGGAATGAGGGGTTTTTATGGACTAAGAGGGTAAATGATGGACTAACTACAGGGTCTCTCGTGGGTTGCCGTTAGTTAGTCTACATGCATTACCTATCTCTTATGCTCATTGCAACCACCCGCTTCTACCGATAGAATCATTCCAAATCCTTTTTGTCTTCTTTGTACATAGCTTGTCTATCAATTGCAACTTGCAAAAATCAGCCCGCTGCACTATCAGAAACCAATGTCTGTGAAAAATTAGGCGATTTGAGCAGAAATAGATCGCTGGCCGAAGTGCAAAACCAAGTATCTCCGTTCCAGTGTCTCATAATTTCCGTTCCTATTTTATTTTTTCAAAGAAATTCGAGCCAACAGCATAGCTTAATTATTTACAAAGGATATTCTGATGGCATGCAGAGAAGAAAATTTAAGGCAGTTTTCAAGAAATGATTAGTTTTGATTAGTTTTCCGAGGAAAAAATAAAATATGACAGGGACTCTGTAACGTCGCAATCGGAGAAACGGAGATGCGTGGCTTTCCACTTGCCAGCTATATGTACTTCATGAATTTACCGTCAAGGATAATTTTCTCTTGAATGAAGAGGAAAAGATTTGTATCAGGAAAAATGTTGCTTATATCAAGCAATAACTTGCTTGCTTCCGGTCCTTTAGGCTATTAGATAAAATAACTCAGTTTTGGAGCTAGAAAATATATCCTCCACAGTTTTGATGAATCTGACACATTGACATTTATCTTTATGGCGTGCTTAAATGTCTTTCATATCGCTCATTACTTATGCCTAAAGCCCTTTTGGGAGGTAAAAAAGAGCATTGAATTGACGACTTTTGGTATTTTGTAGATTTCTGTGCATTATAAATTTATTCCGGCCAATCCATCTTGGAGAAAACAAGAATTATATTTGTTAGTTGGTTAGCAGTGCAACATCAATTTTAAATCACGATATTTTAACCTAAAGCAAACCGTTATGAGCAACTTATTTAAATATGTAGCCACCCCTCCCCCCCCAATTCTCAATGCATAAAAATTTACGCCGCCCCATTGCGTTGAAGAATGAAACAGTTTGAAGAACAAAAAATCACCTCAAGCCGAGAAGCTGAAATAAGTTTTTTTTTTCTTAATATCTTCATATTTTAAACGACGAATCTAAAATTAGCTTCGGTCGGTCGGTCAATAAAATGCCGACCATAACAAAAACATAACCCAGTTTGTGCCGGTACGTGCTAAATATCTGACGTCATAGTACGTTCGCCCGACGTGCGTCGAATATTGTATACCTGCTCAAGTAGTGTCATCGTTGTGCTGTATGAGCCATATTTTGCAAACAATTCTCCAATTCCACTCAGTGGATAGCTAAAAAAGGCAAGTCAGATGTAAATTTGGCAATACAATTTTGCCCAACTTCCGTCGGGCTTTTGTAAGCCAGTAGGGACAGCACGGTTCTAACCTTAACTCGGTAGCACACCGTACTTGCATCACGGTTGGTAATGTTTTGGTCAAACTCTGCGAACTGGTTCTCGGAGGAGACATAAAAGCTAAAAAGTGAAGAAAGTAGTGAACCTATAAAAAAAAGGAGGAAAAGAAATGGTCACGTGAAGTTTAACCTTAGATTATGCAATTTGGTCGCATTCCTACACGAGGTGTTGATGTGTTGCCAAATTTAGATACGTATAGAATTTAAAAAAAAAAATGATTTTACTTCTGTGTTTATTACGAGGTAAGACTTGAGCAGTATGATATAATATTATACTTGACTGTAATTCAGGATCAGATCTTGATACGTCTCAGACGATCATGTCGATTACATTTTCCAACTATATAAATAGGTACCGATAAAAAAATAATTTTAAGAATTATCGAGAAGAAGAACTTGAGCTCAGATTATAAGAAAAAACGAAAAACAGCCGACATTTTACGAAAATAAAGGGCAGAGCAGAATACAATTTTCACCAAGATTTTCATTGCACTTAAAAAATCATGCACATGTATTTGGCTGGTGATGTTGGAGAGTACCAGTACCTGTTGTATTTAACTTTGTGGAAAGACGGTTTGGTGCAAAATTCTGAGAGAATCATCAGGGTTGTTATTTAAAAATCTTGCACTTAAACGTCAACAACAGGGTTTTCCAAGGACGAAAAAATAAAGTAGGTTAAAGAAAACTCTACGTATCATGTTCTACCTAATTTATTTGCGATTTCGAGGGCCGGTTACGTTTTAATACATTTTCGTAATGCATTTCTCGAGAAATTGACAGTAAAGCGATAAAAATCACTTTATCGGCACAATAGGCAACGCTGGAAACAGTTAAGGTGCGTGAGAGAAACAAACAAAGCCTTACTTAGTCTCGCATGCGACGGATACTAACCGAATTTCATTATAACGCCTGGATGCAACTGTTCGAGCTCTATGGATATCCGTGTTGCATACGCACAAAAGTGAAGGCGTTTTGACCTCAGGCACTAACTGCCTCTCCAGCGGCTCTCAGTGGAGCGAGTCAATGAGAGAAGTCGAACGAAATGCGGAAACATTAAAAGCTCATAACGATAGTATTCCTGAACGTAGAGGTTTTATAAGTGGTTTCCTTGGTCTTATCATGAAATTTCCTTCAAGCAGCACCTCATACAATTTATAATGTGAATAAATCAACATCAAAAGCAGTTTTAGTCGACAATTCCATATCCAACCTATCTAAAGGCTCGTTTCATTGTGCGGCCTGTTTACAGTTAAGATCTAAAATGACTGAGTGCCTTCGATTCTTCATCTATACTTCGAAGAGATCTCTTAGGCATGAATAAGTAAGCTTTCTCTCTCTCTCTTCTTATGCTCTACAAATCATGCTCAACACATCTCGATATCAAAACTGAAGCTCAAGGGTGCTCACATCCTAAGCCTGTATGCAACTGATCGTGCCTAGGAGATATCTTTGTAGTGTAAAAAAGGGATTGAAATCGCTCTGCCAATTGAGGCGTCTAGTTCCAAAAGCGACAATCTCTATTGCCCTGTCTAAAAACTGTCCAATCATATTAATGAATGTGGTTAACAATCGTTTCGCTGGACGTTTCGTCCAGCTGTTTCTAAAATTTTCCAAATTTTTTCGCATAATAACAGAAAATTCACGAGAAAACAATAACATGTACGTTTTCCCGTTCTTTCACTTTTAAAATTATGATGATCGCACAGTTTTTAGGCAAGACAATACAGATTGCCTCTTTTGGAACTAGACACCTCATTTTGGATCCTCGCAGTTAATCCAGTCATTGCAGTCGCACTGCAGGTGAAACGATGAGTTCCTGGACGGTCTAAACTCCTTCAATTCCGCGCGTATGCAATATGGACATCCGGAGAGCCCGAATAGTTGCATTCAGGGGTTTAAAAATGAATACTCGTCGCATTTTACGGTGACTGATGAGGGCATCTTGCTTGTCGTTCTTGCGTCGTAACTTAATTCCAGCGTTATCTACACTGCCGATGAAGTAAACTAATAATTATTTTTATCAAGACATTCTCAATCCTCCGAATAATGCTAGATTGTGTAAAAATATATCAACTTTGCCGTTCTAATATGGGGACTGAGGCCCCCACCTTTTCTGTAAAATCAAATTTTCTGTCATAAGTACCCGGAAAATATTGAGCAGTGTCATTTTTATTTTTCATTTCAATGGAAACTGCTCGATAATCCATTAGCTTTGGTGCGATCACAGTTAATTTTTTTAAAGAGAGCATACCTAAGTTAATAAAAAACTGCTACACGTGCTAGCAATGTTTGCCTGTTGGTATTCAGAATCGCTAATGCGTTGGTAACTTCGAAATAATAGCTAATAAATAAGTATAATATCCAGCGTGCATCGTCAACGTCTGTGTTTGTGTTAATTTCAAGCGTTTAGTTCCATCCAAGATCCATGTCCAATTTTCTGCGGAATTGGATGTTGATCGTTTCAGGTTCATCATGACGCGTCGTAGCGCGTCACTTTGCAATTGAAAAAAAAATGGAAAAGTCTTCTCGGTCTCTCAGTCGAGAGCCTTCTCTTCCTCGCAGCATATACGTATTACACAAAGGAACAAAGTACTCGTTTGAGCACTATCTCAAGTTTGTCTTTTAAATAAATAATGCGAGTCCTGTCAACTTGCTCGAAGTTGGTTTGAACATTTTTATCGGTCGAAACAGAAGAGAAATGTCTGAATAGATCTTTTTACCTGAGACTCACGCAAGAGTACTAATTCTAGAAGTAGATTGAAGAGAATTATTATGCATGTTTCAAAAATACGTCTGCACTTATCTTTGGTGTCGCCTGACAGAAACTTATATACATTCCAAAGGAGTTCAAATTGTCCCGCCGGTATACAATTCCTCCAATTCCCTTACTTTTATTTCATGTAGTAGTTGTTTTGTTCAGTAAACCTTGAGACAGCGCTCAACGGATCCAGGCTTTGAGAAACTATGGTAATATTCTTAGACCTGACTTAAAATTCAGAGGGCGTGTAGCACACAATTCATGTAGATTTTATTATTTTCGGAAACGTCCAGTAAAACAGTCATTACTTTTCAAGGCTCTGCAGCTATATGTTACATATCAATACAAACGAGACATTCTACGCATGAAAAAAAATGACCAATTTAGAAGTGAGACTCGAGGAGCAGAAAATTGCTATTTACTGATGAAAGTCTGAAATTGAAATAAATTAATGATAGTAGTAACGATAGATGAGTGATGAATGATTAACATGAATGAAATGACTGATTATGGCGTTGACGTGTATCTCGTAGGTGCTCAAATCCACTTAAATAAATTTAAAGAGAGTAGAACATGTTTAATTGGCTTTGAGATGCTTATTTTCCACTTTTTGATAATGATGAGTTTCATATTTATTTGTATTTAAAATAAACTAACAATAAGTATTTTTATCAAAGTGATGATGCATCAAAGAAAGTACTTGCAATTCATGGTTGTTCATCATCTGAGCTGTAGCGCATGGAGGAAATGACTTAATTTTTTCATGTCACTGAATTTCGTAAAATGTAGGTTCTTTAATGCAGTTTTGCAGATGCTTTTGTCATAGCTGCAGCTGAACCTTTCAATCCAAGTGAGAGCATAAGTTCCCAGAAATAAAGCTGGGGGCAGTGAGCATACAGTGAGCTGCTTTCATAACTCCATCTCTCCAGAACTCGATTTTGTTGCAATTCCGCTACAATAAAATCTGCGAAGTAATCGGCAGAGCCAAGTCAAGATGAAGTCTGAAACCATGCACCTTATGGTAGCCAACTCGTTAAAAACCCGGTTGACTTCTCTCGCGGCCACATATGACTTCCAAGAAGGCAAGTTTGACGAATTGGCATCAATGCGGACTTTCTTCTCCTGCGGAAGCTTCCTTGTTCCATCATCGCCTATTGTCTCTTTCGCAGAAGCTCGGAGCATGTTGGAATTAAAAATTAATTAATGAGTCATTATCGTGAGTGATTGGACGGCAGACCTGGAGGTAAATGGGGGAGAAAACGGTTTCATCTCTGAAAACTGAATTAATTTATTGCTATGACTTGGAGACCGGTGAGCTCATTAATATCAGACATTTACGGACTTAAACGACGAGGACGGGTAGTTGCTAACCACAAACTCAATTCTCTTGAGTTTGCGGCACATTAAATTGTAGCTAGAACCTCAGCTACACACGGAGAGCAATGCTTTCATGTAATGAATTATGCGATTCTATCCAATTTTTCCACTTTTCTCACGCAGCAGAAATTCTGCTATACTCTGAAAAAAAACAATTGTTTAGTTAATGATTCCTGGGCGAGATATGGCCACCTTCCGGCCAAAGTATCACAAGCGTCATGCTATGTTTAAAAATTTCCGCCGCCATTTAATTTTTTATTTTTAAGAAATTGTGCAACGAAGCTGTCTGAAAATTTCACTGAATTTTCTTTGTGCATCTGATAAAATTCAGTGAAATTTTCAAACAGATTAAACCAACGATTTCTCTGTAAAAAAAATGATGTTGCGGTGGAAATTTTGAAGCGTCGTATGGCGCTTGTGATGCTTTGGCCAAAAGGTGACGATTTCTCGTTAACTCACCGAGAATTTGCAAATTTACCACGTCATATGCAAAAATCTGACGCTGGGCCACATTTTCAAAATCAGAATAAAACGAACTCATCTGTATCAATAGCCGCACAAATCATGAAAAGCGGCCCGGTTGAACGCTAGAACTAAGCGTTACCAGAGATGAAAATTTAGGATGTCTGAGAGCTTACAGTATAGATAGTAAACGAGTAGCATAATGGATTTAACGCTGAGAAACTATTGAATTTATATGTTGAATGGCTGAGTTTGCTTGGTTGAGCAGAACCGTGTTCATTATTGGAGCGAAACAGCACGAATCAGATCATTCCTTTTCGACTCTCAATTTTTGCAAGATCAAAGCTTGCAGCCCAGGCTGTTCTCGACGTAAACTGTGGATGAACTTCACGGATGAAGTGCTATGGTTTCCACAGACTGCGCATGATTTATTCGTGGCTTTTGAAGCGCCTTACTTTAAAGTGAACAATTTTGATCTCTTTTCCTTCGAATAAATAAAAATGGAGCGGAGATCATTAAATACCGCAAACGAAATATGTGCCTTGGGAATTTCACCATAGATATACACTGAAAAAAAATTCTCGGCGTTTTTACCAAGGTCCGTTGGTACCTTTACCATCTCACTTTTTTTACTAATTATTGGTAATTTTACTAAGACAGACTGGTAAGCTTACCTAAAAACTAGTATTTTTACTGTTTTTTTTCAGGTAAGAATACCACTTTTATTGGTAATCAATTCCCGGTAACTTCGCCATTTTATCTCGGTAATTCTACCACAGTCGATAAAAAAATATTGGCGTTTTTACCGGGGTCCAGTAAAATTACCGAGAATGTCAATAATGTTACCGAGATTTCTCGGTAAAATTACCAATTCCATAAATGGTAATTTTACCAAGAAGAAACTGGGATCAAATAGAACCCTGAATTCTTGGTAATTTTACCCTCTTCTTAGTAAATCCACCGACATTTTTTTTTCAGTGTAGGGGTGGTGCAGGACTCTTAGATCACCCTCTATATATCTCTAACATCCATATTTCTTGTACATCCCTATTTTAATCCATATTTCCCTTGATATTTTTCTAAGTAATCTGAGGAGTGTAAGACCGGAGCCCCTAATGCGACGTCACCAAGCAGTGGCCTCCTTCTCTGCTCCACTAATCAGGGCGGCGACCGCGGGCCGGAGGGTGGCGCGCGCGCGCGTCGCGGTGCTGATCAGCGATCAGTGATCACCACGCTCTCTCACCTCACCTCTCGACCCGGAGCCGGCTCCCGAGTCTCCACCGGCGCGGTCCAGACGGTTTTTCGTCTTTCTTTAATTACTATCTCGCGCCGAATATCCCGGCCGAGTGGCTCTGGCATTGTTTCAACAACAATGGACGCTGACGCGGCCTATTGTTCGGGGTGGTTGAGTGCCTGTCGCGACCGAAAATTGTGAAACGCCCCCGAAAAGCGTCGCACAGCGGATCCAGTTCACGGGGGAGGTCGGACAAAATTTGGAAACTTTTAAAGCTTGTATAACTCCGTTAAATCGAAACTTTGAGATGTAAAAAATCGTTCCATTGGTTTCCTTGTAAAATTTTCTTCCTTAAGCGCCCCTCAAATTTAAAACGTGACGAATTTTACATCAAAATTCGCAGTTTTGGTCAAAAATTTCATGTTCGAACTATCTGATTGATTCGATCCACTGTGCGTCGCCCCAATCCTTCAATACACCACCTCCACATAGCTCTCCTCGGCTGATTCGTAGCTTTTTAGTTACTCCACGCTGTAAGGGTGGCATTAAATGCCATCACTGGGATGATTATAGACATTAATAGATAAAGCTATAAAAGGATCGGTCCATTTTCATCGTCTGAAGCTTTGTCCATCAATTTCAGTAACCAGCGTGAAAGAACTAAGGCGAGAGGAAAAATTCCAAGACAGCCTGAAAATCTTCATGAAGAGGGGTGGGAGGGGAGAAGGAACCTGATATGGGATAAGGGAAAGGATAACAAAATCGCTAAAGTGTCTAACGTCAATGGACCACCTCATAGACAAAACACCGCGAGTGATGGCGAGGTAACAAATTTGCATTTATACGTCACCACTGGCGGTATATGTTCTCCATAGCTGCTGTGACAGCACTGCTTCTCCAAGTTAGTGTTGGTGTAAATTATAAATGTTTAAAATGTTTTTGATTAATAATCATAAAGAAATCAACTCAAAAAGAAAAAGCTGGCATGAAAATAGTCAGGTTAAATATCAGTATAAATAATTACCGTATAAGGCTGATCATAGATAGCACAAGACACAAAACTTCGACCACATAATTTTTGATGCACGGGAGATTCGATCAGGCCTACCTAAAAGATTGAAGGTGAGATGAAAATGTATGTTGTCCTCTTGGTGTCACTTCTGCTTCTTAAAAAGCCGGAAAACGCCACCGGCACCGGCCACAGCAGATCTAACAGAAAGGTGTCCCATACTTATGCCGTATATGACGTGAAGCAGTAACTGCCCTTGCATGCTGAAGCCTCATTTATATTCCTGGTAAATGCTCTCTCTCTAATCATTTCTCGGTAATAGAAATTGTCATGCAATTTTTGTATACCTTTTAATGCATTTATCTATTTCCCATTCATTCTGTTATTTTTTGGTCTGATGTTACCGTGTCACTTATTTCACTCTCTCATTGTGTGTTTCAGTTGCAATATTTGTCTGAATGCAGAAAAATAAGCATCAACTGCGGCACTGGACGGTAAATAAATTGTGATTTTCTTTTACCTCAGTAAGAATTTATGCCTCATATAATGGGAATAAGGTCCTCAGTATTTCTTAAAATGTTATTTGTTCGTGGGAAACATTACAGGGCCCCGCAAATGATCAAACCGGAATTCAATATGGTCAAGCCTGAATAACTGGAAACTGGAGTTAGAAATCAAGTTCGCCTTCAACTCAATGGATGCAATTTTAGCGGCTCAGGAGTTTATATAGTTGTATCACTTGTTAGTCTAGCGTGATGTCCAGGGGCGAGTGGCATTCGTTGCAATCGTTGTCTGTTTTCAATAACCATAGCAGCGAAGCGTCCAATAACTTTTATTCGATCCTCCCCAACGAAAAATATTCTGACATCGAGAAAAGTTCCAGCAGTTAGAATTGAGCATCGCCTTCAACTTGACCTGAAAACTTTTTTGCAAAAAGTCATGTATACAACATTGCATGGGGTCTAAATTTTTTGGGTCAAGAGATGTGGGTTAAAAGGTCTGGACGAATTATACCGTGGGTGGTGGGTCTGCGGGTGAGTAGTCACGGAATCATTTTTGAAGACCATTAATGCTGAAAATTAACTTCAAACGATTAAATAGTAGAAAAGGAGGACGTCCTCTAAAAAATCACGTTTTTACGTTGAGTACAAAGTGACAAACCCTTTCTCCTCAGAACAAACAATACAGATTGGTGGCATTACACTCAATAATGCGGCAACGCTCCTTGTAATAAGTTGGTAGTAATAAACCGTGTCATGAGTATTTTTTTTTTCATTTGGTCTCGTCATTTTTTAGGGGGAGTTTTTCAGGATTGGGCCGGGGTGGCTACCGCCACCTAGAATGATCATTAAATGCCGCTTTTAAGATGAAAGCTGATGAGACATTGTAAAATGCTGACGAAAAGGTCCTTAGCACCCACCCTGTGTCCCTCCTGGAGGAAAGTTTGAATACCAAACTGCGGTGCTTAGGAAAAACGACGCATGAACATCCGAGAGTTGCCAAATTTCCTCCCATATGATGTTTATTTTTGAGGGAAAACATACGTTTTTTTCCTTGATATTTTCAGGAACTTTAGGAGGAATTTCGAATAAAATTATCTGAAAAATCGGATGAAAAGTATTCATAAGTTTACCAAGAAATTCGCGTGTTATCAAAAGCAATTTTGCAACGCCTCAAGGTTCATACATCGTTTTTTCCATAGGGAAGCAGCAAAGAGGAGCATCCTCCTTATTCAATCACGAGGAAAAACGATGAGTTGACTTTGGCAACGCGGGTGATTCAACTGGGATCCAGTTTGCGAAAGTTACATAATTCACCCGATAAGTGTGCATAATCAACGCACATCGGATTACTCTCCGCGTGTAGATAGAGTGCTCTCACGAAATTAGGTAGAAAGATGTCGGCCGCCGGGGAGGCCCACCGACCTGGGGCAGGTGTGGAAGGCCTTGGTCCATTCGTTGGCTCATGCCGCACAGGAAAGATGATTCGCAAGTGGACCGAGTTCAACAGATACACACAGTGGTGTGGTGTGAATGATCGATTATCGATATTTTCCCATTTGCAGCTATCATAAATAATCGATTTTTGAGGTGTTCGTTGCGGACACCCTGATAATCGAGTCTTTTCCTAGGTTCGGATCAATTGGATTGCATTTTGCAAAAAGCAATCAGGAGCATTGCAATGTTGCTAAAATTGTGCATCTTCTTTTGTCTTGGAGGAAAAACCCAATTATGCATTAACAGTTCCTATTTTACTCGCTAAAAACTATAGATTTAAGACAAAAATTATTAAGTAAATTTCATATTGTTTCATGGTTTCAGTAATTTTATTGCAAGGATGAAGTTGCACAATCTTAGCACCATTGCAATGCTTCTGGTTCCTTTTTGCAAAACGCAATCCAATTGATGTATCGCAAAGCATGCTACGCAATCGGAAACACACAAACTTGCGTTTTGGAGAAACATGAGTTGGATGCAGTTTCGATTTCAACATGTTTTCCTCCGGTCAGTATTTCAAAAGTGAGGAAGAATATTAAATTAAATGAATTGATTAATATAATCAAAAAGAAGCGGGCCCTAGAAAGGCTCAAGGTGAAATAAATTGGTCGGTTGGACTGGTCACAGAATCGCGTTTTGATTATTGATTCATGGAGATTAACTAAAAATTATAAGATCTGTCCAAACAGCACCTTTCTACATTCAATATTGACCGAGGTATCGCACTTTGATAAAGTCGGGCAATAACGCCATTCACCGGGGTGGTGACACCCTTGGTTCCTTCCATCTTGCTTTCATCCGAGTTTCATGTTGAGTATTTAGTGCAAGTAGGTGTGTCTCTTTGACCAATGAAACCAGGGTGGAAGAAACCAAGGGGTTCACTAGCGCGGTGGATGACGTCATAAACCGAATTTTTCAAAGCTAGCCTTGAGCGCAGAGTTGCTTTTCGTACAGATCCTATTATTTTTAGCTGACCTACGAGAATCTATAATCTAAACACGATTCTGTGACCAGCGCAACTGACCCATTGATTGGTGGCGAAGATCCGCTGAAATCTCGAAGAAAAAATACGTAAGAAATGAACGTGTCCAAGAGATTATGAACGATAAAGAGACAATTGTGCACGATAACATGACCAAGCAGCTGGTGTGTAATTGGCGTGTACTCAGAGTGGCCGATACCAGGTTGCCAAAAAATGTTTCGGAGTGTTCCTCCAGGTGGGCGTAGCGGAGGGTGTCCAGACCAGAGTTAAGGTAGATCGATAGCATCCACAAAGAGATGGAGGAATGCTATCTTCCGGAAAATCCCTGCCATGACCAGATTTCTGTGGTGGTTGGACGTCTCAGAGCGCTTCAGTGCGCTGTAAAAGCGTCTACTATACATACATAAAAGAAAACATATTTTGAACGTGGAAATAGTTGCTATTGCCCTTGACATCGAGTCTTATGCAGGAAATAAAACGTAATAGTTCCGACGAGGACAGTAAAACGAAATAGTTTCTAAAGAGGACAGTAGAAGACCTATTGTGGGTAAAATACAAACTTTCACAAGGGCAAATACCTGGGATCGCGCCATCGATGACTTTTTTTTTATGTACGTGCTCTTGCAGAATAATGATGTGGATGAGGATTTTTCCAAAACTACCACTGAGCTATAAAGCTTTTAAGTACTTTTATACATATGCCTCATGCCCAGAGACAATGAGGCAAATAATAGGGATTTTTACTTTGTGACACATTCGATCTTGCTGCGTCACAAATACATGTTCATCCCCCATTTCTTGTTTGTTTGTTTGTTTGTTTGTTTGAGAAACTTTGCGTCCTGGAATCCATGTGCGTAGCAAGAAAAAGAAGCCAAAATGTTGTGTTTATATGGGAACTAAAACATGAAGAAACAAAAGTTGTTGGTTAATTTTTTATAGTAGTTTCCCCTGCGTCAAATCAACCAAATCTTAGGGTTGATGGGACCGAATCTCCATGTTGAAAATCTGCGACCCCGGTAAAAGTAAGTTGCCAGCTTTTAGGATCAAACCTTGATCATATCGAGGGTAATCTAATGCGCTATCCACTCGCAAGTCGCGATCTCTGACTAAGGGGAGGAAAACAATTACGAATATATTCTGGAGTACATAAGCTCGGCAGGACACTTTTCTCATGATTTGTTGTCTCAGAATAACCTACGGTTTGAGCCAATGTAACACAATTTGTCTGAGCAGTCAAGTCTTTTGGATATTGATCTGACACAAATAAGTGACACAAGTAACACAAAATAACACCAAACTCGGGAATTTCTAGCTGTGTGGGATATGCCGTTTTACTTTCAGAATATGTTTCCCGTATGGGTATGAAGTTTTTTCCCCTGAAAGGATTGCCTTGATACAATTACCTATGGGAATTCTATTTCCACATGGATTTTCATACAACCGGTTAGCTCCGAGTCTGCAGAATGCAATTACCGGAGTAAACCGCGAAACGCCGCGGCGTACAGTGGATCGAGTCAATAGGAGAGGTCGGACAAAATTTAGAAATTTTAAACGCTTATAACTGCGTTTATGCAACACTTTGAAGTTCTAAAAGTGGCTCCATTGGTTTTTTCGTGAATTTTCTTCCAGAAGCACCTCTTAAAGTTTGAAATGTGACAAAATAAACATCAAAATCTGCGGTTTTAGTCAAAAATTTATGTCCGACTTCTCTGATTGACTCGATACGCTGTGCGGCGACGGGATGACGGTGCGCCGCGCCGCGGTGGCGTGACCCCCTCCCTTCTTCCCCGTAGAATCCGGAAATATATCCGACGAGGAGCCAATCCTCGTTGGAATCCAATTCGATTCGGTTTTTTTCTTTTTTCGCACAGGCGGCCAAAAGTTTCGCAATTGCCAAATTCTACGAAAAAAGGAAAAAAAAAACTTGAATGTCTGTGAAATGTCTTGAATGTTCGCTTTGAAACGTATGACATTGTGCAAAAGTAGAAATTCCATTCCATTTTTTAAGTACAAATTAAATACAGGATGATTTAAAAGTCCCGTGCCCTCTACAACTCCTAGATTTTATGCTCCTTTTCAGGATGGTCCCTTTAAAATGTTGGTGGTTCCCATAGGCCGTTTCTTTTGACCTAGGAGCAGGAGCACTCACAAAATTTCAAGTCTTCATCTTAAATTTTTTGAATATTACTGGGGTGATGCCCGATGCGGGACTTTCTGATCACCCTGTATAATATACTTCCTCTCATCGTGAACATTTCTCGGAACGCACGTGCTGACTTGATTTGCAACTTCTTTCAAAAGAGAGTTGGTCGATCTTCCCATTTCAGTGGTTCAGTTATGGGTGTCATGGGATCGTATATTTTGATCGTCACATTTTGTGTAGACTAAGTGACAAAAATAAAATTCGCATATATGTCACGTTTCTGCGTTCGATAGCAATGGAGACATTGTCTTTTGAAAACTGCACCATGTCAGTGCATACCGTGACTACTTCCACGTTGGTCTCATTCATGATGAATTAGTGGCAACCAGTGCAAATCGAACTGCATCACGCAAGAAAATAACTTACATATCGACGGTGAAACTACCAAACCACGTATCTCGGTTTGCGACGTCGCAGACTTCCTGTCATACTTTGTTTTTTAAATGAAAAACTACTTAACATCCAGTCTTGAAAATTTCTGTGATTTTTCCTCTTTGTGCGGAAAAAATTCCGTGAAAATTTCAAGGAATGATATTGATTTGGTCTACTTCAAAAAAATAAAATGTGAGCGTAGATTTTCACACACCGCAAACGAGATACGTGGTTTGGTAGTTTCACCGTCGATATGGTGCTCAGTTCAAAAACAGCATTGGTGCCCAGGAGGGTTTCTGACCTAAAATTTAGAGGAGGTACAATCGACTCAAGGGATTTTGAAGTAAGGTATGCGTGCTCATCGGAGTTTTCCTTCAATTTTTGAGGTAGGCCAGAAAATATACTCAGCACAGTGTATCCACAGAATCTGTCATTTTCATCCCTGCAAGAGTCGATACTTTTATAGTTGAGTCAAAAGAAGGATATTTTTCCCCCTTGAGAAATGTATATTGCAATTTTTTTAACACAGGACAATGAAAACATGCTCATAAGTCTTCAAAAAGTACGCGCGGTATGCACCGATACTAAGGACGTAATTTTTCTCCACGTGTTTCAAAATTTTACGGTTCCGTAGGCATGCTTATTAATTTCCAATCTTAAATACAAAGCTACCAGATTAAGATTCTGTGACACTCACAACTGGTAAATCAATGTGTTCCTGGAACTTCAAAGGAATTTTATGTCCCAGCAAAGGACAAGCCCAGAGAGAGAGCTCTACGTAGCAACCTTGTGCGTGCTTTCATTTCTCGTAAATTTGATTCCTCGATCCACTCAGACAGACTCCCAGACGTCTGATCAGCCGGTAAGTAAATTCTCGAGTGGCGGGGTGCGGCGCGTCGCGGTGCAACGGCGCACACTGGACCGAGTCAATAAGAGAAGTCGGACAAAATCTGAAAACTTCGAAAGCTTTTATTTTCGAAAATATGGAACTAATACGTTTAAGAGTGGTTTCATTGGTTTTGTCATAAAATTTCCTTTCAAACATGTTCCTTAAAATTGAATTTCTGACGGAATAAACATCAAAATTTGAAATTTTAGCCGAAAATTTCATGTCCGACCTCTTCTATTAGCTCTTGCCACTGTGCGGCGGTGCCGGCGCTGCTGTAGCCCGTTCCATCCGGCCGCGGTCGGCGAGGAAATGAAGGCCTTGTGCAGAGTGTTGCCGCTATGCTCAAACAGTATTCGCATGCATTATCTCTATAAGAACATAGCCACCTGCTTATGGCTAAATCTCATCTCCGATATCTAGGGATTCTCTTTATGGACGCAGGTTCAACAAACCGGAACAAAATATGCATGAACAAATATGATTTAATTAGTGTTATAATCACTAAAATTTTGAGGAAATCGCAACATTGCAAATGATGATTGAAATATTTATTTGATATTTGTACGCCTTCTCGTTGAACTTAGAAATTGTGATGTACCTTTTAGGAGAATGCTTGAACATTTGTCCTTTTCCGGTATGTTGGGAATATTTGCAAAGCATCTAACGCCATGTCAGTCCGCCTTCAACTCTTAGTGTAGGCAACATAAACTCTCACAAGGGTCGAATAGTTAAGAGTTACTCTTATTCAGAGCACATAAGAAGTATCATTTTACCGAGCGTGGTGAGGTGATTCTATCGCATCGGCAGTTCGCCTTAAATTTGCAGGGTAGGCAATACAAGCTCCCTCGTGGCCGAATAGTGGTATCATCGTAAATTAAGGAGTGACTTGCCCGTACATTGCTGTCTGGAGTATTATTTTCATAGGATTCTGCGTCATCTACATCGTATTCAGTTTAAAACAGAGTATTTCCGGAATTAAAACTTCGTCACCACCCCTTAGAAGCCGATAGGCTATTGAACGGGAGTATCCGGTAGGCTCGTTGAATTTACAAAAAGAGAAGAAGAAGGGGATTTGGCTTTTATGGGGGTGCTCTTATTTCGCCTTGAGTCCTAGATTTAATCTAGAAATTCCCAGGGCCAATCTTTAGGATCTCAGTTAAGAGCGTAAAGTTCGCAACTTACTCGCGGGTGAGCGTTTCGAATGTGGAGGGATAATCGATTAGTTCAGCTCCACGGGGCGTTTTCTGTGAGACTTGTGAAAAAAATTACCCGGGCGGTCTCAAGGCAAATGTCTTTTTTAGTATCCCCCCCCCCCCCCCNCAATAAATAAGTCAGTAACAATTTGGCAACACTGCTTGGCGAGGAAGTGAATCTTTGCGGGTCCCACGTCTCGCGTTCGCGTTTGGCGTCTCTCGCGCGTCTACCGGGAGGTTCCAGTGCGGTAATTGATAAATTATCGGTGTACTGCGGGATGCGTTTCCCCCTTTTCTCAGCAGGAAATCAGAGCGTGTCAGGAAAATGTACATCGATTTTTATTTACTTTAACGAGGGCGCCTTGCTACGAGTCTTTAGCGCCACAACTACAATGCTAGAGGGTTCAGAAACGTTCTTCTGACAATGAGTTCGATCATTCAGAGTAATTCCTGGAGAGAACGGACATGTTGCTAGTAAGAGGTTAGAGGTCGTAACATAGTTCTTTTTGGCATAAATAGATCCGAACGGTATACGCATCTTGAATAGTTCTAGTGTCCGATTTGAGCGCAATAATTTGAGAGTAAATTAGATGAGACTCGCCCACGCTAAAGAGGAAAATTCCTTCAAGAAACGTCCCCTTCAATGAGAGGGACGACAAATGAGTACTCACCAATGCAGTAACTGCGTCAAAATTCCAATTATTAGAATAGCAACGCAGAGTAATCGTCGCGCTTTGACTCAGATTCGATGCATAAAATATGAGTGCACTGCGAGTCAAGATTATTTTATTAAAAGAAAATTAGGCTAGAAGACCATGATTTGTTGCATTACGTAAATTGATGACACAAAGTTTATACAGGCTCTTCACCGTTAGGGTTCACTTCTTTTCACACAACATCTCCGAGTAGTCATTTCGCATTCTCGAAAGGAATCACGCAATATGATCAATAATTGATGGCGTTAATATTAATATAGTTCATTCGGTTTAGATTAAAATTTTTGAAAAAATCATGGTAAGGTTTCCAAGCACATGTCCCTAATATTCTTTGAAAATGGTGACCATTGGCAACGTCGCGAACACGATGAACGCGACACTCCGGAAATGTGGGGGTGGCGCCTCATTGGTCTCATTAAGGATCACCCTTAAAAAGGAATCCTGGCTCTAAAATGCCTTGTCGAATCAAAATAGATCCAGGTAAAAATAACTCCGAGATTTTTTCTCTTCTTTTTTGCCAGTTTAAAACTAGTCGTTGACTGTCTGTGACGCACATAGCATTTTTTAGTCTTTATACTCCGCAATTTCTTGGGTGTCCGTGTGTATATTCTTTTCGCGAAGATCTGACATTATTTAGTTCAAGTGCCGGTTAACGATTGAAAGTGTTCAAGTGATAATTAAGTGTTACGCCGATTCAGCCTTTGCAGCTCCCTGGGACACTGCTGGGTAATGAACCACGAATTAAACAGATTGAAAGATGTAAATTATGATGATATGTAGCTTTAAATGACCTCGCGATTCAATCTGTGACAATCTCTGGTAAAATTATATTTGCCTTGAGGACTGACACAACTGAATAACTCTGATTTACCACAGCAAAGGATTAAAAAAAAAACAGGCAACATAGAGAGCACCATTCTTTACTTAAAATAATACTTAACTAAAAACTTAGGGCACGTGATGAAATTTGGGAAAGCATATAAAAAAAGAAGGGGAAGAAAGAAGAAAAATCGAGGTTTTACACAGAAATAGTAAAAATTGGTCAATACCGGTGGAATGAAGTATTTTGAGCTTGCCCCTCCTCACTGTTTAAAAATTCAAGATTTTCCTTTTTTTAAAAAAAGATCTGAAGCTATTTTCGGCGATGAATGAATCTTCAAGTATTCGTCCATTTTCAAAGGTGGACGAACGTGCATTGAATACTTTACTCCCGCGTTCCTGCCTGTTGAGACACATTTGTATACTTAATTTCAAAAATACTCAATAATTGGTGTCTTTAATTTTGAACTTAAGACAGCTTAAAGTCAAGTAGTGTCTTTAATATAATTAAGTAGTGTAAATTTTCCGCAGAAATAAAAAAAAAAACAGAAATGAATAAAAAATAAAGCTAGTTTGATAAATCATGCATAGATATAATTGCTTTTATGAGACTGATGATTAATGTGAATTTCCAACATTTTTTGAAAACTGCATGTCTACAAGCGCCGAATGCTTGTGGAGCAACTACACGATCATGATCATCTCGTTTTCTCCGCAATATTTCTGTAATTCTTTCGTTTAAATTGAGTTTCTGAAGGCAAAACCTCACCCCCATGCTAGAGCGTGAAATTAGAACTATCAGGTAACAAAATGGTTGAATGATGCGAGCTGGTTGTTTCTAAATGGGCTGTAAACGATACAAACCAAAATGAGCGCTTGCTCAAAAAGTAATAAGTACCGAAAACCCAACCACTAAACTTGATGAACCATTGACACAAAAAATGTGTAAAATATCACCACCCAACATTGTCTTGGGAAATAACCACGTTATTTTGCCCTGCCAACACTTTTCTTCCGAGCGCAATATACCACGCTCGTTCGAAACAATTTTAAAGTGTCAGTGCGGTTGGAGGCTGCATTACAGTGGCGTGGCGTGCTTTGCGATGTATCGATATTTCCCCATTTGAAGCATTGGTAAAGAATCGATTATTAAGGTGTTCGTCGGGAACACTCTGATAATCGATTCTTTTCCACAGGTTTTCGTGGCAGATCAATCGATACATCGCAAAGCACGCCACGCCACTGCTGTATTATCCGCGAAGAGCAGCTCAGCATCTGCATTGAGGTAATGCTCTTCCTCCTGAACCAGTGTTGTGATCTTGGGCTCCAAAACCGCAATTCCCATTAACTTCCCCGTTAAGTGCGACCGCGTTTTTTTGCTGCATGAGTCCGTTACATAAGACGGCCAGGTTTTTGTGCTTCTTGAACGGGGGGCTGAGCGCTGAGCTCCACACACAAAGACGGGAAACCTAATCACAGCAGTCAAAGAGCATTTAACCTCTGAGTCTTTTGCGGCGAGCGCCACACGGAAGTGAGTAGCTCCGCGCTGAAACTGAAGGTGCCAATTTAAACAGAAATTACGGGATTTTCCCGGAGATGTGGGATAGGAGGATATATAAGAGATCCCCCATAAAATGTTACACACTGAGAAAAAAAGTTCGGTCGTACGTAACAAAGTTCAGTGTTCCAGGTCATCCAAACTAATTCGGTTCGTCAAACTGGATTGTCGGTTTGTAAAACCGAACTTTTGGTTCATGTAACAGAACTTATGTGGTAAAGTGAGCTGACGAACAAATTTTGATCATATATGCCGAACGTTCGATTACACGAACCGAAAGTTCAGTTTGACTAACCAAATATTTGGGATGGAACACCAAACTTTCGAGTCTCATCACCGAATTTTTTTTCAGTGCAAGGTAAAAATTCCCTTGTTTATAATCACTTTGAGTAACTTTTTTCCGCTCGGATCAACCATAAGAACTTGGTCGATGGACCAAAACCGTAGGATATTTTGAGACTCATGGGGATGAAAAGAGTGCCCTAATAAACTAGTGGACTTATTTTTTATCCCCATGTCATTCAAAGTTACAACTTGTGAGACGCGATCGCATTGGACTATCATCATTACGATTCAGATTTGGATTGCATTTGCAAAAAGGCGAACCACAAGCATTCCAATGTCACCAAGATTGTGCAACTTTTTTTAACTTGCAAATATGAACTGATCACCTAAACAAATTGTATCTTTACTCCCTAAAACTATAAATTCAAAACAAAAATTACCTTTTGTATTAAAATTACCTTTCGTTTTGTCTCAAAAAATACTCTTTTGGTTGAAATGGTAAAAGGGGAGACTTCCCTCGCCTCCAATTTCGCTTCAAACTATTTTTGCATTTAGTACTGTCTTTAGAAGAAATTCCGATGAGAAACCACCTGCAACCATGTGAGAGTACGTGATAGGTCACCAAACGTGAGAGGGAGTCAAAGATTCAAATCGCGAATCACGAAAGAGGAACTAGCTGCAGGTGGCTAGTGGCTAAACATACGTATAGAATAAAATATCTGATTAATTATATTTCCTTGTCCGAGACAATTCACCGATAGCCACAGAAATTCTTCTTTATCGCAGTGAAAAAGATCCTTCAAAATGATTTTTTTAACATTTCTTATTGAGATACGCGATTAAGATACGATAATACGCTGAAAAAAAAGTTCGACCTAGTGTTAGTGTATTCCATATCGATCGAACTCTCCCGTTTATAAAAACAAAATGTCGATTTGTAAGGAATCAAACGTTCAATTTGTGTGAACTATAGCTTTTCCTCTCAATTCGATTCATTCAAAGTTTCGATCTCGTGAACTGAACATTCGGTTTGAAAAACCGAATAGTTGTATCGTTATGGAACACCGGACTTTCGGTTAAACCAAGCGCACGGATGAAAATAATACTGCTGATTTAACAACTTTATAGTTAAGAAAAAGTGTCCTACATGTTTCAATGTAGATTTTACAATAAAAAATTTGAATTGAACCTCCCACGTGGTTAAATTAGCTTTCCATGATTATAAAATGTACATCTGAAACATATTGGACATATTTTTTGAAAAATATAATTGTTGAATCAGCAATCCATTTTTTTCCCGGGCGAATTTTATTTTTCAGCGTAGAATGAATGCTTTTAATCGGTTTTTTCGTTGTGAAAACATGAGCTGATTTTTGATTGGTCTGTTGCAGGAGCTATGGCAATATCACGAGCTTGGTTGGCGGTGGTGCTCTTTACCAGCCTGGTCCACTTGAGTGCCACCGGACTTCTGGACTGGGGCCGCGGGAACCGCATCGAGGTCAATATTCCCTGGCTGCCTTGTGAGTACTAGTAGTGAGTACCCTCCACGTTCCTTTCTTATTCTTACACGTTACTCCTCACTTCACCATAATACCCAACAGCGGGCTCAATATTGAGATTGATAGACAAAACTTAAGACATTACCCTGAAAAAAAAAAAAGTTTGGTCGTATGTAAAGATCGGCGTTCCATATTATCCCAACTAATTCGGTTTGTCAAACTGAATTTTCGGTTTGTCGTACTGAATTTTCGGTTTGTCAAACCAAAATTTCGGTTCGTGTGACCGAACTCGAGCGGTAAAGTGAACTGATGAACCAAGTTTGGTCATATCGTCGCTTGGCTGACATAAGGACGCAACTACACTGCGTGATGAACCCTACCGCCCATTTAACTCAATGCTTACCCGGGGTCATATCTAAGTGTAGTTACGCCCTTATGTCAGTCAAGCGACGATATATGCCGAACGTTCGAACAGGGTTACTCCAAAACTGAAAACACGGCAACCCTGCTGATTTATTTGCTCCCTATATTCGCACAGAGAGTTTGTCTTGATGTGAAAGAGGACTCTCAGTGTGGCATGGGATGTGTTATCTCCTTAATTACGACCTCAACTTTGAGAGCTTTTTCTGAGCTTTGGAGTTGATTTCAGAGAAAAGCAGTGGCACCAACGTGTTTCTCGCGCAATTTTAAAGAGGAATCAGTACTGAAATCGCTAATCTCTCACACATGCAAAAGCTCCATTCTGAAGACATGGTGATTAAGGCTGATCTTAGGAGAGTTTTACGGGGCATCTCAGTCTATCGTCCTAGTCCCATTCTTCTCGACCCGGAAACCATAGACGGACGTATTTCTGCCAAACGGAACTATGTTCATTATAACGTGAGCCCTGTCATGCATATATTCTTATGGGTCTCGGGGCTCATGTCTTAATACACTTGGTTCCGTTTGGCAGAAATACAGCCAGATGATGAATGAAACCGACCGCGAATAGAATAACTTCGCCGAGTCCTGCGGGTGCATGCAAATGAACTTCCCAAGAAGCAAATTGATTGTTATAAGGTGCACCTCTGAAGGTCAGGTCTCAGAAAGAGCGCCGATGGCCACAGTGCAGTGTCTAGGTCATAAGCTCAAATTCAGCTATACCTTTCCTTGGCTCAAGCGACATCCACGGAATCGCAAACAGCCGCAAGAGATCATCGAAGATCAAGCGCAAAAGAATAATACAGCCAAAAAGACATTCACTGATAACCATATCTGTGCTTTTGTGTCCATTTCGCTTAATAATGGAAGTGGAACACAAACCAACACAAATTTTGTGTTGATTTTGGTACAGTTTGCGGTGAATTTAAAGCAAAAAACAATAGAGAGACTAGGAAAATACATTCCTCAGATTTCCATGTTGTTAATCACCACTCATTTTTCATTGACTTTCTTCGAGCAAACTAGCTGGAATTTTCTCTTGGAATTGTCAACCGTTGGCTGTAGGGTTACTTTGTTTTTTACTTTCCGTATTAACCAAACTTTTTTGTTAAAACTCTCTGTGTTGTTGCACGCTGTGGAAAAATGAGAACACTACGTAGGAGTATCGATGGCTAACGCAAAAAATATGTACTTCAATAGCAGCGTTTAAACATCTTCGATTTTTAATATTTTCTTTGTGGTAAACTAATGAAAATTTTTCGTTGCACTTTTGTGTGATTTTTTTAGAAGAGTGAAAAAAGTTTACAAAAAATTTCAACAGGAACATGGATCAACTAGTCCTCCCCAAGAACAATAAAGTTTGAGTGGACCCATGGGATCACCGAAAAAAACAGTGAAGTTGATTTAACATTATGGATGTAAAAAGAAGTGTGCGAGAACTTACAAAATGCTGAATTAACCCGCTACAGCAGTTACTTTAGCAATAAGTCAAGTTGTAAAACTAACCTCTGTGGCGGGTAATTCAGCATGTTATAAGTTCTCGCACACTTCTTTTACATCCAAAATATTAAATCAACTTCACTTTTTTTCAGCGTACGATAATTTTAATTTTTTTTCTAAGTTCCTGGCTAATTTTGGAGCCAGTTAGAAGTGTTTGTTGAGACAGCTTGAAATATGTTTGAATCAACCATACTCAATGGCTGATATAACCACATCTATGGCTGACGCCAAAATCACTCAGGAATATAGTTGAAATTATCATAAGTTGCCTCCCTCAAACCTAAAACGTCGTAATCTGATGTACGCATTTTTCGAATTTAGTCATCGATATGATCCTTTTATTCTCAAAACGTGAAATTTGGAATTGAAATAAGCAGGTGTTATAATTCAGACCACTTTTCCCCTCTCTTTTTCTTTTCAATGGAAAAGTCCGAATATTATTCTCAGTGATGTCTTGCCAATGCTGACTTAACAAGTGATAGAAAAGAATATAGAGTTCTTTTATTCTTTGCGTCTGATTGACCGTAGAATGAGGTCCTATTTTCTCTTTTTTAGGTCAGCTATGTAAAAAAAGGAGCTGTATACACATATATGATCACTGCATGGAAAGTAGCTCGGAACGCACTCTAATACCTTCGTTGCTCTAAGCTTTCCTCTTGCTACCTGTCAGCACCCGAGCTGATTTTGCATTTCGTTTTTCTTGAATTTTAAGCGGCATTGAATATTTTAGTCGCCGCCGGAAAGACTAAATCTTCGTTGTCTCTCAGTCGAAGAAACGGGTTTTCAGTCATCGTCGGAGATGAGATTTTTGAGGACGTTCTGAACATTAAAGTGAATCTGGACTGGACTCAAGGCGATCGTATCGCGAGTGACTTTCAGTTTTTCAGTTTCGGACTTCTTGCAGCTTAAGTTTTTTTTTTTTTTAAAACGACTCCATTTCGGCCATTAATGGCTTTTTTCGATTGATTCCGTGATCAAAGTTCACTCTTGGTATCTTCTGCTCCGGTGGTTTTTCGATCTTTTGATTTTTGTGATGATTGGGTCGTTAATTTTCCTCGGATTCGTGTTGGTCGGTTCAAACTGCCAAGTCATGCAACTTGAATATGTGGTCCTCGTCCCCGGTCAAGGTTGGTAGAGCAACGATCGATGTTCTTCTCCAAAACTTTTTATGAGAGTGTTCCTCTTCTTCAATAAATGAAATGGTCTTTTATGGCTTAGCGTTACGAGTTTGTAACGACGCATTTTTTGAGTTTTTACAAATTGAATACTTCTTCGGTGGCATGATTTTGCAAAATTTCATTAGTTCTTTCTTTTTTGGAATCCCAAACATTTAAAATTTTGAAAAAAAAATTGGTACTTTATTTTTTTTATGAAAGTTACAAAATAGATTTGTGTCCCCCAGAATCTGAGTTCCAAAAGTAGTTCGTGCCATAGAGGGATAAATTTGCCTCTCTTACCATGAATACCTTAAAATGCTGAACTTTAAAATTAAACGCAGCATTTTTTTAAATTTTCTTTTGTCACCTCTCATCAAACAGCAAATATAACTTGAAAAAAAAATTAAAACTATTCCTTTTGGCTTCGATCTGCCATCCAAATCAAAAAGAAATGAAACTACTGCATTAAAACCATTTTTTAAGTCATCCAAAAGTTAGGACCATTCTCATTGAACAATACATCCGTCTGTGACTATATGCCAAAACTCTTTTTATTAGTGTGGACTAAAGGTAAGGGAACAACTATGTTTCAAAAAATAAAATAACGTTAATCCCTGTTCTCTAAGAGGGTTTTCGATGCATAAATCTAACATAATGAAAGAGCAGTTTTCTCTTGATGAGAGCCCACAGTGAAATGGTAGTTATCCTACTTTTCTTGCCAAGGAGGAGTTTATTCTTTCTTTAAAATGTATAGGTTTACACACTTTAGCTACACCAAGCCAGGGGCGGAAATGATATTTTTAATAATCGCCGTCTTGATGAGAAGTTTGAACCATCGTTTGACGGGATGTTATTATTTCAGGCTACTTGAAACCACGTATGGTTTCACAATGAAAACCGCAAGGTGTTGTTTTCCTCCAAGTATATCACGCTTTATGACCCCCCCCCCCCATTTAAACCGTAATAATTGGAGCTGAAACCGAGTGGCCCCGGTTGAGATGTGTTACCGCCAGGTGCCGGGGTCAAAGCTCGATTTAAGGTGTGATTTCAGGGCTCAAAAATCCAGAAACCAAGTAATCAACGTTTATTGAGACCTTGTAAACCTAATTTAAGGTCGTTTGTGAGGACGGAGATCAGAATCTTAGATGTAATAACTTCCTCCGACCAGTTTAAAGTCTGCGATGAGGCAGATAGCGCATTGCCAGATTCATGGATAAAGGGTCGAATGCATTAGCAATTACAAGACGCGAGTCACATCAACAGTTTTTTTGAAGATTTGTTTAGGTCACTTTGTAAAGGAGACATTAATCAAGACCTCGCGTTAAGGAATCTGGACAAATATATAAATGCGAATTATATTGTAATAAGCATGCGCTTCGCATTTAATCACTTACCAACAGGCGGAGGTCCCAGGAGAAGACAAAATATGCGGGTCTATCCTGAGGGATGCAACTATTTTATCGTGCAAGATGGGTTTTTGCCTAAACGTTCAAATTAAGGCGATTCTAGCTGTATCACATGCAAAGGATTGTACCTTCTTGTACCTTTACACGTGAAACAACTGTTGATATCAAATATTTTCGATAACGCAAAACCATGTAAAACGAGAAGACTTTCCTGTCTCAAAAACTCTCGGTTTTCTTTGCCTCAGGCAATATTAACGTCTCCGGCAGGAATATCGACGCCATATTAAGTCGTTTCCCGGATGAACGTAACTCCATTGTAAGCTGTGATATTGACGCAAGCAATTCGATTTTTAAAGAGAGTATACCTGCGCAATTTTTGTCGAAAATCTGTCAGATATTTGCATGAGATCAGAAGAAAACCCAGTGAACATTTTAGTTAGCCCACAGTTATCCTGGTAAACATTTTTTCCCAATAATAATACATGAGAGGTTTCGTGCAGTAAACGCTCCCCAACGTCCGTGCGTTGGAATCAACCCCTTGTTTCCCTGGATGGCGCCGGCGGCAACACGGCAGAAGCGTTGGGCGTGAGTCCTGCCCGGTCGAATTAAAAGGCCCGGTCACACGTTATCCGAATGCCGACGATTTCTGCGTTCCAGCCGTGGCTAATTGACGGCCATTACGTCAGCGGCGCGCGACGTGCGTGGCCCGGAGCCGGTGGTGCTGGTCCTGGTGGGCCTGTGCCATGCACCAATCGCAAGAGCCCGGCCTCGTTGCCGAATTTAGAGTGAGTCATCGCGCATGCGCAATCCCCGCCAAATCGTCGCGGCGCCGGCGTAGCTTCGCGGCATTTGATCAACCCGGTCACTGGGCCATCCGTCTCTTGGACGTCGGAATTCGCGTCATTTGCCTCGTCGGTATCTCCCCCGACCTGGATTATTCGGTGAAAACTGAGGAACATCCACGCATATCTTCGAGGATTATTGAAAGTGGAGCACCATCATAGACAGAGTATGTCCACTGAGGGATCCACTCGTGATTGGTTGAGCCATCGTAGGTCTTGTGTACACGGGACGGTTCATGGGATTTGTCCCCGGGAAAAATCTCACAAGCGAAAGTACACGGAAAAAACGATATAGTGCTGGGCACTAGCTGCTTAGATCAAATGGAGTCAGCTAGTATGGCAGTAGCACTGAGCCCTACAACTTTAGGGTCCAGCCCTACGCACTCTAGGTCTCAGCAGTACTGCCATACCAGCTGACTCCATTTGATCTAAACAGTTAGTGCTCAGCACTATATTGTTTTTTCCGTGTAGGAAAAGTATTGAGTTAGTGAACAATAATCCCACTTACCCCCAGAAGTATTCCTGCGATTCAAACTCGGGTCGAATGTAATGAAACGTCCCGTGGAGACAAGGCCTTAGGCTGTATGGAGCTCTTGAGACTTAAAACACGGCCGTCGTTGTAAGCAGATGATTCGGAAATGCAGATAATGAGGTTTTATTGAGTTGTGATACCGCGAGACATACTCAAACCACTTATTTAGACGCATTTACACAGTTTGGAATCTACTTTTGTTCATTGCATTGCTGCATTTGAAAAAAATTAACTTGAATTTACAATGAAAAAGTTGGTAACAGGTGAAGCAGGTGATAAACGTCAAAGGTTGCAACAACCCTTTTTCATCCTCCCCCACCAACTCCCACCCAAAATCACCGCCATTTTTTTCATCCTGAGAGTCTCCATGAGACCTAGCGTCCATACTCTCCCTAAAAATGCACTCTAGGTTTATGGTGAGGAGCAAATTCGGAGGATACCTTGCCCAAATCTGAAGAGGTTGCTGCGAACCGAAAGCAACTTTTTCTCAACCGCTTCCACGCCACATACTCCTACCAAAAATCGCAGTCATTTTTTTGGGTCTAAAGGGTTTTCCATGAGACTCACAAAGTAGCGGAAGTCTTCCTAAGAAAGTATACTCTACTTGAAAGAGCAAAATTTCAGGTCCCAACTATTTGTACTCAAGAGATACTCCAAAGTGCACACTGTGAGGAACCAATCAGCAGCACAGGATGGTTGTCATTTGATCATTGCGAGGTCATTCAAAATCATTTAAATTTTGTGCATAGCCGCTGTTTGGAGAGCAATTTGGTAGTTTCCCAATGTTTCTAAATTTCACGTGTATCCCTAAAGTTTTCTTCGATTTAAATTGTTAAGTGAAACATTTAATTACTCCTCTCAGTATTAAAACCTTCAAACATTATAAAATCTTAGTGAAACCAATAGTTATAATTGACGATTGCATAATAGCAACACATTTTTAAAGACGAAGGCAGTCTGTAAAACTCGTAAATGTGTTCAGTTGTAATTTTACAACAAAAAAAAGTTTTGGAAGTGAACGATTCACTTGATGTCCGATGCTGTGCGGCGAGGCAGGAATGTTAACGCGCAGTAGCGCGGCAATGTTGCGTGGCTGATGGTGCGCGTGCGTCCGGTGCGCCTAATTTGCCCCCCTCCCCTTTCACCCCCTTCCTTTAGGATTTTCATAGAATCAATCGAACGGATTATTGAACTACTCAACTGTGCCGTTGTATTCGTGAATTATCAATGGACCGTTGTTGTAAGGCTACACCACGCGAGCGCGAACGCGAACGTGCGCGCAGCCGCGTGCGTCCTGCCCTGTGCTGCTCGCGGTCAGTGCCAAGTGAATTTCTCGCTTATGAATCAACGCCCCGGAAAATTATTTGTTTACCATTCACCACCGTCTCAAGGAGACACCCGAGATTATGTTCCTATCGAGCGAAGAGTCACTGCCCGATNCCAAGGAGGAGTTTATTCTTTCTTTAAAATGCATAGGTTTACACACTTTAGTTACACCAAGCCAGGGGCGGAAATGATAGTTTTAATAATCGCCGTCTTGTTGAGAAGTTTGAACCAACGTTTGACGGGATGCTATTATTTTAGGCTACTTGAAACTAGGTATGGTTTCACAATGAAAACCGCAAGGTGTTGTTTTCCTCCAAGTATATCACGTTTTATTACCCCCCCCCCCNCCCCCCCCCCCCATTTAAACCGTAATAATTGGAGCTGAAACCGAGTGGCCCCGGTTGAGATGTGTTACCGCCAGGTGCCGGGGTCAAAGCTCGATTTGAGGTGTGATTTCAGGGCTCAAAAATCCAGAAACTATAAGTAATCAACGTTTATTGAGACCTTGTAAACCTAATTTAAGGTCGTTTGTGAGGACGGAGATCTGAATCTTAGATGTAACAACTTCCTCCGACCAGTTTAAAGTCTGCGATGAGGCAGATAGCGCATTGCCAGATTCATGAATAAAGGGTCGAATGCAGTAGCAATTACAAGACGCGAGTCACATCAACAGTTTTTTTGAAAATTTGTTTAGGTCACTTTGTAAAGGAGACATTAATCAAGGCCTCACGTTAAGGAATCTGGACAGTAATATAAATGCGAATTATATTGTAAAATAGGCATGTGCTTCGCATTACATTACTTACCAACAGGTGGAAGTCCCAGGAGAAGAAAAAATATGCGGGTCTATCCTGAGGGATACAATTGTTTTAACGTGCAAGATATGTTTTTGCCTAAACGTTCAAATTAAGGCGATTCTAGCTGTATCACACAGGATCGTAGCCTCTTGTACCTTGACAGGTGAAACATCTGTTGATATTTCGTTAACGCAAATATGTTTTTGCCTATAGTCTGTCCCAGATACGAAGAGCCCTGGAAAATCAGAGTAATTAGCACTATTTGGCGGGTTGGGGTGCCTCGACCCTCGTCACCTGTCATCTCGTCGCCTCTCACATGCGTCGCACAGAGGGTCGCAAGCCACCTTGAGGCAACGCATACTCCCTTCGCATCTTTCCGCGATGGTTTTCCCCGAGGCCCAGGAGCGGAATCCCGGCGTAAGACGCCAACGCGCCGCGGAGCTCATAACCAACCCTCTGTACGGTGCGGGGTTCGCTCGGTGATTAGTCGGGCACAATAGAACGAACGATACCTTGCTTCTACATAGTGCAAATTATTCTGATTTTCCAGGGCTCTTCGTATCTGGGACAGACTATAAACGTTCAAATTAAGGCGATTCTAGCTGTATCACACAGGATCGTAGCCTCTTGTACCTTGACAGGTGAAACATCTGTTGATATTTCGTTAACGCAAAACCGTGTGCAAAGAGAAGACTTTCCTGTCTCAAAATCTCTCAGTTTTCTTTGCCGCAGGCATTATTAATGTCTTCGGCAGTAATATCGACGCCATACGAAGTCGTTCCCCGGATGAAGGAATGTAACTCCATTATAAGGTTGAAAAATTGACACAAACAATGCAATTTTTAAAGAGAGTATAACTCTGCAATTTTTGTCCAAAATTTGTCTCGTGCAGTGAGCGCTCTCCAACTTCCGTGCGTTGGAATCAACCCCCTGTTTCCCTGGATGGCGCCGGCGGCAACACGGCAGAAGCGTTGGGCGTGAGTCCTGTCCGGTCGAATTAAAAGGCCCGGTCACACGTTATCCGAATGCCGACGATTTCTGCGTTCCAGCCGTGGCTAATTGACGGCCATTACGTCAGCGGCGCGCGACGTGCGTGGCCCGAAGCCGGTGGTGCTGGTCCTGGTGGGCCTGTGCCGTGCACCAATCGCAAGAGCCCGGCCTCGTTGCCGAATTTAGAGTGAGTCATCGCGCATGCGCAATCCCCGCCAAATCGTCGCGGCGCCGGCGTAGCTTCGCGGCATTTGATCAACCCGGTCACTGGGCCATCCGTCTCTTGGACGTCGAAATTCACGTCATTTGCCTCGTCGGTATTTCCCCCGGCCTGGATTATTCGGTGAAAACCGAGGAGCATCCACGCATATCTTCGAGGATTCTTGAAAGTGGAGCACCATCATAGACAGAGTATGTCCACTGAGGGATCTACTCGTGATTGGTTGAGCCATCGTAGGCCTTGGCTCCACGGGACGTTACATGGGATTTGTCCTAGGGAAAAATTTCAGAAGCGAAAGTAGGAAAAATATTAAGTTGGTGAATAATAATCACAGTATCGAGAGTTCTTATGAAATCCTATGAGTGGCTCAGAGAGAAGAAGAAGAAATTAATGCTTTGTTGAAAAAGCCAAGAAGTTTCATTTCCGCGATTTAAACTTGGGACGAATCCCATGAAACGTCCCGTGGAGACAATGTCGTAGGCTTCAAGGGCCTCTTAAGACCCAAAAAATGGGCCGTCGTTGCAAGCAGAAGATTCGGAAATGCAGATATTGCAGATAGGTTTTATTAGCTTGTAATACCGTGAAACACACTCAAATCACTTATTTAGACGTATTTACACAGTTTGGAATCTACTTTTGTTCATTGCATTGCTGCATTTGAAAAAAAAATTAACTTGAATTTACAATGAAAAAGTTGATAACAGGTGAAGCAGGTGATAAACGTCAAAGGTTGCAACAACCCTTTTTCATCCTCCCCCACCTTCTTTCATCCAGAATCACCGCCATTTTTTTTCATCTAAAGAGTCTCCATGACGCCTAGCGTCCATTTATCCCTAAAAATGCACTCTAGGTTTATGATGAGGAGAAAATTCGGAGGATACCTTGCCCAAATCTGAAGAGGCTGCTGCGAACCGAAAGCAACTTTTTTCCAACCGCTCTCACGCCACATACTCCTACCAAAAATCGCAGCCATTTTTTTGGGGTCATAAGGGTTTTCCATGAGACTCACATAGTGGCCGAAGTCTTCTTAAGAAGGTATACTCTACTTGAAAGAGCAGAATTCCAGGTCCGAACTATCCTTACTCAAAAGATACTCCAGAGTGAACACTGTGAGGAACCTATCAGCAGCACAGGATGGTTGTCATTTGAGCATTGAGAGGCCATTCAAAAGCATTTAAAGTTTGTACTTATCCATTGTTTGGAGAGCAATTTGGTAGTTTCCCAATTTCTCTAAATTTCACGTGTATCCTTAAAGTTTTCCTCGATTTCAATTGTTACGTGAAACATTTAATTGTTCCCCTGGTAAAAATTGGCAGTAGAAAATCTGTGTTCCAAAATATCATAGACCTACAGCCGGCTGTAAGATTTCCAATAGCCTCTATAGCCGGCAACACAATTTCTCATAACATTTTATAGCCGATGGCGACTAAGCAACAGCCTGGCGATAAAGTGTATGCTAAACGTTATTAATTACGAATGCTAGGACTTAGTGAGTTTTTGGACTACCGCTCTCTTTTTGGGCCGTAGTATCTTGATTTATTTTGCGAGGGAAGCTTAATACTTTTGAAGGATGACTGCCATTCCTAATACGTTGGAGCGCCTTCAATTTCGTATGATACTGTGTAATACCTCTGGTGTGAAATAGTTGCCTCAAGCGCCGTGGTACGCTGCGGCGCGGCGCGGCGGGCGGGGCAGCCAGAGCGAAACGCGCACTGGCGCCTACAAACCTAACAGGGATACTTCACGCATTGCGAAATGCGTGAAGTATCCCTGTAGGCGCCAGTGCGCCGTCGCTCCGCTTTGTGTTAGGCTCTAATATTTAATCTCGTGGAGTCAGCGTTTTTCAACTCATGACTTTGAAATGTTTGCACACTCTGTATGGATTATTCTCATTTTAATTGATGAAAAAAAAATATGTAGTAAAGGAAAATACAATGCGCATTTTGTAAATATTAAGGTGATTCCGTATAAACTTAAGGATTTACAAAGCACCCGAATTTCTACACAATTTCTTACAGGCTTTTACAGCCGATGGCGAAAAAGCAACAGCCAGGCGATAAAGTGTAAAGCCTGGCGACAGGAACTATAGCCCGGCTGTATAATTTTTTATCGCTTCGTGTAGCCCGGCCGTATGATTTTTTCCACTTTCTACAGCCAGCTATATAATTTTCTATCGCCCTCTTTAGTCGGCTATAAGAACTCCCATGGTATTTTGAAACGCAGCTCCTATCGCCAAGTTTTACCAGGGTCCTCTCAGTATTAAAACCTTCAAAAATTCTAAAATCTTAGTGAAACCAATATTTATAATTGACGATTGCATAATAGCAACACATTTTTAAAGACGAAGGCAGTCTGTAAAACTCGTAAATGTGTTCAGTTGTAATTTTACAACAAAAAAAAGTTTTGGAAGTGAACGATTCACTTGATGTCCGATGCTGTGCGGCGAGGCAGGAATGTTAACGCGCAGTAGCGCGGCAATGTTGCGTGGCTGATGGTGCGCGTGCGTCCGGTGCGCCTAATTTGCCCCCCTCCCCTTTCACCCCCTTCCTTTAAGATTTTCATAGAATCAATCGAACGGATTATTGAACTACTCAACTGTGCCGTTGTATTCGTGAATTATCAATGGACCGTTGTTGTAAGGCTACACCACGCGAGCGCGAACGTGCGCGCTGCCGCGTGCGTCCTGCGCTGCCCTGCTCGCGGTCAGTGCCAAGTGAATTTCTCGCTTATGAATCAACGCCCCGGAAAATTATTTGTTTACCATTCACCACCGTCTCAAGGAGACACCCGAGATTATGTTCCTATCGAGCGAAGAGTCACTGCCCGATATCCACGTCACGCCTTAAAATTATCACATTTTAGGCTTCCATCCTGGAAATCAATAAGAAACAGTTGAGCGCTGCATTACCATACTGCCGTGCTGGGGAAAAACGGCGTATGAACATTCGAGAGTTGCCAAATGTTCCCGCACTGGAAAAAAAACACATTAGATCTAGAGAGCAGACTCTTGAAAACATTGACAAGAAAAAATACTCTTGGTTCAATCGGATTTTTGCTTGAATCAAAACGAAATCCGCTTAGATTAAAAGGCTTGGTTCTTGATTTACGCTCGATTCTGATTGAATCAAGAGTACTTTTTCTTGTCGATGTTTTTAAGAGTCTGAACTCTAGATCCAATGTGTTTTTTTCCAGTGCTGAGTAGTCATGTATTTTTTAGGAAAGTTACTCACATTTTTCCTTTTAATTTTTAGGTACCTTAGCAAATTGGAAACAAAATCGTCTGAAAAATTTAAAGCAAAGCAATAAAAAATTTCCAGTTAATTCGGTTATTATTAGGGAATCTGGCAATGCCTGAAGGCTCATACGGCGTTTCCATGAGCACGGCAGCGTAGGAGCATATAGCTTCTTCTTAGGGATCAGGTTGGGCCTTTTTCTTCTCTTACCTTTAGAACAAGAAATAGCCTCATCATCTACCCCAAGAATTTTTAAATCATACTTCGTAATATATGTACAAGAGTAACGCGTAACACATGGCGTTGAAAGCGCGAAGCGCCTCCGAGGTTGGTTGTCAAAGGGCGAAGCCTTCCAGACGTAAAAAGCAGCTCAAATTCCTGCACATGTCCTCGCTTCTCTGCATGCATAGTGCGATAGAAAAACGGAAACGTTTTGGTACGCTTTTCAAGGATCATTGGCAATTTTTTGTCAAAATGGGTGGTGTAACAGTCTGCACTTATAGAAATCTATATTTGAAGGGAAAAGCGAAGGTTTTTCGCATAATTTTAGGAGACTATATGTGCATCTACAACGCAACCTTTTGATTTTATTGCTGTTATTTTCGTAGATCACTGAAAGACACTTTCGGGCTGAATACCCTGACACACCATGTTGAGAGTAACTTGAAAAGAAAATGAAGAACACGATTTGAAACCGATTTTCATAGATAGAAATTAACCTATACCGAACAAATTGAGGCCATTGATCCATTATTAAGACCATGCTCACGACACTTACACCCAGTCACTATGATGTGTTATTCAAATAAATTGAATTTTTAACTTATGTGAAAGTTAGTTCTTCGTAAAATACTAAAAGATTGTAAATTCCCCTTGGAGCTGCTCTGGAGAAAATGTTGTTTAAGTATCCTTGTGTATGTGTAAAAATAAATAACTGAAAATACGTCAGTTGGTTCGTAATAAATTTCTTCAGATTCACGGTTCAAGATCATGCACACATTAAACGGTTGGACTAATCTTGATGGGCCAAGAAATCTTGTACTACTTTTAGTCGCAATTCTTTCGTTTTACTTTTCATTGCTCTGGTGAAATAGTACTCTGACCACAATTTTATGGCTCTTGGAGCTCGGAGGTAAGAAACCTTTTAATTTTACACCCGAACAGGCGAGGAAACTCAGCTTCCTTTACACTTTTTGAACAATCATTATTAAACAGTAAACTTGCGTTACCCATTCCGGATCTACCACTATTTGTTGTTATTCCAAATATTTACGAAACCAGTATGCCTCGCAATATTTGTGCGCTGTTCCAATGCGCGTTTACCATTGCTCAAGATTATTATACTGCGGGTTTCTTAATCCACAAAAATTACATAGTTTTCATTTTATAAACATCAAAGAGGAAACAAATGATGATCTCACTATTTTCTGATATTTTCGCATGAAACTATCCGCATATTAGGAACCGTCGATAATTAGGAATATTGCATGTAAAACAAACTCTTCGGTTGAACATTTTAATGCGTATTTGACAGTTCATTCACACTGCTTACCTTTGCTTCCGAGTTTTGGAAATTGTTTGCTTACATACAAGCCGGTTTCCTAAATGTAGTTAGCAGTAAATTATGATTTTAAAACTGCATCTCAGTGAGAATGGGATTCACGCTCATGGGTTAACAGAGATCAAATTTTCCAAATATTTTCCCTTCCTCTTGCATTTAATTTACTAGAAATTTACGATTTAAAATTCACTTTCAACCACCAGTCGTAAAAAAAGTGGCAAATGCACCAAGCGCTTCATAATCGATGAATAATGACACCAGTCCTCCAAGAGATAAAGTCACTTTTACTGTAAGTTTTCTCTTTAAAAATCATCTCAACACACTTACAATGTGCCATTGTATAGTTTATTGAAACACTAATTGATGGAGGAGTATTTGACATCAAAATATGTCCTTTAGCTACGCAGATATGTCGATTTTGAAGTCACGTTCGTTGCACGTACTTTTCAGAACGCAATAAAAATCAAAACTAATGCAGTGAGTCTTGACATACCATTAGATAAAATCAACCATACTTCCTATAAAGCGAGTAAAGTTGATTGATGTTGAGTGCATTAAAATATAAGCCTGTGTAGAAAGAAAGCGCAAGGGCACGCTGAAGTGTACATACAGGAAGATGAACTAGGCCGCCAGTAATGTTGCGTTGGTACAGATTGAAGGCGCTTCGATCATCTTACGTTTCTCAGTATCTGTTCAGTCGGTCGGTTTGGGCCCTGCGCGGCACGGCGCACCTCAGCTTTTTGGTTTTTATAATTAGGTTCCAAACTTCACATCCGATTACTGATTCCGGTCTTATTATAATGTTGCAATATCCTAAAAATGATTTTTCACTTGAGACTGAGGTCTTCTGAATAACTTGTCACCTTGTAACGGTGTACACCACATCTCGAGATCACAGAAAATGAAAATGACCTTAGTTTTATGAACGTTAATTAGAAGCGTTTCAAGTTCCTTCACCAATTGAAACTTTTATGATTATAGTTTTGAGGCGCGCAGCCTCTGCTGTTTTATTTAAGCATCGTAAAGTGTTTTTAAACAAAAGTGATTGTGATGAAATTATACTGTAAAAAGCAATAAATTGCGTCAAACAATTTCATTTTGAAGCACACCATTTTTGAGCGCATCGCATTCTGTAATTTAATCAAAGATCTGAACCTCTAAGCATATTATTCATTTCTTTCTTTTCTTTTCTTTCGTTGAATTTTTTGTATGCTTTGAAGTCTCAGAGCTCCCAACACCAAATATAATTACAGAGGTGCAACTTTTTCAATTATCTAGTATTGCACGCATACTTTTAGAGATTGGGTGCATGAATATCGTTCGGCTACTTACTTCTAAAAACTTAGCTAGGTTTTCAGAAAATACTCATACTCAGAGTATATACGCCTTGTTTCACATTCTATTTTAGTAAATTAACTAAATTTTGCCCCCTTGTTTGCGAATAAATATACTGCAGATTTTTTTTACTTTTTGTCATATTCCTAACGACCAGTTGTATTTCCACGATCCTGTAATGAGAGTACCCTTTGTTAAAGGTCATGGTTTCCTCACGAATCTAACCCCCAAATTCATATCATTGGTAGGAAATCTTCGACACTAAAATCGCACACTCCAAGCGACTTATTCTCATGCGGTTGCATCGTCTTAGAAATGCAGGTTCTTATGAGTGATAAGCTATACGGAAAATAATCCTGACACTTGCATTGGCAACATATTCACATTCAATTATTCGTTTTTCTTTCTTATGAATGATAACCGTTTTATAACAGACGCCTCCAATGTTTCATTCGCTCGTCTTGGAAAATGTAAAATGAAAAGAATAACTTCCTTGTCACGACAGAAATGGCCGACGCAGCCAAATGGAGGAGAAAATCGGACATCAATAATAGAGAGCACAGGGCAAAACGAACCGTCCTCATAGTACAGTGTTCCCTACTTTTTAGATTGTAGACGAGTTTTACTTGCAAAAAAAATTCAGTATTTATAACTTTTACTGTGAGGTAGATTGCATATGCTTTTTTGATCCTTAAATTTTTTTTTTTTTTTTTTTTTTTTTTTTTTTTTTTTTACTGAAAAACTTCCAATTCGCCAGGTTTTACACATGAAAACCAGAAAAGGGAGAAATTATTTGAAGGCTTATATGACTAGATATTGATCCTCTATAGTTCTAATTATTTCGTAATATTAAGGGAAAACAGATGAGATGGGTACATACCTCTTTACCTTGCCCTAACCCTGTAACTTATATCAAATACCCCTTGTTTCCACCATCTGATTAGATAACGTACAGATTTTTTTCAGGATTTCCACCAGTGGCGTGGCGTGAATTGCGATGTATCGATTGTAATGCCATTTAAACCTATGGAAAAGGATCGATAAACAGAGTGTTCGCAGCGAACACCTTAATAATCGATTCTTAACCATAGGTTTAAATGGCATAACAATCGATATATCGCAATTCACGTCACGCCACTGATTCCCACTATATGTCGATAGCTAAGGAGCAATACCGCCTGTCTGCAGACTGACAAAATTGCAGATAAGAGAAGGAACTTCGCCATTTTTGTAATTTTGTGGTTCAATTTGCAATTTTTTTATACATTACAGCACCTTCGCAGCACTCCTATGTAAAATTGGAAAAAACTAAAAACAACAGCTTGCCTATTTAATGCTGAAGAATGCGGCAAAAGTTGCTAAAAAGCATCTTCGACAAAATTTTTAGTTAAGCGGTATTTTTCTTGAGCCCTCAATGTACAAAAATCCGGTATTCAAAATCACCACATGCTATATGCGTGAACCGTAAAACTGATTATTGCAAACCAACTTGGCAACCAACTGCAGTATAGTGCATGAGTCGGTATCTTTTAGAGAGGATAAATGCAACTCAGTTTTCACTGGAGGCAAAACTCGTTAAAACGTGACATGCTGGCTGCATAGAGTAACAATCTAGGAGCACAAGAAGATCATCAAAGTATGCGGGGAATATGTATATCGATGGTTATAGGGGAGAATATCGCCTAACTGACAAATTTACAGGACGAAGAAAAATCGTCGCCTTTTTTGTAATAAGGTCTGGTTTGCAATTTCTTTCATAAATTACAAATAGCCAGTACATTAATCTCGAGTGGAATTGGAAAACACGCTACCTATTTCATTTTTGCCAAAATTGTCAGTTAGGTGGTATTTTTCCTTATCTCTCGATATAGCCGATATGATATGGATCACATTTAGCGAGAGGAAACCAGCACGATTACAGTGTTTTCAAAATCGTGCAACATCTTCTTTCCTTTTAAAATGCGCAATGTTGTGTACAATATTAAAATTCTTACACTTATTTTCCTTTAAAATTAGCAATCTTATCGTAGAGAGCAAAAAATATTCGCTATTCTGAGAAATTTCAGATAATTATGAAGAAGCAACATTTTTACAGCACTGTAATTGCGCTGGTTCCTTTTTGCTAAAGCGATTCATATAATGATGCCACCTTTAATTTTGTTTTTATTTTTTTATTTATGTATGATAATTTTTTTAGGAAGTTAATTTTAACAATCATTTACATCTTCAATATCACGCGCTTGAACTAACGAGCCTATTGGTGTTTTTTGTTTCAGTTGAGAACGAGACGCGATGCTACGACGATCTTGGGTGTATCACGATCACGAGGGAATGGTACAACCTCATCTACCGGCCCTTCAACGTTTTCCCTCTACCCAGACAAGTGATCGACACCAGGTTCATTCTCTACACGAGAAAGAACCCGACTGAGGTAAATATTCCACAGTGCAGAAAAAACAAATCTATACTGTTTTTGAAAAACAAAACCGATAACTGTGCGTCCGTCATCCTTAAGTAAAAAGTTGGTTCGTGTAGTTACCTTGTGACGAAGATATGTCTTTTATCATACAGGCAAAGTTGACAGAAAGGAATGAGGCAGCATTAATAAGTCAAAACAGAGAAGGGTTTGACTTTCTCTTTTCCCTTACGACTCAATGTAAAACATGAATTTTAAGGGACGTACTCATAGTCGTTTCATAAACATTAAGGCTTCCTTTAAGCCATAAGAATTGCAATAGTTATTGTTCGTCAGCCCTCGATATGTAACACCTTGTTGATAAACTTTATGGCTGTTTCTGCGACACTTGACTCGTTTTATCTCTCTTTCTCTACAATCATCGTATTTAAATATTATATTGAGTCGAATGCTTAATGAGTAAAATTCCTTTTTCCGTAGGGGCAAATGTTGAAAGTCACCGACAAAACAATCACGAAATCGAATTTTGATCCGAAGAAAGAAACAAAGATGATCGTCCATGGTTTCATCGACACGCCTCTCAGCAGCTGGGTTAAGGTATACTTATCTTACTTATAAAATCATGAGATTGTAACGCATATTATAACGTGCGTAACGCATAACGCCTGCGGCGCGGAGCGGTTGAGAGGATTGCTCAATTGGACGTTGTTTTCCTCTCATGTTGACGAGCCTAATTATTAGGCTAGTCAACATGGCATTTCCTTAAATATTAAGCAAAATGTTAACATTTTGTGAAAATGCTTAGTTGCAAGATTAAAAACGCAATTCCACTATCCATGCCTCGTTTTTATTAATTTCTTGTAGCGTTGACCCTTGGCTGTTTAAAGGGGTGTAATGTGATATTTCGTGGTAGGGCATTCCCTACGCGGAGAGAGGTTCAGAAAATTTTGGCAAATCAGCACAAGTGCAAAATTGAACGTGAAGCACAGCATTGAGAGCTCACGCTTTGCGTCATCGCGCCTTCAATTTTTCAGATACAGCACGGACGTCCATCAAGTACGAATAGTCGTATCTCTGCTGCAAACACGCATCCTTTCCCTCCCTCTTTTTCCATATTGTGTTTGTTTCCGTTTGTCTTATTCGTAACGGTGCCTCAAGCACTACGTGAGTAATACAGCCGAAGGTAGGAGAGATGTCTTCAGGCCTTTTTTTAAACTTTTCTCCCGAATCAGAGCAACGCTTCATTATTGACAGCATAAAGCAGAGCATTGAAAGATCACGCTTCGCGTCATCGCGCCTTCAATTTTGCAGATGCAGCACGGACGTCCATCAAGTACGAATAGTTGTATCTCTGCGCCGTCGTTAACACGCATCCTTTCCCTCGCTTTATTTTCATATTGTGTTTGTTTGCGTTTGTCTTATTTGTAATGTTGCTTCAAACTAGAGTAGAGCATTGCGAGTTCACGACTCACGGCATCGCGTCTTACATTTTTCGTATGCAATGTGGACATCCATCTTGCGCGAATAGTTGTATCGCGTTTACATTTTAGATGTCTCTTATTTTTGAATTTCGAGATAAATTAAGGTTAAGTTTGCCCGAGCTATACTATGGTATGTCCAAATCAATAGTCATTTGAAAAGGAGGAAATATGTTTAAAGGTCTCTTAAGAGGTCTATATAGGATGCGTAAGTCTAAAAATTGAACCGACTCTCGCTTCTAAGGGAGTTACACATAGCGAATGAAGGAGGGGAGTGATAAAGCGCCTATATGTCAAGAAGAAGGTGAAAATTTCACAGAAAATTTTTTACGCTTCAGAAAGTAGTTCTTGGACCTCTGTTCACCACTATCATGCGTTAAAGCACCTCTCTTTACTCCTAACTCTCTCTTCTTCCGTTCATTTAAGAAATTGTTCTCACAGAGAAAAATTTCAGAGAAAAGTTTAGAGAAAATGCCTCAAAGCACTTTTAAAAGAATATGGATGCATTTCAATCAAAAGTCATTCATGAGCCTTGAGATCGATGAGAATACATGCATTACACGGCTCATGTCACATTGGATCAGTGGCGATTTTTAGAAGTTGGCAACTCTGTTTATCCTCCATTTAAATGTATAAAAGACAATCGATTCTTGGTGAGGCAGCTCGTCTCACCTAAAGTCGATATTTTCAATGGATTTAAGGGGAGCCAAAACAGTCTTGCCACTGTGTAAAATTGTCGATACATTGGATATATGGTTCTTTTTGATTTAAATAGTCCATTATTTACAATATCATGAATTAAGAGCATTTAGTTTCCCCTCTTGAAATTGAACCATGTGAGGAGGTTGTTAGCGTGTCAAATCGAGATGCAAGGTTTTTTTTTATTCATTGTGGGTATTCCGAGAGGCAATACTTTGAGAAAGCTAATTTGCGGTTTCAGGATATGCGGAAGGAACTGCTGAAGCATTCCGACTGGAATGTGATCGTAGTCGACTGGGCAGGTGGCTCTCTACCTCTCTACACTCAAGCCACGGCGAACACGCGATTGGTCGGATTGGAGATAGCAAATCTTATCAACACTTTAAAGGTAAAAAAAGTTTACATTCACAAAATCTCAAGTCTCGACTTTCGTTACCTTCCGGCCAAAGTATTACGAGCGCCATGCGAAGTTTAAAAATTTCCGCCGCCGTTTTATCTTTTTACAGAGAAATTGTTGGTTAAATCTGTTTGAAAATTTTACCGAATTTCATCGGTAGCACGAAGAAAATCGATGTTATGACCAAACAACTTGTCTGGTACGGTCATGTTAATAGGATGACGGAAGAGAGGCCGCATAAAAAATATGCTTGATTGGGTTCCTCCTGGGAGAAGACGAAGGGGACGCCTAGTGAAAGGGAGGCGACAGGGGGTTTTAAGTGGGATGAGGGAGTGCCGACTCCCTGACGGGTTGTGAAAGGACAGAGTTTGGTGGAAATTAGGCGTCGCAGAGCACCAGAGAGCGCTATGAAAGCGACTCATATGTACGTACAAAGAAAGTTAAATGGAATTTTCGGACAGCTTCGTTGAACGATGTCTCTGTAAAAAAATAAAATAATGCGGAAATGTATAAACTTCGCACGGCGCTTGTCATATTTTGGCCGGAAGGTACGATATCAGAAAATCACTTTTCTGAAACATTTTCTGCACTTTTTTTTTTTTTAATATTATCATATCTGTTATATGTAGAGGTCATGATTATTCGTTCACGGGAAAGCCTTACTGCAGACTTCGATATTTCAACGGAAAACTTTCTCTGGTTTCCCGTGGGATACGATTTTAATGGTTTAGTTCCACAGAAGCAGTACAGAGGTCGGTAACGAGGCAACAACTTTTAGTTTTAGTTGAGAAGTAGAAACGAGTCGTTTTGAACGGCGTACGCCTATCAGCCAATGAAAATGAGACAACAGCAGGTGTAAACACCGTACCACGCTGCATATGGCATACTCGTATTATGTCTTGATCCTCATTAAACATGCGATTCCTTAGTGTTCGGTAGAAATTGGGTTTTCTTCAGCTGAGAATTTTTTGTCTGTTTCAGGAAAAGATGGATCTTGACCCGAAGGACGTGCATATCATTGGACACAGTTTAGGAGCGCACACGGCCGGATACGCAGGCGAACGAATCGCAGGGCTCGGCCGCATCACGGGCCTGGATCCTGCCGAGCCCTATTTCCAAGGGATGCCCAGCCACGTCCGCCTCGACCCTTCAGATGCTGACCTAGTCGACGTCATTCACACAGACGGCTCCTCCATTGTACTTTTAGGTATAACTTCTTTCTTCATTTACAGTCACTCACTCATCATGTTGTGCGTATGTATGTCACCTGCGGGCCGATTATTGAAATTTAAACCAGCCCGATAAGACATCGAATTGCGATATATTGCACGGTTAAGATAGGGCTATGTCTTGTCGTAAGCGGCGACATAGAGTCGATGACATTTCAATAATCGCCCCGCTGGAGTTGGAAACATACAGTGCATAGAGTCGTAATATAATGAAGTGAGCTGGGGACATGCTGTCCATATCGTCGTTCCTGTATACGGGAGAGTATTGCCATCTCAATCCTTATACCACAGAAAAAGTGTGCCGTTCTCTGATTGGTTGGCTACCCAAAGTTGGCCCAATGCAAACAAACCCCAGCCCCTCTGCTCCTAGTTTGGACCAATGTTAACACACAAGAAGGCGACAAAGTTCCACAAAGTTCTAGAACGTGATTTTGGATGTGATAGACATTTTTTTATATCCAACTTCTGAATTGAGTTTGGGTCGAACTTTGACGGATATTTTTGTCGAAAATTAACCTTTGAATGTAATTATTATTCATTTCTCAGCCGATAACATGTATTGGGTTCGTTTACATCGGGCCAACTTTTGGAGCTCCATGATAGCCTAAAACTGATGAACCAATCAGACAGCCGCTCTGATATGGCAATACTCTCCCGTATATAGGTACTCTAGATTTCCTCACGAAAGCACGTAACTGCATTTCATTGTTGCCGAATTCCTCCTCAAAAATTGGATTTTTACCAGAAAAATCTTGGGCATTTCTAACTGAAAATTCCACCGATTTTTCCTCTGATCTCTTGCAAAAATCAGACAAAATTGACTCAAATGATTGCATTTTTTCTGATTTTTGCATGTGATCAGAAGGGAAATCAGTGGCATTTTCAGGTAGAAATGCCCAGGATTTTTCTGGTAAAATTCCACTCAGTGAGGAGGAATTCGGCAACATTACAGAGATCAGCAATCCATTTTATTCCGTGTGGCTTTGTAATTTCATCATTGTTACGGTGTATTTTGCAAATGACATGGCTTTTTTTCAGGGTACGGTATGAGTGAGCCTTGCGGTCACCTGGATTTCTACCCGAACAACGGGAAGGAGCAGCCTGGTTGTGACCTGACGGAGACCCCGCTTCCGCTCACGCTGATCCGGGACGGGATCGAAGAGGCCAGTCGAGTTCTGGTGGCTTGCAACCACATCAGAGCCATCAAATTGTTCACCGAGTCCATAAACTCAAAGTGTGGCTACTTTGCCCACCGCTGTTCCTCCTATCAACATTTCCTCCAGGTGATCCATCAAACTATACTTCACTAGAGTACCTATACAACACAGTAGAGTCCCTTTATACCCAGAGTTACGACAACTCACTTTTGGCTACCTTTTGGTTGGGCTGAAAGTGGCCTAAAAAAAATCCACTTCTGATTGGTTCTCGCTCATGGAGGCCGAAACGAGTGCACCAAGATGGCGGTACCTCGAATGTGAACAAGAATAATGAAAATATAACTTAATTGTGGTTTATCAAGGTTGAATTGTTATTTCCATCGGTCCAAAATGAAAATAGATTAAGAAATTATTCACAAACCAATCTCATTTTCTTTTTGATTGATCAATTTGTTGATGTTGTTGTTTTTGTGTGACAGACATCGCAGGATTCCTGATCCTTATCCCTCTATATCGTTCGTTTGAGTGCACTCGTTTCGGCCTCCATAGCCAGCCAAAGCCGGCTGCCAGTCAGCTGATAATAGAGTTGTCTTAACTCTGGGTATAAAGGGACTCTACAAGTCTACAATACAGTAAACTCTGGATTATCCGGATTAATTGGTGGCGGGCCGGATCCGGATGAAAAAGAAATCCGGATGATAATAATAGTAAACACAAACACCACCAACCAACACCACAGTATTCTTATTATGTATACATCATGTACATACCAACACGAATTTAAAGGTTAACGCCAAACTGAACGACTCCATGGTGATTGTGAATGGTAGCCGACAACGATAAATTACAATACAACGATTAAAGCGCGCAATGCGTGAAGTATTCGTGCAGTCTTGTAGCAACTAATGTGCGTTTCAGGATAACCAACCGACTGCACTGCGTTTGGCGTAATGCGAGAAGTATTTATGCAATCTAGTAGGCGCTAATGCGTTCCACGCCAACCTCACTGTTTGGCGCAATGCGTGAAGTATTCCTTCAGCCTTGCAGGCGCCAATATGCCTTGCGACCGCTTCTCCGCGGATCCGCTCTCTTATTGGAATGCGTACGTAGTTACATGGTTGCAAAATCGATCCGGATAATCCAGAGTCCAGATAATACGAAGCCGGATAATCCAGAGTCTACTGTATAAGGAAAGTAAGGACAGGTCGAAATATGGAGCTCCTAAGGACCAAAAGAGCAGCAAACCCTCTAACACGAAAAGTGCCGCTGCCAATCTTCAGATTCCAATATGAAACAAAAATGGCCAATTATTTGTCTTTTCGAATATTCTATCAGTAGATTTATGTGTATGCTCCTCTGTGTATTATGGACGATCTATAAATATATTTGGTCCTTGAACACACAAAACTTTCAGTGACTTTTAACTACAGCGTATATTGCACAATTGCAGGGTCGGTGTTTTTCTTGCGGGGAAAATGGGACCGGGTGTGCTGTAATGGGTTTAACTGCTACGAAAACGACACATCCGCCCGGATCGAAGTATTTCATCTCCACAGGCAAAGAAGCTCCCTTTTGCCGTAAGTATTCAATTAAAGACCACAATTATATTTGCCGCCTGAATACGTGAGAACACGTCCATGGATTTCGAAGGTAATGACCACTGAAACCCTGAATTAATGGATTCTTTAAAAAAAAAATTAAAACTTTAACTATAAAAAAAGACCTCTTATACATCTTATACGACGCGACGCAGAAAAATTAAAATGAATTATTTATTCTCTCACTGGAAATAAAAACAAGCAGGAAGCTCCAACGCATTCGCGTCGGAGAGCGGCTCTGGCGACAGTAGTTGTAGTCAAGAATGAGGGCCTAGACACATTTTGTCACTGATGCACAATCCGACAACTGTCGATTCATGTTTTGTAACTTAGCAGATTTACGTAGCCGGTGTATAAATGTGTATTGGCCCTTGATATGCAGAATGCATGGCACTATCACTTGTTGTATACTTTTAATTTTGAAGGCTCTTTGGAGGTCCGCATCCTAAAAAAATTCTCCCACAGTATTTTTTTTAACTTGTCGTTGTGATTGGGCGCCAATTTCTTTCAATTGAGTGATCATCTTCTTTTTTTGTCAAATAACTAGTTTGTGCAACAATAAGACTGAAACTGACTGTAACTGAAATTTTGTCTTTTTAGATATTTGGTTATTTTGTATTTATTAGATTGTATATTTTCACAGCCCTGTGATACGAAACTTTGGAATGCATGGTTGATAAGTCGTTTAGCGAGGCTGCAAAAAATTTGCATTTTTATATCTGAAATTGTAGGTAATGGTTTTGAATATCGAATTGCGATATATTACACGGTTAAGATAGGGCTATATGTCTTGTCGTAAGCGGCGACATAGAGTCGATGTCATTTCAATAATCGCCCAGATGGCCACGGTAGTTGTGTGCCGTCTGCCCACGTAGCAAATGGGAGGCGAAAATGGAAGTCATCAGTGCATCGGTGAGTGTTGAACGTGAAAATTGCGCGGGCCGCGCAAATTTCGCGATCATCGATGTGTCGGGGCTGAGCATCCATCATTTTCTATCTTGTTTTGAAGCTATGTGAGTTGTGATAAAGTTGTATTATATTACTGTATAAATAGTGTAAAATTTGTACAGAACTTTGTACAAAATAGTTTCTTGTAAAAAGTGTGGACTACTGCCACGTCGTTTCCATACAAACTCCCAATACGCCGCAAGTACCACAAATGCCCATGTTAACCAAATCACCTCATCATCCATTTTTTAAGGACACAATTTTTAATTCAAATCAACTTACTTTATCAAAACTCCAATCGTTTATCAAATAACATATATCGAGTCATTTTAACAAAATCAAAGACGGCATAATATCATTTATCACACAGCCAAATACCTAACCTAGAAACCACGAATTTTACAAACTCAAATTGGAGAACACTCATTGGTCCAATAATAAAAATTGATTTGCCGCCTTTTTTCTTTGCAAGCAAAACGTGTGAACATGTCTGAAAATGGGATCGGGCGTCAACACTCAACGATGCACTGATGACTTCCATTTTCGCCTCCCATTTGCTACGTGGGCAGACGGCATTAGACGTTTACGGTTTCCTTGGTAACCTTTGTTTGCTATCAGCTGATATCGAGTAATATGACTAGGAAGCTCCAACCCAGTGGTTGGAGCTTCCTTAACCGCGAAAACTTTAAAATTCAAATTTTCAAATTTTGAACGTAAAGTACATTTTTTCCATCACGAGATTAAAGCACAGACAAGTTTTGAATTATTGACTGTATCACCATGATTCCAAAAATACACTACACAACACAGCATTGGCTAACAATAAAACAATATGCAATAAAATAAAGTCATGACAAGGAACATAGCCGAAAATGGCGCCGATTCCCATTAACCAACGCGCGGTCTCTCCAATGTAACATGGTCCAATGATACTCCCCAGCTGGGACCGTCCGGAATAGCAGCTCTAGTGCAAGCACCAGAGCCGCTAAAAAACACATTGGATTATTAGAGATAATGTGTATTAGATTATTAATACACATTAGAGTCCAGACTCTTAAAAACATCGACAAGAAAAAGTACTCTTGATTCAATCAGAATCTAGCCTAAATCAAGAACCAAGCCTCTTAATTTAAGCGGATTTCGTTTTAATTCAAGCAAAAGTCCGATTGAATCAAGAGTATTATTTCTTCTCAACGTTTTCAAGAGTCTGGACTCTATATCCAATGTGTTTTTTTCCCCAGTGCTTGTCCTTTTTTTTGCAGGCAAGTTTAGATCAGTATTGTGAAGGTGACTTTAAGAAAAGGCCAACCTATGTGTAAGCTCTTGAGCAATTATGCACACTTAAACCAATAGATGATAGATTCAAAGGCAAAATGCGTTTTAAATGAAATCAGCTACATTAGCAATCAATATTTTGTATTGTTGATTCTGCTCGAAAACTCTACATTTTTCTCCGCATTTTCTTTACCTCAAAAGACGAGAAACTTCGACTGTACTTTTAAATTAATTACGGGGCTCGGATCAAGTGGAGAGCACTAATTTAGAAGTAACCCAATTCTTGAACATTTGCCCCTCCGAGTATCAAGGGTAGCTGGCTGGGAGAAAATAATTAAAAATAAGTTGCCAAATTGCCGTCTTTTTATTTTCTTCTATTCATTCGATTTGAAGGAAATCGGTGTACTGGCCAAAGGATGACATCAGATTACGTATTTCCAAAGTATATTTCAGTCGCAACTTCACTTAATAATTAATAGACAAATTTGTATTCAAATCCAAAGAAGAACAATTCCCCATTTAAGATAATCTTGCTTATGTTTCAGGGCATCATTACAAAGTGACCTTGGAACTTGCTAAGCCCCCGAGAGCCGAAGCTTGGGTGCAGGGTTTTATGAGGGTCTCTTTGCATAGTGATAATGGTGTAATTCGAAACCTTGATCTCACTCCCAAGTAAGTATTTTCATTTGTTCTAAGACATCAGTAAAAATTATGTTTTTTCAGCCTCTGCGTTTGCTCCATAGTGCTACTTAATTTAGCGCGTCGCTAACGATGATAGTGGGCAATAAAATAATAACCGATTTTCTCCGAAATACATATCTTATCTTATCTTACTATAGTATCTTACTATAGTAAAAAAAAATAAGGCCTTTTTTGTGTGTACGTCCGTGTCATTTCGCATTCTCATTGGTCTTTCATTAACCAATCAGAAAACGTCATTGAAAATCCCCGGGAAATTTAAATGTATTCTTCCGTAAAGGAATTATTGATAGGTAGACAGGTATAAAAATGGGATGTATTTCTTCTGATAACCAGGATAAAAGGGAGGATTATTACCTATACAGGATAGTCCTAGAAAAACGGGATGTACCTATATTAATAAACCGGGATAACAGGAAGGATATCGATCATTGTGTATCGATATTCGATACATCGTTTGTTCTAAAGCAGTATTGCTGGGATAAAACGGGATTCCTTCATAATAACCGGGATAAAAGGGAGGAATTTTACATCCTATACGGGAGAGTCATGGATGAACGGGATGTACCTATATTAATAAACCGGGATAACAGGAAGGATATCGATCATTGTGTATCGATATTCGATACATCGTTTTTTCTAAAGCAGTAATGACTGGTATAAACGGGATTTCTTCATAGTGACCGGGATAAAGTGGAGGAATTTTACCTATACAGGATAGTCATGGATAAAACGGGATGTACCTATATTAAGAAACCGGGAAAACAGGAAGGATATCGATCTTTGTGTATCGATCTTCGATACATCGTTTTTTTCTAAAGCAGTAATGACTGGGATAAAACCGGATTTCTTCAGAGTGACCGGGATAATATGCAGTAATTTTACCTATACAGTATAGTCATTTATAATAGTGGATGTAACTATGTTAAGGAACCGGGATAAAACACATCAAATGCATCATGAAACATAGCAAACACATCAAACACATCATGAAACACGTAAAACGCAATATACACATCATGATACACCTAAAACACATCAAACACAACAAACACATCATGAAACACAATCAAACACATTAAACACAACAAATACATCATGAAACACAATCAAACACATCAAACACAACAAACACATCATGAAACACAATCAAACACATCAAACACAACAAACACATCATGAAACACAATCAAACACATCAAACACACCATGAAACACAATCAAACACAACAAATCGCATGTATCGATAATCGCACGTTTCGATAACCGCATTTATCAACTTCCTGGTGGAAAAACAGCTCACAGGGTTTTTAAATTGCCACTTCAGATGACATCCGAAAACGACATTAAACCGGCAAAACTTACAACAGCATTAAAACAAATATTAACAGAAGTTGATTTTATAATATGGGATGAGGCTTCAATGATATTGTCAACAGCTTTTCAAATAGTGAACGTAACCTTGCAAGATTTAATGAGAAACAATGATCCATTCGGAGGAAAAGCAGTTTGCCTAGGCGGAGATTTCAGACAATTATTGCCAGTAGTAAAGAAAGGAAGCAGAAATCAAATAGTCAAATCAGCTTTAATAAGCTCTCCTTTATGGAAACATTTCAAAATCTTCCACTTGAAAAAAAATATGAGAGCAAACAACGAAGAATTCAGTGAATGGCTGCTACAAATCGGAAATGGAAAGAAAGAAATAGTTGAATTCCCATCAGAAATGATATGTAATGAAAACATTGTTGATAGCATTTTTAAAGAATATAACGAAGAAACATTAAAAACATCAATACTTCTTGCATCCAGAAATTGTGAAGTTGACAGATTGAATGAAGAAGTACTCTCAAAAATGGAAGGAGAAACAATTGTGAGTGAAGGATTCAGTTGGGCAACTGCAGTGGACGGAGACCTGACAGACCAAGACGAGTTAACTCTGAGATATCAACCAGAATACTTAGCTTCACTGAACCCTTCAGGAATGCCAAGTCAAAATTTGAAGTTAAAAGAAGGAGCTGTGGTTATGTTACTACGCAACATTTGTATCGAGGATGGATTGTGCAATGGGACAAGATTAATTGTCTTAAAAATAAATAAATACATTTTGCATTGCTCAATTTTAACCGGAGAAAAAAAAGGAAAAATAGTTTCACTACCAAAAATTACACTTAACACAAAAGAACAAACGAACCTACCTTTTGTTTTGAATAGGAAACAATTCCCCGTTAGATTAGCTTTTGCTATGACTATTAGTAAAAGCCAAGGGCAATCGTTTGACAGAGTGGGAATTTTTATAGATAAAGAAAGACCAATGTTCGCTCACGGGCAACTGTATGTAGCATTGTCTAGATGTAGGACTAAAGAGGGTTTAAAAATAAAAATCATTAATTTTGATGACGACAAAAATAAAAACACAGCAATGAACATTGTTTATCAAGAAGTTCTGCATTAACTTTGTATATTTTCTACTGTTTAAATTGAGGAATGCAAAATGTACTTATTATCTTAAAAACAATTAATTTTGTCCCTATGAACAAACCTTTTTTTATTATGTATATAACTTAAAATTATAATTTCACTAAACGTGATGGACGCACGGAGAACGCCCAGAGTTAACGCCAGGGGATGAAACCCCTTGGAGACTTGATGGTACAATTTTTTATCTACCAATATTATTCACGGTAAAATTAAATCACCCAACCCAAGTAGCATTTTTCAACGGAAAAATTGCGATTTTATCGCCGATAAAATAAAAATAATAAAAATAATATTGGTAGATAAAAAATTGTACCATCACGTCCCCAAGGGGTTTCATCCCCTGGCGTTAACTCTGGGCGTTCTCCGTGCGTCCATCACGTTTACCGGTCGATTTTACCGGTGATAAAATCGCTAGGATCATCAACATATGAGCGATTATCGCCTCAGTCGCCACGGTGGTAGGCCAACACTTTTCCATTAGGCTATGGCCGCAACATGATTCCCAAGTGCGAATTGCCTCTATGTAGATGGATCGGCGCTTCGCAACCTTACAACTTTTTACATTGCGTTGACTGACACCGAGTTTTCATTGGGTTTTTTTTTTTTTTTTTATTTTCCCTCCTCTGTACTTTATGAAATACGTACTGTACTTTATGAAATACGGTTGGTAAAATGAGGTTCTACTGGTAATCTCATCATTCTGTCTTTGTAAAATTACCAAGAATAGTGAGATGGCAAAGATATCGATGGACCTTGGTAAAAACGCCGATATTTTTTATCGCCTGTGGTAGAATTACAGAGATAAAATGGTAAATTAAGTTACCGGGAATTGATTACGAATAAAAGTGGTATTCTTACCTGGAAAAATCAGTAAAAATACCGGTCTGCCTTTCTAACATTACCAATGATTGATAAAAAAAAGAGATGGTAAAGTTACCAACGGACCTTGGTAAAAACGGCAGCGGCGGCGGCATAGAAACATGTTTCATAAGCGTCATTCATGCGTTAGTAGGCGTTGATGAAAAATTGCAATTTATTGCAATTTTATCTCTATAAAATCGCGTTCGATAAAATCGCGATTTTATTGCAATTTATCGCGATTTTTCTCCCGATAATATTGCGATGATTCGCCGTCGATAAAATCGCGATTTTTTTATCCGATAATATTGCAATAAATCGCGACGTCGATAAAATCGCGATATATTCTCCGATTAAATCGCAATTTATGGCGATCACTACTACTCGGGAATTGCAGCAGCAAATCCAAAAATTGTTACGCATCACCGCCACTCTTTAATTTAAATATCAAACCGACCTGTGGCCTTTTATCAAGGTTAATATAAATACATCCCGTTTTATTAATGACAAACCTATTATATTTCGTTTATATTATATTATATTCTATCCTATTTGCTTTCCATCCATATTATTTTATCCCATATAAACCGTTTCAAACTGATTATTCACCTTTTTTTAAAACTCCAACCTTAATTGAAGTAAGTTTTTAGCTAAATTGAAGATGATCTTTTGAATGAATAAGCACTTAACAGAACTTCAGCAGTATTAATATTAATACAATTTACGAAAATAATGTAAATTAAAAAAAATTAAGTGATATTTTCATAACGAATTGACAGAATATACGAGGGGGTTGGGCCGCGGAGCGGCCAGGGGGCGGAGCCCTCTAGTATATCAAAAAAAATGAAAGCAACGCGAACCGGAGGCCAAGCGAGAGAGTATAATTTTCAGTTCAGGAGCTACCACATATTAATTAAACAGAGTAGAAAATAAATTTAATGAATTTATTATTATTTAAGATAACTTAATAAAATAGAAGTAAGAATTTCCTAAATAATGAGGTACAACCTAGTTTTAAGCTAGACTTTATCATAAAGTACCTTTCAAACCTCCTTCGCACTTTCATGGGTTGTTTTTTTTTTTTTTTTTTTTTTTTTTTTTTTTCCGAATCAAATGTCACCGTACAAGTGTTACTGCTTTATTTTTTTTTTTTTTGACATAATTTATATTCACCATATATTTTTAGAAACAGAAATCTAATATTTTCTCTCATTCCTAAAATTTCGCCATAAACTCCGATTCACTGCTGTGCTGACCACCTTCAGCTGCAAGGTATTGAAAATTGCATCCTACCGATATGAAGGCGTTTTGAATTCTGTATGATCAGTGTCGTCCATGAGACACACAAAAGGTACAAGACACCGATGACTGAAGTGAAAAAGCATGGTCTCCCTAATATTATTCTATAATTCTCTTTAATTATTCAATTTAACTCAATTATTAGTAGAGAAAAATCAGTTTACAATATTTATGCTTATAAAAGAATATTCTGCAAGAAAAATTCAAGATTATCTCAAATCAGTCTCATCACCACAACAGGAGGAAAATTATTAATGGGGAAAAATGTTAATACATGGAAAATGTAGAGAATATGTGAGAAAATGGAAAATTGTGAAAAATAGGAGAAAAGGGTGAAAGGCAGCCGACAGGGGGTTTTCAACGAAGTGAGGGAGTGCCAACGTCCTGACGAGTTGTTTCAACATTTTTGATATTTTTTTAACATTTTTTAATTTTTTGACATTTTTTTAATTTTTTGACATTTTCCATTTTTTTTTAGCTTTTGGCACATTTTAAATTTCGAACATGTTTCGTCAATTCGCCATTTTTTGGCAATTCGACATGTTTTGGCAATTCGACATTTATTGGCAATTCGACATTTTCTCTGACATTTTTATTTTTTTTAAATTTTTCCTCCAGCGGTTACGAGAAGCTGGAGCACGGGACCTCGAGGAGCTTCGTAGTGACCCACCCTGACGACATCGGTAAAGTCCGGCGCGTGGAGTTTTATTGGGAGTACGACATGGATGTCCTCCAGCCGCGCTCCATTTGTTTCCTGTGGTGCAACGACCACCTTTATGTCTCTAGTATTCGAGTTACCGAAACCAAAGATATAAATGCCAGAGAGTGAGTATTCTTCTCATCATATTGAAATTTTACACAGCCTTAAATGTTGTAGTGTTTCAAGCTCTGTGACGTCGTCAATTATGACAATTGGTTCCTCAAAGAGCACTGGAAAAACTGTACTTGATTTAAGCAGAGATACCCTCAAAGTTGCCGTCAAAATAGTATTTTTGAATCAAGAAGAAAAATGCTTACATTAAGAAAGAAAAATAATTACCTACATCAAGCAGAAATCCGCTTGATTCAATTGATTCAAGAGATATCTTCTTGACGACCCATTAAAAAATGTCTCCTTCCAGTGAACGAGAAGGTATGAAAGTGATATAGAAGATTAAGTGTTAAGCTCTGTAACGTTGCAACTTTGCTACTAGATTTGGGATACCAGGCTAGTCAAACAATGAAGCGCACGATTTTTTTTTTTTTTTTTTTTTTTTTTTTTTTTTTTTTTTTTTTTTTTTTTTTTTTTTTTTTTTAAAAA
>NW_017547257.1:615245-820013 GCF_001854935.1 Bemisia tabaci
AACGATTGGGGGGGGGGGGGGATGAAGAAAACTTACATCCTTATTCCAAGAATCAAACACTAAATATTTGACTCTTCCTTTTGAATATTTTTAGATTAACGTCCAGGTAAGTGGGAGCTGCCTGTAATGCTGGAGAAGTACTAGATTTGAAATGGCAATACTTTCCATTTCAGCCCAATACTCTACCCGAAAGAAAAAATGCACATTCTTGAGACTTCGAATCGTCTCTACGGTCGAAGTAAGACACAGAAAAATGTTGCTTTTTCTTAAAAAATTCAAAAAAAGATGAATAATTTCAAATCGAACTTACGAAAAATACCAGTCTCATTAAAAATATTACATATATTTCACTAGTTTTGGTTTTTTTTTACTTTTAATTGTGTCTCTGTTTTATCTCCTCTCAGCAAACGTGATTTAGAAATGAACAGTAAGCTCTGCAGTGTGGGTCTTCGTGAATATGCGGACGTAGCGTCCAGGTCATCTGCCGTGTTTCTTGACAACAGTTGTGATGACGACCTGTGAGTCTGATCCCTGAAATCCCTTTTCAACTTTAAAGGACTCACCACCTCTACGTTGCCGTCTTAGTTGACAGTCCCTGCAGAACGTGATAAGAGGCGACTCAAAACGCAACCGCGTTTTTTGAACGTACTGTACTGTTTTAATTTATTTTTTTGTACAAATCTCCAATGATGAAACGCGTGTTTTTTTTTAAAGAAATAAGCACAACGTGAAGTATCAAACAGATAAGTTTTTGTTTCTATTTTTTAAAATGTTTTTACTGTCTAAATGATCACAAAATTAGAGGATGGTAAAGTGCAGAATAAAAAAAAATTACACAAAAATAGAAAGAGGATATACACTCAAAGATAATCTATTATTTGTGCCCAGCAGGGAATCACAGAATTTGGGCAAGGTGCACAAGAAGTATTGCTTCATTACAGTATTTCTTCCTCATTTTTTCTTGTGCAGTTTTGTTGTTAAGCAAAACGTTTCTGCGGATCTGAAAGTCCTTGAAAATTTCAAACCATCTCTTGCGACACACATACCTACAAAAAAAAAAAAAAAAAAAAAATAACAGTGGTAAAATAAAATTTATTGAATGAGCTGAGTTTAGAATATTTTTAAAACTATTTCTGGTTAAGGATCATGCACGGAGAAAATTTACTTCAAATTTGATAGGAGGATGGTCCGCCTCATCAATGGGCAGCAATTTTCCATTTAAACGCGCTCATTCCGACAAATGCACCGATTTTATCAAAACTACCTTGATGTTTGTCCGATTTGAAAGCCAAGGAAATTTCCGCCATTCACCAAGTAATTTAAGTATTTAAACAAACATGCACATTTCAACCTCTGTTCCTGACCCTTCCCTGCAATCAAGCGATAAATCTACTCTTATTTCATGAAAAGATTCCATGACCCCTTTTAAGCGCATTTCTTTGTTAAATACAAATCTATGAGCCATCATCCTCGTTGTCCTCATCAATGCTATCATCGTCGTCGATTTCTGAAATATTTTAGATGACTTTTTTAACTGTCAGCGTCATCTCCGGAGTTTAGGTTTCTGCCTAGATTCATAAAAATTCGTAACGCTAAATTTCGGATTCTTCGGCCCCCTTCCCCTTTGTAACGCTATCGTAACGTAGGTCCTTATCCTTTATTTCATGAAAACAAAATTGCGTAATACTCTCCTCAAGCTCCTGTCCCCTTTAGCTTTCGGTATTTTACGAACGGCCCACGGAATCTTTCGACATAGTAGAATTTTAAAGTGAAAGTCTTAAAACTGCCCAGCCTCAAGTAAGACTTTATTATTTTATGTTCAAATTAAAACCTCCTCCGTGTTTTTGTGATGCGGGCTTTAACAAATTAAAGCATAAGTATAATGGTCATAAAGATTTGATTAAGAAAATATAAAATGAAAACCAGTGAAAAAATTATTCAATTGTGTGATTATATTCTCATTTTTAATTCACGGATCAAAAAAAGCAGACGAGGAACTTTTACATGCAAAGTTGTTGTTTTAGATAAATGTGAGATAATTATGTCAATTTTTGGCCAAAAATTGATAACATTTTATCTTGGCCGAGTGCAGCATATGCCCTAACATAAAAGAAATCACCTGAATCAATCACGGTTAAAGTAATTTGAAATTTTACAGTATTCGTCGAGAAATTGTTAATGCGTATTCCTGTTTTGTAAGTGTGAATTTAAATTATTACAATGAATACATAGTTGCAAATTGTACTTGCAGATTGGCACCTGAATGCTTGAGAATAAGGCAATGCAACAGTAGGTAACCGACTGATGCAATTATGAGAGTATGCATATGTGCAAGTACACCTACCTATTGAACTTATACATGACTGAAAAGCGATTTTAACAGAGCTACTATACTGAGCTATCTAGCTGTTGTGTTCAAAAAATGATATTTATGATCTCCTCAGATTGTTTGCAATAATGTCAATGTGTTCATTTTTTTCTTTTTTTTAGAGAGGTGTTGATATGTTCTGCTCAGATTTTCGATTTTACCACGATTTTATTTGTCTTCCATGTTTTATGTTTTGACGCAATTTATCACATTATTTTTGTTTTATCCATCCAAATATAATTAATTAAAAACATATCACCTCTCCTTTCACTAACATTTTGTGTGAGGAATCACTGAAGCAATGCAATTTTTAAACGTCAAATTATCGATCAGTGTTCTATCATAAATGAGGCGTTACAAGATTCATATCCGTCTTTCTTACAGTCCTCCGGAAAAATAAAAGGCACTACCAGAACTAGTGTTTCTAAAGTGACAGACCTCACAGGAAATTAACTTTCATAAAAATATCTCTAACTGTACTATTTGATAAAAGAGTAGCGAGTAAAACATTATAGGCTATACATACTGTACGTAAGAAGGGTCATTATTATTAAAGGGGCTTTCCGTTTTATCATCAAATTACGACAAATTATAATTGTTGGCCTCTTGAGATGAATACATTGCACGGAAAAGAAGGATACCAGTGGTTACTTGATGCCTGTAATTCTTCATGATCCTCAGAACATCGCGTGATCGGTGGTAGATTTCTGCCATTGTTAATCATGCAACTGGTTATGTTCACCAACCGTGTGGTATAGGATCCGTCTGAAATCTAGTAGAGGCTGCTAGATTAAATACCATCAAGAATTTAGTAACCGCTATTATTCTTCTTTTTTTCCTCATGCACGACATTCTAATGTACTTACGATGCAAATACTTTAGGCTGTTGATGTTGATACAATCCTAATGAAGTGCATGCTAGCTCATCATTTTACATGTCCCAACTTTTACAAAGATACCCCATTTAATCGTATATATCTAAAACATATTCGAGTTCCTCACTCTTGCTGGTTTAATCATATCCCCGAAGTCCATGAACCACGATTGAATCTTAGACTTAAAAATGAGTTTAGTGTATAATTGAACTGTACATTTTTGTAAAAAATGAAGATGTGTATATTTTACTTGTTTTTTTAATATGAAAACTGTAAATTACGATGTTTCGAAATGTATTCGTATATTTTTGTGAACTTTATGTAAATAGAAAGTATTTTTAAAAAAATGAATCACTAATGTTTTACTTGATTGATATCCACAACAGGTAACTTTTTGCTAGAGCTTTGAGCTTCTGTCCTCAGAGCTTATCGACCTACTAGAAGACTTTGTGATCTAGTGAATCATGAACAATAGTGTAAAATTAAAGGCAGCTTAACATAACTGTCAGTGGCGTGGCGTGCTTTGCGATACATCAGTTGATCTGCCGTTTGAATCAATGGAAAAGGATCGATAAGTAGGGTGTTCGAAGCGAATACCTTAATAATCGATTCTTCACCATAGCTTTAAATGGGAAAATATCGATAATCGATCATTCACTCGCCACTGATAACCTTCCCTTGTCTAGTGGCCCACCGATGCCCCGCAAGTAGAGGGAAATTATAATTCGATACCAGGCACTTTAAGAACTACCGAACAACAAATGCAAACAAAGATCGATCGGTGTGGGGTGGCATAGGTGGCTTTTTCACTTTACTAACTTTAAGTTCCCTCTCCGCAACTCTACCGTTATTCTCAAAACGGTTCCTGCCTTTCCGAACGGGGAACTTGGAACTGGGAATTGGAAACGGGGAACGGGGAATGGGAGTCCAGTGAACCAAAAAGTATTTCAACTGATTGGGCCGGCGTAAAGTGGTCGGTGGAGGGACTTAACTTCCACCGCGGGATACGGGGATGCGGGTCAGGGTTGGGACGTCCCGTTTCCCGAGCACGAGTCTCGACACACACACAGGCGCCCACAGACGCGGATCACGCGGTCTACTTTGTCGCCCTCTCTCAGGAACCGTCGGGAAATCGCCCCTCGGCAAACAGTATCCTGTAACGCGCCCAATTCGGATCAACATCCTTGCTCCGAAAACAGGGAAAACTGGGACGATCGAGCTCCCTCATAGCCACCTCGAGCATCAATGTGTTGTTTTCCGGACGAAGAAACGTAACTTCATTCCAAGGTTGCCATTTTTCTATTTTTTTTTTTGAAAGTTACGTATTAGAGGTTTTTAATCCAATTGAGGATTCTGCAACCTTAAATGAGCATCGGGGTGGAAATAGTACAAATGGATGCTCCAGGCTTTCAAATTTTCAGGGATTAAGGCCGAATGGAGTCTGTTTCTGCAGATCCACTCATCAGTTCCTTGAACATTTGTCGCCACCACCAGGACCAGGATTCGAACCCGGGACCTATTGGTCTAGAGTCTAGTTGCAAAATTGACTCAAATGATTCGATTTTTTTTCAAAGATGTACCTGTGCAATTTTTACCTCAAGTCTGATTTTTACATGAGTTAAGATGAAAATACGGCGAAATGTTGAGCTCGATATGCTTATTCTCCAGTTAAAATTGCAATTAGCGAGGGGAAATTTCGCAACATTGAAATATGGTTATGTTCTTTTATGGAAAAAACGACGAATTTAAGCGTTTCTAACGGTAGAGTGACTCAAAGATGGGCATTTTTTTTTTTTTAGTCACGGACATTGTATTTTGAAGCTTTACAGTTACAGAAAGGGTTAATTATTTGGCATGAAAAATTTAAAGAAATCCTTAAAATCATGCAACCCCTATCTTCTCCTCAAAATCATTAAAAAAGTAAACCTCAGAAAGAGCTACACTGAGAAATAAAGCGTCACGGACATTACAAATTTCGGACTCTCATTTTAAAAAACTTTTTCAACATTTAATTTTTTTCTGAAATAGTGATCTTAGTCAAATTCCAAACTAAAAAACAAAAGAAAAATCGGTAACCGAGGCGAAAAAACAACCAAAAAAATGTCCAGTGGTAGGACGCCTCTAAATCAAACCCAGCTTGTTTTTTGAATTTGAAAGTTACGTAGCTCTTTATGTCAAAAAAACATTAAATTCGATACGGTAGATATATATCATGATTTCATGAAAATGCTTCTATGAATTCAATATTAAATTCGTCGCTTGGCTAAAGGACACAACTACAATTTGAAATGAGCCCAAGAACGCATTTAGTAATACGGACGCTAGGGCTCATCGTGAATTGTAGTTATGCCCTTATGTCAGGAACGCGACGAATTGTTGATTTTACGCACACCATCTGCTCATCTTACATTTAGAAATTATTTTTCCAAAGGCTGAGAATATCACAGAAGATTACACTCAAAGAAACTCGAGTCTCTCCTGTAAGTCTTTCCTGTAAGTCATTAAGCCTCAATATTCATAAGTATGCCACTGTTGGCACTATTCGTAAGTGCCACCTTTGGGTATGCTACATTAATAGACTTTTTCCTACGATCGGACATATTTTCTTCTCATAAATATTGAAAACAAGTCGAATGAAAAAAAATAGACAGCCAAAAATCTGCTTCGAAAAATGTTGAGCCATCGCAATAGACCCCTACTTTTTTCGAGGGCCGAACTCGTCAAAAAACTTTAGAAGGGAAGTTGTTCAATCAATAAGTCCACCAAGTTTTAATGGACGCAAGTTTTGATAGTTCGATAACAATGGCTTTGTATCCGGAGCTTCCAGCGTGCGCGGTTCAGCGTCACAATTGTTTCACCGCAAATTTGATAACATTCGGCTTTCTGCGTCGCGGTTCGTAAGGCCGTCCCTTTTTGCCCTCTATTTCCTCCTCGTTCCACTCTTTCACCCCTCGCAAATTGAATCAATCATTTATTCATGTTTCGTTTGAAATTCGCGCGGATAAAATTCGTAACCGAATAATTTTCGCACACCTGTTATGAACCTTCGCACAATGGATCGCGAGTCAATAGGAGAGGTCAGACAAAATTTGGAAATTTTAAACGCTTATAACTCAGTTTATACTCAACTTTGAAGTACGGAAAGTGGTTCCATTGGTTTTCCCGTGAACTATTCTTCGAGAAGCACCCCTTTAAGTTTAAAATGTGACAAAGTAAACATCAAAATGTGCAGTTTAAGTCAAAAATTTCATGTCCGACCTCTCTAATTGACTCGATCCACTGTGCTTTGATGAAAGTTGATTCTTCATCACACCGAAACCGAACTAGGTTGTGGCTTTAACATGATTAGTGCCTCCAATTTTTCCCAGCGAGATAATATAATTGGGCTTTTTACCGATTCGTTGCCCTTTCAGTTCTTGTCACCGCATATTAGCTTTATTTGTCGTAATATCTGGACTTCATTTTGCAATATGAAGCTACTATTTCTCACTAATTTTAGACACATCACATGTCCTTTCGATTTGCTTGTGCAGATGGGTGCTTTCATAAATTAGTGAGAAATAGTAGTTTCTGGTTACAAAATACAAATAAACTTATTTTGGTCGGCATTATTCAGAATCAGTCCAAGCACATGAACTCATTATCTAATTTCCGCTAATGATTGATTTTTTTGACTATAATTAAACTAAACAACATTCTGCAATAAGAATTTAAAAAATTGACAATTTATAAACCTAAGCGTCGATGTTTTAATACCATTAAAGCGCACAGAGGAATTAAAAGACAGAAAAATTAACAAAAGAAAATTTGGAATAATGCAATGAAAAATTGGAACTTATTTCAATTTTATTAAAATTTTCGATCAGATGTTCTCCTTCAACAAAAAGGTATAGGCAACATACACAACACTTTGCTGATGCGCTCATCGTAATTCTTGAGACATTTTTTTCAAGAAAATGTTTTTATTTTTGCTGTAGCAAAAGTTTGCAACAGGACCATTGCAGGTTTCCTAACAAAATATTTGTGAGCGTTGTGCTTTTCGAGTCGTGTTATGTCGATCGTGAGCCTGGCAACGAAAAGGATGGTCGAACGGGTGCATGTGAGTCATGAGTCACTCACCACTCACTCAAAGGCTCATTGTAGAGCGGAGTCGTTTGCATAAATTAAGTTTTACGCCCCCATCCCTGGCCCGGCTCCCTCGGATCCACCCCGCTAAGTCGTAAACTTGCACCCTCGAGCCAGGGTCCATCATCCCTGGCTGCAGCTTGCAGTCGCTGCAACTCAATCCCGCTCTGCCGCCGCTAATCGTCTTTATGACCCATCTGAGAGTCCGGATCCCAGCGCGAGGCGTGAATAATCGATTATCGATGTTCTCCCATTTGAAGCTTTGGTAAATAATCGATTATTAAGGGTTCGTTGCGGACACCGTGTTAATCGATCCTTTTCCATAGGTTTAAATGGCAGATAAATCGATACATCGCAAAGAACACCATGCCAAAGGCGCGATCCTCCCTCTTATTGTCACGCAGAAGGTGATGCGTGTGACAATGAGGACGCGAGTTTCTCATTTCTTCATCCCTCACGCTTCCCACTGAGTCACGGATCGATTTCTTAATTAAAAATGAACAAAAGTCTCTGTTTGAAAATTCACGGGAGTGTAACCTCATGGTGACCTTTCATTAAGGAGAATTCTTTCAATGATCCATAGCATAGCCTCCTATCGGCAAATTGATATTATTCAATATTAAAAAGTTCGCCTTGCTGGAGGGTTGATTTGTATAGCAAAAATGAAAATAAATCATAAAATCTTAAATAACTTTTGAAAAAAGATACGTTCCGTTTAATTATCAGTTTTTAATTACGTCAGTCATGTCTTGTTATATTTTACGATGGCATCATGGTAAAATATTTCCCTATTCTTTCAGAAAGTTCGTAAAAACTTTGTGTTTAAATCGGATTTCCTTCAAAAATTGTAATTTAAAAAACAGTTGCGGTGTGAAGAAAATGAACAAGGCCAAATTACATATGTGAATATGTATTTCATTGCTTAACAGGAATACCGGGCAACATGACGTATTGAATTTTCCGTGAATTTTCTTTAAAACATCCCCCATCAACGATATTACATTAATGATACATTTGCCAAACATTTACGCTAAAATTCTGTGTATTAAAATTTCTGGAGCCGGTGCCAACTGGAGATAATAATCCATAGCCTATACATATAAGTACTCTATTTTATATGGATGGCGGTGTTCCTTTATGAATTATTGAGCTCCCTTTGAATTTTAACGCTTATCCATACAGTCGTAAAGGCTTCCACACGAAACTAACCCCAAGAAACTCTGTTTTCAACGCAAGTTTGCGCAATGAATTCTCCGAGGGTACATTTTTCAGACAGCTCGCTAAATGATGCTGCAAAGAAATGTGCCGAGGGGGCTTGCCGCTTGCGTAACATTTTCCTCCCAGCGCTTCAGGAATGAGCTTTAGGCCCCAATTCCCTCACCGCCCGCCCACCCTCGGACAAAAACCGGCAGATTATGCAACCCGCAGAACACAGTGCATAATAAGTTGCGTGAAGTTACATCGGAGCCGACCGCTCTGCAACGTGATATGGAGGGCAAGGTTACAAGGGACAGTGAAAGGGATGCTAATCTCACACTGTGCCGCAGCGGGGCCGGGCAGGGGTGGTGGAGGCTGCAGGCATGCGTCCTCGCGCCCGTCTCAACCCTTACTCCCCGACCAACCACTCCAGCCAGTGCGTCGATAGTAGGGGCCGAGACTCGCTTTCGCCACAGCGTGTCGGGTGCTTCGGCCGGCTTGTTTCGGAAAGCTCTGTCTTACAAAGTTCGCGCTGTCTCGCAGAGTCCGCGCTCGACTTTTCCCAACCTCTAAATTTTCCGTGGAACGACATATTTTCCATCAGACTCGTTTCGTTCGCTCCTCGTAGCCGCGATAAAATGTGTCGTTAACGTGTGAGAATAACCGAATTTGGCAGGACCAATTGCAACTTTCGTGTTCCCAAGACGTGGTTGCTTTATTCTCGTTCGAAGGAGTGTATTGCTGGTTGCCGAGCCCGGGTGCTTTGCCGGTTGCCTAGCTCTCTTTCGAAGAGGTGTTTCGCCTGTTGCCTGGTTTCATTTTGAAGGGGCGTATTGCCGATTGCCTATATTTTTTTAAAAAAGACGTTTTGCCGGTTGTCTAGTTGGCTTTCGAAGGGGTGCATTACTGGTTATTGTGTCTTCTTTGAAAAAAGTACTTTGCCGGTTGCCTGACTCTCGTTAGAAGGGGCTTTTTCCACGAGGTGTTTTGCCGGTTGCCTAGTTCTTTTCTGAAGGGGTGCTCTGCCGGTTGCCTAGTTCTCTCCGGAAGGGGCGAATTGAGATGGCGATGACGGAGACACACGGGTACCACGGGGCGTATCCGTTCAAGGGCGTGATCACGATCACGGAGACGAAGGGCGAAGAGGTGGCGGGGCGTTCGGGAGGGCGCGGCGTGTCGACGGGGATCACGCTGCTCCCGCTGCCGACGTACACGAAGCTGGAGAAGTCGACGTCGGAGCCGAACGTGTCGGAGAACAACAAGGAGACGACGCCGAGGAACAGTTTCGACGACACGGAGGACGACGCCGAGGAACCGGCCAAGACGCGGGGTTCCAAGTCGGAGGGCCACCTCGGCCCCGAGGAGAATGTCACCGAGCTTCTACCCCCCGCCCCCACACCCCTCCCACCACCATCGCCACCCACCGACAGGAGGGAATCCCTGTCAGCTAAGGTGAGTCATGAGAAATTTTCTTTAATTTTGTCGCAAGCCTGGAAAAACTGAATACCAGGTGCAAAGTGAATCGAGTCAATACAGGAATTCGGACAAAATTTGGACATTTTCTGAAGGGTGCTCTGCCGGTTGCCTAGTTCTCTCCGGAAGGGGCGAATTGAGATGGTGATGACGGAGACACACGGGTACCACGGGGCGTATCCGTTCAATACAACTCCGTTTATACAATCACTGAAAAAAACACTCCGGCCGTGGAAGCCGTACTTACGGGCTATATAGAGATACCGTCCGTGTTCCGGGCTCAGAGGCCAAAAGTTCCGGGCGTAGCACCCGGAGCACTTCGACTGCTCCGGTTGCTACGCTCGGAACTTTCGGCCTCTGAGCCCGGAACACGGACGGTATCTCTATATAGCCCGTAAGTACGGCTTCCACGGCCGGAGTGTTTTTTTCAGTGAAGACTTGGAGGTTCTAAAAGTGGTACCATTGGTTTCCTCGTGAAATGTTTTTCGAAAAGCACCCTTTGAAATTTAAAACGTGACAAAATAAACATCGAAATTTGCAAATTTAGTCAAAAATTTTATACTCTCTTATTGACTGTATCCACTGTGCGGCACCTAAAGTCCAATGAAACTTATTTTGAAGACGGGTGTATTTAAATCCAAAGGAACTATGTCTACGGTAAACCTAGTTCACTGAAACACAATTCTGGCTGTGGAAGCCGTAACCATGAGCTACATATACAGACGCACCGTCCACGTTCCGGGTTCATAGGCCGAAAGTTCCGGAGAGCCGGAGCAATTGAAGCTATGGCTCCAGCGCCCGGAACTTTCAGCCTCCCTGACACAAAATTTCAGTTATATTTTCTCATTGGGTGGTCGTGTGCATGGGAACACTACATTTTCAGCGTATGAAATTCAATGAAACTTATTTTGAAAATGATCCTGTTAATAGAGATCGTTCCAGTATTATTTAGCGTTCTTTGGGACTGTCCATGCGTAAAATCAAGTTCTCAGGAGTAGGGGGGTCTCCGTAACATACTCTTTTACAGATGGGTTGAAGAGGGAGGAGATGGGGGAGAAAGGACCTGACATGGATTGGGGGGGAGGATTCAACAACTGGGAGAGGGTTCCTGACGTCATTTATGGACGACCTCGGGAGGGGAATAAGGGATGCTTTACAAGAAAAGGCCATACAGTTATGTAACGACCTATGTCTGGTTAAAAAATGTCAGAGCAAAAGGGGGGGGGAATTTTTTTAATTTTTCATTTGAAGGCGAGGGATTTTTGCGGTGTGAAAAGTCGTCCAGGAGGAAGGGGGTCTAAAAATTAAGAGTTTGTCTTATACATTCATAGAGTGCAAAAAAGACCCAAAAAAAATTAAAATTTTACTAAGATTGCGTAGTTCTACTCAACTTAGATAAGAACTAAAAAATTTAAAAGTTCATACCACTACACCAGTTTGAAATGTAAAGTGAAAAAAAAACTATCCTGTCGATTTTTGTTTGCCTGTTTTTGTTCTCTCTCTTCTATTTGCTATAGCTCTCAGTTATTTTATTGCCAGAAAACAAGTTGTTCTTTTCTTCAAAACTTAAAAGGAGAAAATTGATTCTGTGCTCTCAAACGATGTGACCCAAATGTGCCCTTTTAAAATCCTATCCGAATGGAAGTTTGATTCAAATTCGGCCTAGATAATCTAGTGGAGTATTCAAATTAAATCAGCATTCTGGCCATACTCTATGCACAGCGTATGGAGTTTTGAAAAATGCATACATGATGTCAACGTCATCTTGACACCAAAATACACTTCACTAGCAGACGTAACATGCGCGGTACTGACAGGTATGGAAGCGAATGCATTGCAGATCTGAACGGAATACAAATTTATCCTAACTGCAGGGAAAATGTGAAAAGATGCACCGCATTTCCTCATTTCTGCTTATTAATTCTGCTCGCGGGAAACACGTTTACCCATGATGACGTATGGATAGGAGAATGAGCTAACATGCACCTCCGCATGCCAAATTTTGTAATATTGAAGTCACCAGTTGGTATTTAATACTTTCAATTCGTCGCCTGGCTGATATAAGGGCGTAACTACATATTGAGATGAGCCCGGGAAAGCATTGAAACATACGGAAAACAGGGTTCATTGCAGAGTGTGGTTATGCTCTTACGTCAGGTAGGCGACGAGTTGGTAAAATTATATCACCCTCCACTCATCCTGGAATATTGATTCTTTTGATTTGTATTATTGTATCTTTTTTCGAACATTCGTCGATTGCAAAAAGATATCCGTCCTGAAAATGTAGTGAGAAAATAATGTTTGCGTCAGGTAAATGAACGACGATCTTTTAATTTAGGTATTTTTCGTCCACGTCATTCATAACTGATGCAAAGAGTATCTCTAAGAATATAAAGGTATAAGTGATAACGTAACATGATGTACATTACTAACGTAAAACGTACGTGACTACGTATGTAAACATGAGCTGAGGTAACGGATTGTGCCGAGGATATGATAAAAAGTATTTTTGAAAGATTCCTGGCTTTTACAACTGGATATCACGTGAAGTGTTGCCATTCAAACGGTTTAAACACTCGATATTTTTTTGAGTAATGTATGCGAAGCTCATGTGTTCCTCCCACACTAAGCAAATCGGGTTCTGTCTTTCCGACACGTCCTGATTGAGTTCGATTGCCGCCGAAAGCGCACTTCTTCAGCAGAGACAACCGTTTGACAAATGAAGCAGTCTCAGATTAAAAAGGGATTCTGCTGTCGTGAGGGGGACTTTTTCCGAACGCTCCCTTTTTTACTCCATCGTTGAATCCTGCGAGAATATAAATGTGCCGTTTTCAGAATACCCATATTTGCATAATAAATCAAGGGAAATGTTATCTGAAACGCCTGGTTTCCGTTTCCCCCTTTTAAAAACTCAATCTTCTCCTTTTTTAAACAGTCCCCCCGCTTACAAAGTCTCTTAAATGTTAATGCCCGAATTATTTAATATACTCCTAAATGCTTCTGTCACAGTTCGCTTAATTTTCCTTGGGTAAAGTCCAAGAAAGAGAATTTTTAAAGTGTGAAAAAATAATTTTCGTAGAAAATTGTACCACTGGACGATGTACAATCGGTGCTGGAATAAAAAAAAATCTCTGAATAGTTGCAATAATGTCATTTTCCAGAACTTTTAGTTGTTGCTGAGTGAATAAAAATTACACTACTTGACAAGTTAAAGATATTTCGACCAACAATCCTATTTAAAACTATTTTTTCAAAGAAAATTTTCGTCAAAAACCAGACAAAAGAATTACTAAAAAGTGAAAAGTATTCAAAGTGGAGGAGAGTTCAGATTCATTGTTTACAGAATTTCAGTGTCTCGTGGAGTAAAAATGACAATTGAGGGGATTGAAGGACAAGGCGCATAAGTGAAGTTTTTGCTATTTAGAAAAATGCGTGTTTGAAGTTTCGAAATTACATGGATCTTTATGACGAGAAGAAAGTTTGAAGTGACTTTTTGATGCTTAAAAATTGGAATTGAATAGCGAATTTTTCATAGATTATGCATCGAGATTAGTTTTAATTAGAATCATTAATATCTCAATTTTTTTCAAAAATGCACTTTTGCGCCTCGTCCTCCAAGCCCCTCAATTAGACCATATTAACAAGATAGTAATGCTAATGTAGTCTTATCAATCTCTACATGTCTAATAGTTAGGAATCATCTATCTCTGATGAACGTTCTTCAACAGGAGAGACTGTTGACACGAGAAGAGAAACAATTGGTATGAGAGGAAAATTTATTGATTTAAAAGAAAAATACAAAGCCTGCAGTTCCTCTTAGGATAAACTTGTACACAGATGATCCACTAAGTAAATTGTGATTATATCACTTGGACATCATTGTGCTACTAAGACTTATATCCAAATGCATCAAATTAATAGTGCCTACAATTGGTGTGCTTCATTGCTCCTTTCGATTGAAATCATTTTTAAAATATTCCTTGCGTCCAACTGGATTACAATTCTGTAATAAGTTTAAGTATATTAATTTGATTCCATATGACCTTCTGTAGTTTCATAGCGGAGCGGACGCACAAACGTAAAGTCCACTGCAAGATGAGCAACTATTCGAGCATTAAAGATGTTTTGTAGTCTACCTACTAGTTTGAAGGCGCAAAGCAACCTGGAAAGTATTCACCAGAAAAGAATTCTGTGAAACGACGCTTACATTTATTTTTAGGAAAGGAAAATAAAACTATAAATTTACGTTAAAACCAAGTTAACGGGCGTCACTTACTCACTTGGACACACGCGCAATTTCTATAATGATTAAAACGAAAATATTTCCGCTTTTGCATAATCATTCATACAACATTTCTTCCGGCAGGTAAAAATAAGGAAACCTCACGAGATCAGAGGCAGATGACAAAGTAGGAGGAAAAAGAAAAGAAAAAATACCCTGAACATTCCTTCCTTTGAAAAGTGCTTAACTTGAACTTTTGATATTTAAAGGTACATTGACAAAAGCTAAAGGTAACGCCCAACAACGTGGCGAAAAGACGAATAAAAAACAAGTGATGAAAAAATCATGTCAAGAGCTCGTCTGATATTTTAGCTCCATGCTAATTATTTGTGTGGATGAACTCTCCAAGGGCTAAAAAGAAAAGGGCTGGAGAAGTGTGTCAATGAACCCTGTTTCAATACAACCCCTGCATTCGCCGTGATGGTCGTTGCAGTGTCTGGGCTCTGAACGCTGTTGCAAAAGTTAGACTACTCCGTAATTTTTTCGCGAAATTACTTGTAGTGTTTGCTTCCACTAAAAAATTTGAAATAATGATTTAACCACCCAACGGCAGCCATCGGCATTTAAAGATAAAACTCTTAGTCTAAATTATCTCTTAGTCTTTAGTCTAAATGTCAATCGTTTACATTTAATTAAGACATTGCATTGAGAGTTTTACCTTCTTTAAAAACCGATGGTCGCCGTTTGGGTGGTTGCAAAATCAATATTTCAAATTTTAATAGTAGAAACAAACACACAACTTGTACCAGTGTACCTATGATAGTATAGTATTAACTTTTTCTATACCCAAAACTCACACGATGAACAAACATCCTTCAAATTGCGCATAGAATCTTGACATTCGGATAGCACCTTATTATTTCTTATTATGCTGGGAAACAACTGTCCAGAGGCCGTTCCTAAATTAAGTAAACAATTTTTCAGAATTTTTGGTCACCCTCCTCATCCCCCCCCCCTTATGACGTTTTTGTGACAAAAGTTCCTATTTTTTAACACGTAAAAACAAAATGACGTAAAGCTCTCGAAGACCCCCCCCCCCCCTAGAGCGTTACGAAATTCAAGAAAGGCCCTTTTAATACAATATCTTGTGCAATCCACATACTTTAAATTTTATTCTTCTGAGGGACATTCTTCAGCAAATGCTAAAAATTAAATTTATTAATTTTTTTTTTTTTTAAAGTTTTTTCTCGATTGGCAACCCCGTTCCTTTTGAGAAGGACGCGAGCCCTTTCCTTGCATCAGGACAAACGAGGCGGCATTGTTTTATCATGTAAAGGTGGAGACTCGGTACACTCAGAGGGGGGAGTAGAGGAGGGGAGGGGGTGCGAAGGGGTCACAATGCAGACTCCAAGGTGAGCGCCTGTTTAATCAACAGCTAATGTCCGCCTCAACCCCTTTCACGGTTGTTGAGCGCGAGTAAGCAATGAGCAGAGGAAGGGAGGGAACAAGTGATGATAGGGAAAAACTGAAGTGTTCTTACACTTAGTAACCACGGGAGTGCATTGAAGTAGCGCCGATGTTCGATATGTGTCGACTCGCTTGAAAAGGAAAATCCACGAAAAATGCTTCGGATTTCATTACTTCACTCATTCCAGACTGCCGAATGGAGATTGAAATACTATCTAAAGTGGTCTATAAAAGCCTTGAATTTTCTTCTTGGACTTCTACTCTGTCTTAAAAGACTTTATGTACTATCCATTTGCCGCATTACAGGGACGGATTTACCTTTTCAGCGCTCCCAGGCAAATCTCACAGTCGCGCTCCTCACAGATCGGACGACCGCGTGGGGGGTTTGGGGGGGCATTCCCCAGCCAAAAGAGGGGGTTCAGGGGTCCTCCCCGGAAAATTTTTAAAATCGTGTGTTTGATTAACGCAATTTAAAACTACTTTTAGGTTATTTAAGAGAAAACTTTGGTGGCTCAAAAGCCTCCTGTGCTATCATATTTTTCAAAAGGTATTGAGAATAAAAAAATAGCAAAATGAAACAAAGGCGACAAAAAGTTGAAAAAGGTAAAAAACAAAGGCGCGAAATCGAGACGAGACACGCAATGCAGAGGGGGCGCGGGTTTTACGGACCTTATCAGTAGACAGGATAGATTCACAGAAATTCTTCCTTTCGCGCGCCTCTCTATTCGTCCTTAAATTGGACGTATTTCTATCAAACGGAACTATGTGCATTAAGACATGAGCCCTGAGACCCATAAGAAAACATGCATAACAAGGCTCACGTTATAATGCACATAGTTCCGTTTGATAGAAATACGTTCAATTGTTTTACCGATTTCAATTCTACAACCCTTGAACAAGCATGCACGCGTGTCTCAAGATTTTGCGCCCCTCAAAACTTCGCGCCCCTAGGCAGCTGCCTAGATCTGCCTTGTGGGATATCCGTCCTTGCGCATACCACACCAAAATATTTAGGTGCTGTATGCGGCAAGACAAGTATAAATGCTGAATTTACACGAAGTAAGAAGTTAACTACATCTACGGGTAACAACTTTCATCATATTTTATTTTTCGTTTCCTAAAAAGATGGCTTAATCAAAACATTTTCCGGTCAGTTGATTTTTCCAATTTCACTTGCCCTCTCTATGCGTCAAAGCTAGCATGCGCGCCCTCAAAGGCAAATAGTGGTATCATTCTCAAACTCACAATTTGATAGCATTTAGCAAAAAGGAACCAGCGCAATCACATTGTTTTCAAAATTGTGCAACTTCTTCTTTTCTTTCAAAAATACTTCATACATGTACATTGTTACAATTAACACAATTATTTTCCGTTAAAATTGACCATTTTTTTGGTGGGAAGCAAACAGTGTTCGCTATTCTGGGAGATTTTTTTAGATAGTTATGAAGAGGCAACACTTTTACAACACTGTAATTGCGCTGGTTCCGTTTTGCTAAGTGCGATCTAATTGATGGAGGGAAAAATCAGCAATAGGGTTTGATGAGCGTGGAACGGTGACTTAGCTCACTGTCAGTTTGCCTTCAATTTTGAGTGTAGGCAATACGAGCTCCCAAGTGGTCGAATAGTGGTATCACTCTCAGATGTCAAGACTGACTAAGGAAGGAAAGCTGGAATAATGCACCAAATGTGACGCGGAGCTGTGACTTCGCCTCAATGTCAGTTCGCCTTCACTTTTGAGTGTAGGCAATATGAGTTCCCTTGTGGTCAAATAGTGGTATCACTCTCAGACGTTACGATTGCACGAGAGATAAAGTGGGAATAGCCGTGCTTTAGCTCACTCTCGGTTTGCCTTCAATGCATAGTATAGGCAACGCGAGCTTTTACGTGGTCGAATAGTGGTATCACTCACGAATGTCACGATTGCACGGGGGAAATTATTTAGAATAAGACTTCATCAAGGATAGATCGATGAGGTTTTAGTTATTATTTCTTTTGGAAAGGCAACATTTATAGATAGGAGGTTTTCAAAACCACACCCAATTCGTCTTCTTCTTCTTCTTTTTTTAAATGCGACTCGGTCAATCTCTAAAAAAAATTTTGTTGGAAGGAACGAAGCCGAGAAGTGTTAATAGAATGCATGTTTGGAACATATTTTCATTTACCCATTATTTAATTTAAACCACAAAATCAATTTGGAATGCCGAGTTTTTTTTTTTTTTTACATAAAAATAGGGATTTTTGCGTGGAAGCTCGACCGTAAGGAAAGGTTCCGAAGGTCTGTTTTCGATCCATTTACGAAATTTGTATGCAACGGGTAGCTCTCATAAACTCATTTGCCTCTCGGAGCAGACGTGATGGGTTCCGCTTGCTTGGTTCCGAGCTTACGAAGGTTTTTTCGAGATTGAACGAGAGTGTTGTTTTTACATTACCAAGTATGGTGCACTCTGCGGCGCAGCGCAGTATTGATAGATTCGACTCCCAGTTCGAGCAGAGCCGTAGAATGAAGAATGACTGCCCGAGGCAGGTGGACAGAGACCGGCATTCAGCCTTTGCTCGTTTACCTTGCCTCAGAATTTTGACGCCAAAAAGGGAAATGCTTCTGCTCGGCTGGATGTAAATGTTGCTTAATTACTCCTTGCGCCGCAGTTCCGAGCCTTTGTAAGAATTGCACTGCGACTATGTAAATGAGAAAAACCCTTAAAATTTTAACATGTTTAAACCCTTTTTTTCTCTCTTTTTTCGGTACACTGGAAAAAAAACACATTGGATCTAGAGTCTAGACTCTTAAAAACATCGACAAGAAAAAGTACTCTTGATTCAATCAGAATCTAGCTTAAATGAAGAACCAAGCCTCTTAATTTAAGCGGATTTCGTTTTGATTTAAGCAAAAATCCGATTGAATCAAGAGTATTTTTCTTGTCAATGTTTTCAAGAGTCTGGACTCTAGATCCAATGTAAGTGTTCCAATGTTTCTAGTGTGCGAAAACCTTCGGTTACTAAAGGAGTCAAAAAAAGCTATTATTTTCTTGAACATAATAAAAAGAAGCGGCAAATACATAAACACACGCATTTTTAATTCAGGTCGAAATAACTTGTGATTCACAAACCTGCTAAGTGCAAAAAAAAAAAAAAAAAAAAAAAAAAAAAAAAAAAAAAAAAAAAAAAAAAAAAAAAAAAAAAAAGGTTTGCCCTAGCAGACTATAATATCATAGTTTTTTAAGGCATGTGAATCCCTCTCTAATTCGAAAAGAGGCCTTCCTCTCCCTCTATTATTCGGAATCCAAACTTGCTTCTGCAATCATTCAGTTTCAAAATTCCCTCTGCGATTCAAAAAAGCTCTCTTATTTCCTTCCGAAATTCGAACCTCTTTGATTCAAAATTTTTTCACGCAGACTCTAATTCAAACACTCTATAATACGAAACCTCCATAATTCGAATAAACTGTCGAGAAAATGTTTATATCAGAAGAAAGTTGTGTAAATATTTCGATGAAATTTTATGGATAAAATTAGGAGCAAAATTCTCCGAAAAATCGGAGGAGAAATATTTAAACGTGCATGGACCGGAAAATTCGTGATTTGCCGAATGAAATTTGGTAACGTCTGAAGGCTCATACGACGTTTTTCCTTAGCACGACACACGGCAGTACTGTTTCGTTTTCCGCACTTTGATGTTCTGGATTACAGAGAGTTAATAATATCCCAAACTGCGAAGAAATTTTCAAGACAGCAAGATCGTGAAGAAAAGAGCAGGGCCTGACCTTTAGGACTCATAATGAATAATAATAACTATCGTGCTAGTTTTTGCGCCATTGTTCTGGAGCGCCGGGACGGTATCAATAATTTAATGTCGTAAGCGCTATTGTCTCGTCTTACGGCATCTTCGCGCCTTTCCTGATATTCCTCAATTTTCACGAGTAACTTTTATCTCCTTTTGTTTCTTGTCGAAACAAGCTGAGTTATCGAGACCATTATTTTAGCCTTTTCGAAACACCTTTGTTCAAGGCTATGTTCACTTCGAGCTCCCCCGTGCTTTCGCTCCGAAGTTGGTGCTTTGATGATGTCAAAATAGAATCCTCTCTAACGCGTCTTCGTGTATAACTTTAATTTTTTCGTTGGAAAATTTTTACATTTTTGACGCAGAAAAAAAGGCTATTTTTACGTTATTCGTCGTTTTACACACAATAGACTTAAACATTTCAATTTTTTACGAGATTAAACCTGCACAATTTTCGTAGAAAAATTGTCTGATTTTTGCATGAGATCAGAAGACAAATTAGAGATTTTCTGTCAAAAGTTCTAAACATTTTCTGGTAAAAATGCAATTTCCGCAGGAAAATCTGGCAACATTGAAACGTAGTTACCTTTTTTCGCGAGAGAATAATCACCATAAAATACAGAGTGATCCAAATGTCTCGCACCACCAAGACCTGGCATTAGTTCTCTAACTTTTGAACGCAGATAAAGAAAGTTCTTGAAATCGTGTGAGTGCTCCCAGGTCAAAGGAAACAACTTTAGGGGCTCCCCAAAATTTGAAGGTGATTACGACGAAAAAGGACAAGGGCCCTAGAAGTTATATGGGTTCTGCGAGACTTTTGGATCACCCTGTATGTGAGCCATCAATACTATAAAGCAAAGGAAGTAAACAAACGGATTTTCCAATTGGATCGTATTTAGCAAAAAAGAATCAGTGCAATCACAGTGTTTTCAAAATCATGCAATTTCTTCTTTTCTTTTAAAAATACTTTTTACCAGTACAGTATTAAAGTTTACACATTTATTTTCATTAACAAGTTTATGGTGGAAAGCAAAATCCACTTGCCATCCTCGGAAATGTTTCAGATAAATATGAAGGAGGAACATTTTCTGAAATCGCGCTGGTTCCTTTTAGCTAAATGTGATCCGATTTGAGTCCCTTTTCGAGAATCCCATTGGCCGCCCATGAGCCGCACATTCACGAAGGGCTTTCATCCGAGGGAACCGCCACACAGCGACCCCGACCCTCGCCCATAATTGACCCTGGTGTCCCGAACAACTATGAGCGATCATCAAATTTAGACCCATGACGTCATCGATGTAGGAATCATCCTCGGCCGAGACACAGATGAGCCACGGATTTTTTAATTTTAGACCCTTTCCGAAAATCCATTGGCAGATGAGCCACAGAATTTTCAATTTTAGGCCCTTTCCGAAATCTCATTGGCCACCCATGAGCGATACATTCAAAAGGGACTCTCATCCGAGGGCACCGCCATCACAACGACCCTGACCCTCGCCCATAATTGACCCTGATGTCCCGAACAACTATGAGCGTGAGCGATCATCAAATTTAGACCCATGACGTCATCGAAGAAGGAACTCCACCGGCCGAGGCGCAGATGAGCCACAGAATTTTCAATTTTAGACCCTTTTCGAATAACCCATTGGCCGCATATGAGCAGTACTTACACGAAGGGCTTTCATCCGAAGGAACCACCACACAACGACCCTGACCGTCGCCTATAATTGACCCTGGTGTCCCGAACAACTAAGAGTGTGAGCGATCATCAAATTTAGACCCATGACGTCATCGAAGAAGGAATTCTCCTCGGCCGCGGCGCAGATGATCCGGCGGCACCTCGTCGAGGCAGGCGGAACCGGGAACCACATGCTGGTCGGTGCATCAGGAACTGAACCAAGAGAGGTGCGGCTCGCGGCTCGCGGCCCGCTGCCGGTTTTGTGAGTTGTAACTCGTGATCAGTCTACGCTCGACCGCGGGAGAGCATTCATGGTCCGTGCGTCCGGTCGGAGCCTGCCAAGCTCAACTTCGCTCCTCGGAGTTAACTGCAAGTAAACAAAGTTCGCGCTTTCCGTGCATGGATTTCCGGATCCTGAGTTCGTGTTGTTGAATGGTGTACGAGGAGTGTTCGGTTTGCGCGCTCGGAATTTTCAACTGCCGAGTAAAGTTCAGTGTGGATTCCTAACTTTAACTCTCTGTGTGTGATTGAGGTGAATCATCGATTGTTCGAAGTTCTTTGGTGATAGTGGTCGCTATAATTGGATTACTACGAGCCGGTTGGGATCGAAGTCATTACTTCCGGATGAATGCCTATTACTTTTATGAGGTGAGAATCATTGGTCAAGGCCTTTTTTCCTACGATTTAAAAAAGGAAAAGAAAAAAAGAGAAAAAAAGAAAAAAAATATTGCAAATTTGTGGAGTTGGTTCCTAGAGTCCCCCCATTGATAAATAGTATGTTGTTTCAGCCCGACGTATAATATACTACCTTTCCTCCACAATATGCCTTAAAGAAATAATATTTTTATTTTAATTCGGCAACACTGTGCATATTTTGTCTCACAATCAGAGAAGCTTGCAGAAAACTATGCGGAAACCTGTGTGACTAAGTATCCAGGAGTTCCCGACATCCACTGGATGGTTTTGTTCATTTAGGTATGGCAACAAAAGTAAACTAACCGAAATGTAGGTAACCAATAACATTTTCGAGACAATTTTTCACAATAGAAAACTTAGAGATAAGCTCCATTGACGCAACATCGCTCGTTGCCCTCAACATAATCAACCCATGTCATAATATTTTACATGGAAAATTGATTATGTCAATCGCATATATCTTGTCAGTTTTATTGGTCTCATGACAACAAGAGTCGAGGTCCATCTTCGGAGCGCTAACAATCTGTTACGCCACGGGTACTTCTGATCGAAGCGTGAAATCAACAGCTCAGCTTTGGATACGTGCATTTGACATATAGGATACAGACTGCAAGTTCATAGGATCACAACAGCAAAAGTTGTCTGCATCGAAAGGATTGTTTTTGACTTAAAATTAGTCATGCATTCAAGCCCCATAGGAAACCTGCAGGTATGCGATAATGTGTACTACACTTTGCATTAGGGACCACAATTTCTGATTCATGCACAAAAACATCTGCGAAGGGAAACTTATGGCTGGTGCGTCGTTCTTAAAATGAGTCAGAAATAGTAGTTCCCAATGGCAAAATTCAGTCCTCTTGATATTGATATTTTCGAAGGCATCTTGTCATCGATGATAACAGTGAGACTTTTTTCGCTGGAGGAAGAAAATTGGGCGTATTAATGTCTAATGGAACTATTCGCGAATACATTCAGTCAAAAGGAGCCATATGCGCTAGATTTGCGTGCTTCGTACTTCATACCGATGAAATTCATTTGTTCATAGTTCCTCTTGGCGTAAGTACGTCGAAACTTCAGAACCAAGCACCTAAATTATTCGTTATGGGAAAGTTGAGAGAGAGATACCTTAACTCGAATTCGAGTCTGCGTCTGTAAATACACAATGGGCCTGTTGCAAACTTTTGCTAGAGCAAAAATAAGAGTTGTTTCTTCTAGATAATGCCTCAAAAATCACGATGAGCGCATCGGCAAAGTCTGAAATGCACTCATAACTTCACAGTCTGCGTAAGAAATTTGCGGTTTTTTGAGCTTCCCGCTTCAAAAGCGATACTACGGCACAGGTGAACATTTTGTAAAAGGAGTCGTTCCATCGTCGGCAATACTCATCATGGCCGACGCCAATCCGCCAAAACACGTGTGATGGGACGAGATAATACCTGAACTGGATTAGACCAGATAACAATCGGCGTGTTTTAACGTTCATGTTTTCCACGCCCGAATTGATTGACCTTGAACTCTCCTCGAATTACGCGCGGAACTGCGCGCAAGCGTCGGCCATGATGAATATCGCCGACGATGGAGCGACTCCTCTAACAAAATGGTCACTTGTGCCGTAGTATCGTTTTTGAAGCGGGAAGCTTAAAAAAACGCAAATTTCTCACGCAGATTGTGAAGTTATGAGTGCATTTCAGACTTTGCCGATGCGCTCATCGTGATTTTTGAGGCATTATCTATAAGAAACAAATCTTATTTTTGCTCTAGCAAAAGTTTGCAACAGGCCCATTCGGAGGCTCTATCAACAGAATTCCAAGCGAGGTGTCATATTCCGCGATACGTTTTCAATTTCCTATTTCTTCCGTGTGTCTGTTTTCCACGAAAAGTTTTTGTTTTTCTTTGGGAAGGCGCTTCGCTAGAGCCGCAGGCATCGCTCCCTCGCGTTGTCGCGTTACACTGCGGCAAACGGTAGACGGTAGAGATCATGTAACTTTTGAGAGCATTTCAGCGTTTTCAAAAGTTAGCACTTGTTCGGTAGAGTAGCACATCTCTCTACTGATGCAATTCCAAATTCAACTTTCGGGAATCATGAGAGCTCCATCAGACCTATACGGGATATGGGAACACACTATGAAACGTGGTGACAAAAAAATATCTCGTAAAGCATGCTGCCCTGCTGAGAAAAAACGCCGTATGAACATTCGAGAGTTGCCCAAATTCCCCTCAGCGAATATTCATTTTTGAAGAAAGTTATGAATATTTTTTCTTGAAATTTGCAGGAACTTTAGATGAAATACGAACAAAATCCTCTGAAAAATCCAAAAAAAGATATTGACACTTTTTTCTGAAACATCCCGATTTATCGAGGGAAATTGGACCACATCTGAAGGCTCACACGGCGTTCTTTCTTAGCACGGCAGTTTGATGCATGCGTGGAAAATCATTTCATGAGTTACGATACGGAATAACCAAAAACGCCGCCAAAACATACGGATGTTGCTACATTTCCCCTTATGAAACATTCATTTTCGTAGTTTAGGAATAATTTTCCTTAAAATTTTCAGATATTGTAGATTAAATTGCGACTGAAATTATCTGAAAAATTGGGAGAAAAATACATACAAGTTTCCCTGAAAATTCGTATTTTATCAAAGAAAATTTGGCGAAGTCTGAAGGCTTTTTTCCTTACCACGGCAGTATTGACCCTGAGTTAGGCGGTTTGACCGTCTCAGGCCAACTTGATTTTTTACTTAATTCAGCTACTTTAAACCTCCCATTCCCGCATTTTTAAGCTAGCCATCCCCAAATCTCCCATTAAAAATCCTAGCGCAGTGACTTTTGAAAGGACATGAAAAATTCTCATAACTTATGGAAATAATGGTGTCAGACATGTTAAAAAGAAACCTATAATCTGAAAACGTAGATCACACATAGTGGTAGGTTCTAACTATTGCTGTTGGCCCATAGCCCGCAAGTTTATTCGGTTAAAATCGACACCTCAAGTTTTCAAGGGCCTGGATAACAATGAACACCCTATGAAAGTACCTGGTACCTCAGGGTGGCGCTTCGTTACTGAGGCACCTGACGCACCACCCGCCACCTGCCTCATCAAAAATCAGAGTGGTCTCACCGCGCGGCGCACAGTGGAACGAGAAGTCGGACAAAATTTTTAAACCTTAAAAGCTCATAACTTCATCATTACAAAACGTTGAGGTCCTAGAAGTAGTACCATTGGGTTTCTTGTAAAATTCACCTTAAAAAGCTCCTCTCAAACTTTAAAATTTGACGAAACAAACATCTAAATTTGAAGTTTTAGCCAATATATTAATGTCCGACCTCTGCTATCGACTCGATCCACTGTGCGGCGCGCCTAAATGAGAGCCAGAGGCGTCAGAATGATAAAGCAGAGGAGTTCTCGATGTCGAGGAGCTGTAATAGCTTCGTCAGCAGAGCAGGTCTCGCGGGGAGCTTTTTATCAACCTTCCTCAGCCTTTTTACGTTAATTTCAGGCCGGTGTGATGCGGGCGCGGCAGAGTGCATGGCGGCGGATATTAAATTTTGGGAAGAAGGGTCTTTACGATCGATAGAGGCTGTCGCTTAATATCCACGACTGACTCGGAGGAAATTGGTTGGATGCTGTTTTCTACTCACTTTGCGCTGTTAATTAATTGTGTAGTGTACGCCTCGTATTGCATCGCATAGGTGTAAAAGTTGAAACCTTCGGGAATGTATTTTGTACTGAATAGAGTGGAGAAATCTCGTTGAGGATGATGCAATTTTGAGAAGTTTAACTTTTTGAACCTATATTTAGTATTTTTAGGATTTTAAGAGGATTTTTTGAGCAGTCTCATGCAAGTCGGTGATAAACGCCAAAGCCTTTTACTCGCGTTCAGTTGTACATAATAAGCTTGTAGATATACGGATCTTCTTTAAACTGAATACGTGAGATGTGTTACTTAAAAGGATCAATTCTCCAAAACATGTTAAATTGATGCGGTGAGACTAAAAGAACATATATGTTCATTATGGTGTTTCAAAATTTCCGATGTTCTATATGGAATATAATGTCTTAACTTCACTGCTTAGAACATTCCCCAACAATGAAAAACCCCGAGAAGAAAAACTCTCTAGGAATGACGTGAAAATGTTTTATTATAAAAAAAAAATAATGTAAGCAATTTTTTTTTCTTTCATGTCGCGAACCAGTAGGTAGGGGTTTTCTATCTTCCCCATTCGTATATTTTCCGGCACCACAGATATAGATTCCTAGTAGCTTTTGTACTACAATAATTACATGCATAAAAAATTACGCATTATGAGGCATTTTAAACGTCTGATGAGGGCAACAGGTAATTACTCTTAACACTCGTATCGAAACCTCAAAAGCTACTTTGGGAAGTACCCATTACATTTGGCAAGCGCCAGAAATTTGTATTTTGGTTCCGAGAGAAAAACATTCTGAAATAACCGTGAATTTTGTGAAATCAAACTTTTCTTTAGAATAATCCGTCATCAATCGATATTTCAAGAAAAAGCACCCGCAAATTTAACATTTTTAAGCCAAAAGTATTGCTGCCCACCCCAGAAATTCTAGTGTTCTTTATCATCGTATGAATTGCCAAGTGAAGGATTCACTGGGTTTGCGTCATCGTTTTGAACGTTTCATCGTTTATTAATCAGATGAAGAGATCAAAATTTGATGAATGCATGTGTGTATATCGGAAAACCCATCTGCATTTCCTTAATTCTTATGGCGCAGTTTATTGGAAACAACAATGTGCAAGGTGTATAAACAACGCATACATTAATTAATCAACCATTAAAACGCAACATTTGACAACTTATAGATTCTCCCTCCACCCTACCGCATCGCAGCATTTAACGCCTCTTCATTTCCTTGACTAATTACTATCAGTTTATCTCGTCGCTATTTTTATCCGCACGGCTGGTGACTTAAAAACTCATCAACGCCCCAAGCAAAAATTCTACGAGTTAAAAAGCTATCATGTTCAATCAAAGTTTTTGAATGATCTTCTTAATTTTTGTTACTCAATTTGGCCACTTGTAGGAGAGTTTCCCCGGAGTAACAATTTTACTGAACATTTTAGTACCTAAGGATCAGGAATAGCTTGAGTTTTTCAGCAACGTGAAATTCAAACTTATCTCTCGGGAAGATTTCGACAAGAGTCACCACTGCATATTTACGTTTTGGTTTTATTTTTTTGGTTGTATCTACTGACAATAATATATTGATACGAACAAATATCGATGGTGAAACTACCAGACCACGTATCTCGGTTTGCAACGTTGCAGACTTCTTGTCATAATTTATTTTTTAAGTGGAGAACTACTCGACCTCGATTCCTTAGAACTTCCGTGATTTTTCTTCTCTTTGCGAGGCAATTTCTAAGCAAACTTCAAGGAGTGATGTTTATTTTTTTCTCCTTTAAAAATTAAACAAGAGCGGACATTTTTAAACACCGCAAACGAGGCACGTGGTTTGAGAGTTCTACCATCGACGTGAAGGAAAGTATTGGAATACTTGGTGTATTGAAAGTATCGGAATAAGTGTTGGAAGCACCAGAATACAATTTATGAGAGTTTTGCAATCGGGGTGTCTTAATTTTACGTTGATCGAATCAAGCCTCCAGTGTTGGAACAAAATATCGCGAATTTTTCTGGAGCAAATCGCAGCTAGAACGACGCAAAAGTCAAGTATGCTAATATGCGTCCGCGGCAATTTTTATAGTTTTGGAAATTTTCTCCAGCTGAAACGGAGATGGAAAGTTTCTAGCAATTCATTCGTGGCGTTCGTTTTCGATAGTTGCCCCGCTGAGTCGCCGCAGTAGAAAGTGTCCACGCTACCACGCCACCAAACTGACTTCAAAATCGGAAAACTACGTTCGATTTCCCTCCAGAAATGCTCCGATCTCATAAATCTGGTGATGCTGACCCTTGCTTGCTGGCTGGGAAAGTTAATTAGCCGAAAACTCCGTTAGTTTTTTATGCATTCGATTTCAATCGAATCTGATGTGTGCACGAGTTTTACCTATCGGAATCGAATTAGCAGAGAAACTGGAGAAGTTATAATATCAGAGTTACTTAAAAGTAAAAAAAGCACGGTGTTTATGAACATAATTTGAAATCACAATAAATGAAACATTTAATAAATAATATGACAATATAAAACCTAAGATTCCCAAAAGCTGTTTTGGCACATCATGGAAAAAAAAACGAATTGGATTATTCGTAATTGTTCGTTATTTAAAATCAGACTTTTGTCTGAAGTGTAGTAACTTGCTGTGAAGTCTCGTACCTTTCATTTTGTATTGATAATAATCCGGTTCTATTTATTCAATCCTTTTTATTTTTCAAAGAAGTGACCGTTTGTTTGAATGCATAGTTAAGTATCTTCTACATTAATATTAGTTCAGGAGGGGAAGAAAAGGATCAACTAGAAGGGTCTCTTTTTAACTGGAGTTGTCAGTATGTCTTTCTATGAACACTCGCACGGGGGATTATCTTGCATTGTCTTGTCATTTTTAACAAGCGGAGGGAATCAACTTACAAACCGTACCGTTTATACCATTTGCGTAAGAATCGCTTTGAAACACTACTTGAGGGCTTATCAATACCACAGATCATCCGGTTGAACAGCACCCTATAGTTCAAATTATAAGTGAGATGATGTTTTGGAGTTGCCTACACTTCGCGAGGAAAAATTTGGCAGTATGATCAATAAAATGCCGGGACGTTTCCTATTTGTGGCTGGGTGACATCATGCCGTTACAAAAGGGAAGATTTTGACTTCGATTGTAATGTTAAGTGCTCGGCAAAGTTTTACGTTTTTTACTTTAAAAAAAATTATAGTTGTTTAATTTTTATTATGGAAATATCGTTCGATCTCATCCTGTAAAAATGCCAGAATAGTTCTTTCATATACATGAAGGGAATTTGTGTGTGAATTCATGCCGTTAAACGTGAGTTCTAAAATCATCAAAAATCACGTTTACTTTTCAATGTGAGGGTGCGAGTGATAATTTTCTAAGAAAAGAGTAGTTTTTCCCCACATCTTCATGCAGAGGATTCACATATCTTTACATACATTTTTTTTTAGAAAATATGGAACACTTCTGAGCTAATCGAGTTTTAATAAATCTGAATGACGTTTTAAAAACAATGATTAAATTAGCTCATGGAATAGAAAGGTTCCCACCAAGTTATGCGTTGCGTATAGCTGAGATTGTTTGTGGTTCACCATTTAGTTCAACAAGTTTCATCACTGATCCTCGACAGAAAATGAGACCCCGTCCAAGTCATCTCTATTGTCACCCGAGACAGACATTATACGCTCGAACTATTTATGTTAATGAGGTATTATTTGTTATTTCATTAGTCCTCCATCACGATGACAAATAGTGTCACTCCCCTACAAAATTATTCTGGCCTGTGCCTATGTTACATGACGGTGCAGGTAATCAATTATAATAACGTCTTTCATATTTACACTATTCTACTCTCAGCTTAAAAATAAGTTGACTAAGTCACATGAGTTGCTATGACAGTTGAATTAAATGAAATGTGGATTTGACGCAACTATATTGTATACATACGGCAATCGGGAGAGAAACCTGTGGAAGCCGCGAGAGTCTCAATGAAGGTGTGGAAGTTCAGAGGAAATATTTTCTACTCCTGCGTCATGTTTTACTTAAGAAACACCTAATATTGATTTTAGAGACAAATAATTCATAAATTTGTTTAATACATCCTGAAGACTACAGTAAACTACTTTCTGAGGTAGTGGCGTGTGTGCATAGAGGTTATAGGTGACCTAATGATAGGAAACATCACCTAGCTCATTGTGATGTCATGTTGCATGTTTGGTACCTTTAAAATTCACTTGAACTTTGCAAGGAAATTTTGGTGGTTTTTAACACTTTTTACTTATACCAATGGATATATTCGTTTATCGGCTATTATACGTATTCTGAGACAATTTCCAATCAATTTTTCAAACTGTAACAGACACGCCTCTTCGTATTCTCGCAATACAGTTATATGGTAATTTATTAATATAAAGCTATATATGAACGAGAGTTACTCCCAATCAGTGACACTCATATGCGTATCCCTCAAAGAGAATTTTTAAGGTAACGGCAATGTCGCATTTATAGATGATTACTTTACGACCTTAAAACTTTGAACGTTATAGTTGTATTACTTGCTAAGCACTAGAGCGATACTTAAGCCTAGTTTAGACACAGGGCGGTAAAATTTCATGAAAAATAACTTCATCTTGAAATTTCTCGTGAAATATTTCATGAAATATCAGAAGTTTATGAACACATTGAAAAATGCCGGTTCCCCCTCATGTTTCGCCAAAAGTAAAAATTGTGACTTTCTTCTATTTGTGTGTGTTTAACTGCGGGTTGCATACTCTAGCCCCTAAAAAATATGAAATATTACACAGCCTCGTAAAATTTCATCAAATATTTCTCTGAAATTTTCAGTCTTTCATTTCTATCTTAAGTTTCATGCCACCCAGCTTCTCTGCTTTATAATATCGATGGCTCACATACAAGGTGATCCAAAAGTCTCGCAAAGCCCATTTTGAAATTTCATTGAAATTTCCAATCTTTCATTTCTTCCTTACGATTCATGCCACCCTATAGACATACATGTTAACATCTGATTTATTGCCTTTGGAGGTTTACGCCGGTGGAACTCCGCAGTTCAATTTCTCTGTGGCTGCTCAGCCTCAAAATGGGGGTTAATACCTGCCCGGAACGTAATTCCTCCACAATGCGAAATTAAAGAGGCACCTGTTGCCGTTGATGGTGGGAGCCGCGAGGCGTTGCGGACTCGACGCCCACTCGTCTGCAGCGAGACAAGCAGATGGGCCATCCAGATAGCTCAACAGTCATCAGCCAGCTCAACGACGCATAAATAAATACCGTAACGATGAGCCACGCCGAAAAATTAAATCCCCCGGGATCATTCAAGCATTAATAGTTGTCGAACCCACAGACACAGAAGGAGCTTCGAATCGGTCTTTCATTGTTTTCTTTTTCCTAATTCATTTGATGGTAGTTTTCTAGTCGCGCTCTACTCTCTCTCTATTCTATTCGCAATGAATTGATTGTGGTCAGGGTCTCTGAGCAGACAAAAAAGGTATTCTTCGTCTCAAACAAATAAAGTCGAAAGCATAAAATATGCGATGGTTGAGCTAGGCAAATTACGGCTTAGGATTTCAAAGCAAATAATGGAAGATTTTAAGCTTGGTTTAGTGCTAGGTCCACTCGCTCGGAGGATTAAAATTAACGTTGATTTGTGTTGTGAGGTGAAATGTGGCCTTTTGTCGAGGCTCAGTACCGTGGGATGAATCCTGACGTTACTTTACATTATATGGACGTATTTATGCTAAAAAGAACTATGTGCATAGGATTTGTGTGTGACATAGTTCCTTTTAGCATAAATACGTTCGTATAATTGAATTAATGCATGTCTCCTGCTGATTAATTCATACTAAATAAATATCTGGGACTGATTATTTTTACTTCCTACAAATTTATTCAGTTTATTTACAGAATCTATGGAACTGAAGTTAAGGTGTTCTCTCTTGTCGAATTCCATTCGATTTTCATATCGATGTCCCTCTCGATTAACTTTTTAATTTTGAGGAATTTAAAGAAATTGCAAATAAAATTCTCTGGAAAAATTAGAAAAAACTATTCATAAGTCTCCCTGAAGATTTGTGTTTTATCCAGGGGAATTCTGCAAAGTATAAAGATTGTTCAGAATTCTGCCTTTACGCCGCGATAGACGATCAAATTCTGACACCATTTCTCATCCGAAAGTTGGGCCAGTTCTCTAATCGTTACTTCGCTTTATTTTCAAATGAAAACCTGGCAGAATGTTCCGTGCGGCTAGAAATACTAAATTGAGGCACTCCATTTTGGTCAAAGAAAAATAGCGCATGGTGACCAACAGTCATCAGATGGTCTAGTTTGATCGGATTTGATTGTGACGCCTTTAGCACAACACTGCCGTGCTAAGAAAGAACGTCGTACGAACCTTCAGGCGTTGCCCAATTTTCTTTAATTACACACGAATTTCCTGGTAAATTTAAGAATAATTTTCTTCCGATTTTCAGATAATTTTATTCGCAATTTCTCCTAAAATTCCTGAAAATATCAAGGAAAAATATAAGTAAATATTTTTCCTCGAGGATAAACATTTTATGGAGGAAATTTGAGGCGTCTAGAACCAAAAGCGGCAATCTCTATCGCCCTGTCTATAAAAATCGTTCTAAGGAAAAACCAAAACGTCTAGCTGCATTTAAAAATTTTCAAATTCTTTCGCTTGATAACAGGTTTACGAGGAATCATGAACATGGAGGCTCTCCCGTTCTTTCAATAATTATAATGATCGCAAAATTTTTAGACAGGGCAATGGAGTTCGTCGCTTTTGGTTCTAGACGTCTCATTTGGCAACTCTCGAATATTCATACGGCGTTTTTCCTTAGCACGGCAGTACAGAGCACCATTGGCCGTGTTTTGAACATGCGCAGTAGATGCTGGGATCGGCGTGGATTTGAGGGACCGTGTGTTTGCATGAGTGTGAAATTAACGAGCGAGTCCAGGTAGACAACCGGCTGGTTACATTCATCGGATCCGCTGGAACAAGTCCTTGCAGTGATTGGCTCGAGACATTAGACATCTGAATGGAAGTGTTTGACCTAGTCCACTTACGCTCGGACGGCGAGGCTCGGCGCGGCGCGGCGGGTCGCAAGAGGTGGTGGGTTGCTTTTTATGAGAGGATAGGAGTTGTGTGTACGAGCCAGGAATGCAGACAGGAAAATCCATGACCTTCGACAGAACCACCGACTCCGATGCACTTACACGATTCTGATCTTGATCTGGGTCTGCCTGCCTCTTTTCAGGTATACCTGAGAGTCTCGGGTAATGCACACGTAGCAGTTCCATTCTGCCTTTTAGCACGACATATATTGTGCATTAATGCATTGACTTCCCTTTTCCAAGGAGTCTTTTATCGATAACCCCGACGAAAACTTGATAACATCGATATGTCGCACAGTGGATCGAGTCAATATAGGAGAGGTCGGACAAAATTTGAAAATTTTAAAAGCTCATAACTCCGTTTATACAAAAATTTGAGATTTTAAAAGTGGTTTCATTGGTTTTTTCGTAAAATTGTCTTCCAGAAGCCCCCCCCCCCTTAAAATTTAAAATGTGACAAAATAAACATTTAAATTTGCAGTTTTAGTCAAAAATATCATGTCCGGCCTCTCAAATTGACTCTATCCACTATGTGTTGCGGGCAAATGGCCAAATCAGGCATTTAATCAAATTCCAGATACCCAGGCAGACAGTAAAATTTTGAAACTTCAAGAATTTTTGTATGTATTTACGAACAGATCTTGAAATTTAAAAATTTTTAAAATAATAATTCATCGATTCTCGATTCTCTCCAAAAAAAACATGCTATAAACACTGAGTAGTTACACGCCTAGTTGCAAAAGTTAGAATTTTGCAACGCTCTCGCGGTAACGTCTGAATAATCATTGGAACTTTGGAACCGAGAGCGAGAAATCAAGTTCGCCTTCAACTCGATGGATACACTTTGAGCGGCTTAGGAGTTCAAATAGTTGTATCACGCGCCTTAGATTATCATGATGTCCAAAGAGAACCAACGGTCGAATGGAAAAGGTGCCTAGGTACGTCAATTTTTTTTTTTTTTTTTTTTTTTTTTTTTCAAAGCTTTCCCCGTCATAGATTATTTTATGATAGTTGGCTCTGGAAGAAAGAGACGTCGTTTACACACTACCAACATAAAATATACCACTCTTTTTCGCAGATGTTTCATTCATTTATTAAATTTGAACATCCTCACATTTATCGCCACACGTCCCATAAACTTACACTTAGCAAATGTCGCCAAAGTTCCTAACCGAACAACGCCATTTTTAATAAGAGGAGAAAAGTAAACTCCTGGAGAAAAACTGTGGCTCACCAGTAATTCGGAGATTTACATATCGCGCTAAGACCAACTTGACAGAGAAATGAAATGCATACGTTAGTAGATGGAAAGATGCATAAAATTCTGGAAATATGTTTTCCTACTCAAATGCGCAAAATTTCTGGAACATATTGGAAACTTCGTTCACGTGGGATATTAAAAGAGACCCCCACTGAACGTTTCGAGACGTGAGAACGAAGAATAAGCAGTAACAACAGCAGCCACGGAGCTGTAATTTGCGGCGTCTTTTCATCCCAATATTTGAATCATGAATTAAACATGATTAATGATCGAATGCTCTGTAATTGCGCGTGCGGTTTGATCCAGTAACCACACACCCACGGCGCTGCGTATGGCGCGGCAAGGAAACTAATTACACAATAATTGACGAAAAGCAGTCTTGTTCACAGTTGTAAGCGTTCATCGCGATTTTAATCAGGAATTACGTCATGAGCCTTAAAAGCTTCAAGCAAGCGGAGAGTACTTACCATTCCAGATGTATCAAAACCGAGCACAGGGCGTGGGTGTATAGGATTCTGTAATTAATTTCCGCATTTTAACCTCCAATTGCTCGTAATTTTGCTACAAGAAGATACATTTTGCTCTGATTTTCATTTCTGGCACTCCCCCTCCCCCTTTTCCCCTTTTCTATTGACGCGACTGAAAAGTCATTCTGAAGAGATATTAGGGGATTAAAAAATAAGAAAATTAAAACAAATAAAAATTGCATCTTTTTCCTAGTGAAACATTGTGTAGATACGCATGACGTCACTGAAAACAGACGACTTTCCGCATGGTGTCTATGTGGATAGTGGAACATCCTCAGACATTCATCCCAAAACCTCATTTACGTAGAGCCAAATAAAAGTAAAAAGTTGAAAGAGAGGTGCGAGGATTTGGAATACCTCCATAAATGCAAGATTAGCAGCAGTTTGAACTATGCTCCTTTTTTTGGGAGGGAGGGATAAATGCGCTAGCCCGTCAAGTATTGCGAAAGCTCAGCCAAACTTTCCGCCTATTGCCTCCGGCATTTTCGTCAGTTTCTCTTTAGCAGTGGACGCCGGTATAACGATAAATTGGTTGAATGAGGAGTAATCACGCAAAGAGATGGGGGTAAGTAATGAATAGACCGGCGATGAATTGCTCACGCGAGGAATCGCCCCGTGAGAAATCGGATTCGATGAATCGTCCAGCTGGCTGCTTGTTGAAATTGATAGACAAAGTGACAGCATGAAGAAGACATAAGAAGTATGGGGCGATCTTATTGGTTGAAATGGTTGGTTCTTATACACTAAGGGAGAAAATGATGGACTAACTAAACGATCTCATCATGGGTTGCCATTATAGTCAGTCGAGTACCTACCTCCTTTGTCCATCGCAACCACTGATAAGATTCCTCCATATCCATTTTGTCATCTTTGTAGGTTTGTCTACCGAGTTCAACAATCAGCCCGCTGGTTGTGTATCAATGAAGTAAAACGTTGTCACCCTCTGCTAAAAGCATACGCACTTGACTGATAATAATGCATCAAGGTATGGGAAAATCAGTTATTGGTAATGACCATTTCAAACCGAGTTGCCTTCATTTGATAGGGTAGGCAAAACGCGCTCCTACAGGATGGAATAGTGGTATTCAAATCTATTCGCCGGTTTTTAGTCTTCATTCCTTGTTTAGCGATGCCCTATTCGTATCTATACCATAACGATCTCATTAAAACCACCGCCTCTCATGTTAGATCACGAGTCCTCAAGACTCGTAAATAATCGACAATATGGAGGGGAAGGTGAAAATATTGATTGACAGGTGTGCAACTATGAATATTTATCAGAAAAACAAGATTTATTAATATCTATAACGCATCATGACATTATGGAATCGCGCAATGTACGCATAATCTTAAAATTAGTAGTGTTAATTTAATAATATAGATTTCTCCATTATCAGATGACTTTAAATTTGTGCTGAAATGTACCTTGCGCACTTCATGTACTAATTTCTCTCGATATATTTTGTGTTGTTGCAGGTAAATACACGGCTTGAATACAACCTTTTCCTTCTCAAAAGGGCCTCGAATAAACAGTATAGGTGAGAAAACAGACTTGCTTAAAAGCAAAAATGCGGAATTGAATTTCGGCATATTGAACATACTAATTGATTTATGAGAGCACTTCTCATTTTAAGCGTTTTAATGGTATGCCCGAATTTATTAATGAAGCTTTAAAATTACGACCCAATATAACTTCAGCCGCAATGGGCATACAGCTTTGATTAACCCGCATGTTAGAATGTAATGCTTGCTCGCGATTTTTGGCATGTCATTGTGTCATCTTTACTTCAAAAACGTCATAAAGGCTACAATTAACCCCATTGATGTTTAATTCACAGTTTGTGTGGATTGATAATAGAATTTAAACCTGTTAGCACGGATAGAAAACAAACTACCCTCAACATGATTGGTGAAAACAATGATTTATTGATGCCTCCCCTATTTGTGATTTTTTGCTGCGGTATATCCCTGCTATTAGCAGTCCACCCCATCTAATCAACCCCGATTCAAAATGTATTCGAACGGCCTTCTCCCCTTTTTTCAAGCCATTTATGAAGAGAATTTATGATTGACAGGCGCCAGTTTGATGTGGCGCGCGAAATCTTCATTTGCCTAAATTTCCCCCAGCACCCCAAAAATAGGGATCGAAGAGGGTCCTTTCCCTGGTAGAGAATGAAGTTATGAACCTGCGTCGAGGGGAAGGGGGAGGCCTTGGTTGGAAACAATAACACGTAAGTTGATTATTAATTCTGGAGTTACGTATTATCCGCGCAATAAAACACATGATGCCAGCGGCACTGCCATAATCCTCTTCTCTCTACTTTCCTCTTCGCTGGAGTCTCCCTTTCTGCTGACTTTCCGCTTTTTATGACTCTTGCTCGATGCACAGGGACTCCCCCATCCCTTCAAAGTAGCCCTTAAGAAGCTATTGCCACGTCGTGCAGGGAAAAAAGTAGACTGATACAAAAGTACCTAACCTAAGAGTTTTGCGCACAGGATTCCAAGGATGCTCTTATTCTTTTTATGAATAAGATACCTCTTGAATCATCACTATTTTATACAGGCTGTGATTTTATTTGATACATTTTTTTATTCAAGAAGAGTCATCATGGCATACAGTGCCTTAAGATTAAGCTATATACTTAACTCACTTTGCAGTGAACCTGATTCATACAGTTACATAATGAATTTCTAGAGAAACGAGTAAAAATCAAAGGAATTTTAATGTGAAACAATCGTCTCGGAGCGAACAATTTGAGGTGATAAAAAGTTGCATCATATGACCAGCATTGCATTATTTTAGGTAGTGTTAATTTCTTCTCTCAGAACAATTTAAGAATTTGAGAACGTCTACTGTCAATTTATAAAACAGGGTAACCAAGACTAAAACAACAAACTCACAGTCTTGGACGTTGCGGGGTGGTTTCAACCCCCTTTTTGACTAGGATACAAAAATATACAAAACATTATAAAAATGAAGATCCCTAGACCCCAAATCGTGATAATGAAAAGTGAGGTTATCAGCGAGGGGATGAGGGGAGGGGTTACAAGCGAGGAGATAACCTCACTTTTTGTTGTCACGAATTGGGGTCCAGAGATTTTGATTTTTATAATTTTTTTTGTGTGTGTATTTTTGTCTCCTGATCAAGGAGAGGGTTGAAACCACCCCCAAAACGTCCAAGGCTGAGTGTTGGTCGTTTTTTAGCCTATTAGTTTCCCATTCTCTCGCGTTTCTAGTGGAATCATTTGGGCTATTGTGTATCATTGTAGTCAGTCGTAGTAGAATTTCTTTCGGAAACTTGGCAAAAAAGAGCAAGGTGACTTCCGCTCACCCCATGGAAGCGGCTCTACCGCGCGCGGCGTGGCGCTCCTTATCACCGCATTTTTCAGGGGATGGTTATTAGGGGCCGTCTTGGAAATGAGCGAAGATCGCGGATCCGAACAAAAGGAATCGCAGCCCCCGTGCGACCGGAAGGGGAGGGGCGAAGGGAAGAGGGATCTTGGGCCTCGTAAACCTTTGCCTCCGCCCTGCCCCTGATACATCCCTGATTTATCGGGGCGGGGACCGCAAGCCACCGAGTTTGACGTCATCTCGACAGCTATCACGCTTTTACACCCGTGTTCGGTGTTTGCGGGTTCAGGGGTGCTTCGCCTCATCTACCCCTCCATCTCACCACTTGGTAATAATGTAAGGAAGGAGGAAGGTATTATCGTCCGACAAAACTATGCGACTGCGTGCGTGACTTCTCTAGCGGAAGATACTATTGGAGCATGTAGGGTTTGTGGGCACGTGCTTTTAGAGTACCAAATACTACCTCTAAAGCTTTAGATAAAATATACTAGATAGTACTACTAGAGCACTGAAGCTGAGTAATCATATCATTGATTTCCATCATGAAAGAAGCTACTCTCAAATGATCGTATTCCATAGCATCAAAGAGTGACTCTTACGTTACTCCTCAAACTCTGCCACATTGTTCAGAAAAACTTATCAACGCTCTCGGATTTTATACCTGACCAACTTATAGCAGAGCTGATGATTCGTGGATTGTAATCGGCCACAAATTCATTACCTAGAAACGCTGATCATCATCTGATGCTAAAATTCGCTGTTTACGGCTATTAGGTCTATGCCGTATTTTGTTTGGTCGATCAGTGGTACAGTTTACTGTCTTTGAATGCAGCCATGATCATTCCCTGACCCGCATCTGCTCGGCGTACGGCTACAATATTGTGACCAATCAGTTTCCAACACTAAATCAGTCTACTCCGGTCAAATGGCACGGCGATCTCTTGATGGACGAGAAAAGCGGCACACTTCGTAGCCAAGCCGTAAATTGATTTCTGAATCGATGGAGGGTAATTGATCGAAAACAGCTCGCTCCTCTCTCCGAGCCACGAGTTATTCGTTCGGCGAGTCCAATCCGGAAACGCTGGCGACTTATCAGAGAAGAAGAAGAAGAAAAGAAAGAGAAGTTAGAAGAAAAAAGCACGCGACTCGATCTGGGTCTTGGTCAGTGCAGTCAATTTACCCAAATAAAAGATGCAAGATTCGCAAAATGGTTTCAGTTGAACATGGCAAAGCTTATTCAAGGTGTCTACAAGTCCGAAAAGTCCGGAAAAAAGTACTTACTAATTTTTTTAGGGCGGCCCAGAAGTGCCAAAAAAGTGCGGAATTTTTGCAAGAATTTCCGGAATTTTTTCATTTTTGTGGCTAATTTAAACGAGAGATTCAAAATTTTGAAATTTTCCAAATTTCGTCAAATGGAGGTACTGAAAAAGTACTGAATTTTTCTGTTGAGGAGTTACTGAATTCCTTGGGAATGTACTGGAAAAGTACTGTAAAAGTACTGATTTTTGGCCAGTCTGTTCTAGTAGACACCCTGCTTATTATAGTCTCGGTTTGTCCTTATCTATCACTGAAAAAAAAATTCTTGAGTCAATATTTTGACTTAAGGCGTCGTTGCTCGTCGACGGATTTTTTTTTTTTTTTTTTTGGGGGGGGGGTGTTAAACCTGTGTGGATTTAACCGAAAATCAGGTTTTCTTTAAGTAGAAGATACCTTGTTTTGTTATTGATAAAATTTAATTTTAAACATCGGTGACAAAACAACGTATCTTTTACCTTAAAAGAAAACTGATTTTCAGTTAAATCCGCACGGATTTAACTTAAAAAAAGAAAACCTGGGTTGTCAACGAGAAATGACGCTTTAAGTCAAAATAATATCTCCAGAATTTTTTTTCAGTAATTCATAGCCCTGCAGATTATCAGTTTCTCATAACAAAAAACAAAACGCTTAGGTTTAGGAAGAATGCCGGACTAGCACTCTGACGCTGACATTTTTTATCTGATGAAATACTTACAGATATTGGACTGCTTTATTGCGAATGTTTTCATCGGAAATTTTCTAAGAATTGTATTCGCAATTTCAATAAAATGTTTCTGCAGATTTGAAATATTGTACTCGAAAGACGCTCAAATTGCCTGTCACATTATTGAAGGCAAACTGATCTTCATGTCCTTTGGAGCCGAATGAACATGCCCATTGAACTGGCAGAAGCAACTGTTACCGATTTTAGTTACATTGCCACGCACACATTACCTCACATTTACTCACATTGCCCATCAAGATATAGAAGGCGAGCTCGCCAGAGTAAGTGTAAAACACGGAGAATGAGGAAACTTCATATTCTCTCCCTGCTAAAGCCACGTGAACGTGCTCATATTGGTACAAGCAACTATTACTGCTTCAAAGACGCTCAAATTGCCTATCGAATTTTTGAAGGCGAACTGATCAGAGTTAACGTTTAACGAAAGTATGAAGGGACGTAGAGTTAACGAAATATTTTATCCGATATCTTATGCACCTATCATCATTCTTCTCCGCGCGCCTGATCATCAGGCAGCATTCTTCTGAGAGCGCCTAATTTTAGGGCGCAAACCATAGGGCGCTAAAAATGTAAATCCGACTCTGGTAACTAGATTTAAGGTTTAGCCTCAACTTGAGGTGAGATCCAGCCCAAAAACATTTAAATGACCTTTTCTACGATTAAATTGTAGCTGGACTCCCAAAGTCAGGATCCAGTCATAGCTTATTTTTGCCGTCATTCTGCCGTGCTAAGGAAATACACTGTATGAGCATCCTGATATTGCCAAATTATTTTTGAGGAAATATACGAATATTTTTCCTTGAAATATTCAGAATTATTAGATCAAATTGCGAACAAAATTTTCTGAAGAATTTGAAGGAAAAGTATAAAAATTTTACCATTACATTCGGCTGTCATCGAAGAAAATCTGGCAACGCCTGCAGCTCATACGGCAGTTTTCCTTAGCAAGGCAGTATTGGCACTCTGCCGTGCTAAGGAAGAACGCCGTATGAGCTTTTAGACGTTGCCAAATTTCTTTGATAAAAGAAAACCGAATTTACTGGGAAAATCTTGAATATTGTTTTCCAAAATTTTCAGACAATTATGTACGCAATTTAATCTAAAATATCTGAACATTTCGAGGAAAAATATGCATGAATGTTGTCAAAAATTCAAGTTTTATCAGGGGCGACTTGGCAACTCTCGAATGTTCATACGGCGTTATTCCTGAGCACGGCATCACTATTGAAAGGCCCTTATACTATGTTTTTCTTCAGCGATGCGAAATTAACGTTGTCAAAATATACGAGCGAGTGGCGCTACTGACACCGGGTATCCCTCACTGTTGCCGGATTTAATCGCTTGAGTCCAATTTAATATTGTTCCGATGGGAAAAGCGGAAATTTCGGTTCGCGGCAAGCAAGAGCGCTCGCAACTTGCCAGCGTGTCAAATCAGTTGGCGCTGGCCTACTCTGATTAGAGGAATATGTTTAACCTCGTTTTCCGACTCATTTCGTGAAAGAACTCGCCGTTGCGTTTGCGTTCGGCGCGAGCATTCACCGATAACTTCGTGCCGCGGTCTCGTTCTGCCGGTCCTCATTTCGATGGCGTTGTTTTAGGCGAGAAAGAGGAATCCAGGCACGCGTGAAAGTGGACAGACCGTTTGAATCGGCCATTCGGATCTCGGCAACAGCAACACCTCTCAACGCCGGCACCGGTCAATCAACCGCCTGACCCTAATCACGGCAAAAAATACTCCTCTCAGCTTCAAAAAGCTGAAAAATCGTAAATGATAAGACAAAAAAAACGCAACAGCCGTATTCAACAGTAAAATACAAGAAAAATACACAGAAAAATGAAAATCCCCACAGCCAAGAGCAGGGTGGCATGAAAAGTAAGAAAGCCATGAAAGATTGGAAATTTCAGTGAAATATTTCATGAAATTCCACAAGGCTGTAAAATATTTCATATTTTTCAGGGGCTAGAGGATGCAACCCGCAATCAAACACCCAAAAATAGAAGAAAATCACAATTTTTACATTTTGCGAAACATAAAAAGGAACCGATATTTTTTCAATATCTTTCATAAATGGGCCTGTTGCAAACTTTTGCTAGAGCAAAAATAAGAGTTGTTTCTTATAGATAATGCCTCAAAAATCACGATGAGCGCATCGGCAAAGTTTGAAATGCACTCATAACTTCACAGTCTGCGTAAGAAATTTGCGGTTTTTTGAGCTTCCCGCTTCAAAAACGATACTACGGCACAGGTGGACATTTTGTAAGAGGAGTCGTTCCGTCGTCGGCAATAATCATCATGGCCGACGCCCATCCGCCAAAACACGTTTGAAGGGACGAGATAACACCTGAACTGGATTAGACCAGATAACAATCGGTGTGTTAACGTTCATATTTTCCAAGCCCGAATTGGTTGACCTTGAACTCTCCTCGAATTACGCGCGGAACTGCGCGCAAGCGTCGGCCATGATGAATATCGCCGACGATGGAGCGACTCCTCTAACAAAATGTTCACCTGTGCCGTAGTATCGTTTTTGAAGCGGGAAGCTTAAAAAAACGCAAATTTCTTACGCAGATTGTGAAGTTATGAGTGAATTTCAGATTTTGCCGATGCGCTCATCGTGATTTTTGAGGCATTATCTACAAGAAACAGCTCTTATTTTTGCTCTAGCAAAAGTTTGCAACAGGCCCATTTCTGAAATTTCATGAGTTATTTCACGTGAAATTTCAAGATTCTATTTTTCATGAAATTTTTCCACCCTGACCAGGAGGCTTCGGGCCAATTACATGCCAGTTCTCAACTGTAACAAAGTTAGTGGCTAAAAGTTAAATTGAGGCAAGAAAATAATCATGCAACTAATTGAGGTGGGTTAGTTTGCACTAACACCTCGATCAGTTGCATGCTCATTTTCTTGTTTTAATTTTTAACTTTTAGCTTTCTTTATTTTATCCCATTTGGGTCTTCTGGCGACACGATCCGTATATAAATGCATTCTTGATTTCATTCCAATATTCCCAATAGTGTATTATGCGGCCCGCTAAATGGTTGGACGGAAACGGACCGGTGTGACGTTATTTCCTATTTATATTGATTGCATAGCATTGAGATATTGACGAAAATATCGATAGTGTCACCACGGCTGCTGAAAAACAAAGAAAAACTGAATGTTGGAAAATGGCATAAGAAGGAGACACGCTGATAATCGCTGATTGGTAAACGATATAACCAATCAGAATCGAACTTGAACTTGACATACTTACGATCGTGGAAATACCATTGAAAAATTCGCATTATTTCTAGCAATTCTAATGAGCGATGGAAGGTTTACACATGAATCTGTCACCAAAACTCAGGACCGGATTTACCTACTTGCCGCCCATGGGCCGCCCCTTCTCATTCGTTTTGAAACATCAGTAAAAACTATCAAGTAAACGATCCAGAGGGGGAGGAGTGCGTAAGTCGCGTTTACTTGTGTTGAACACATTTTTTTGCTGAAGCCCTGTCAACACTCGAGCAAAAGTTCACGGAACTTTGCGCGAAAGTTAAGTTCCGTAAACCTATCTCTATTTGGACAAGGCCTTACATTTAAAAGAAATGAACCAAACAATTATGAAAGAACAAACATAAATGTGGTTTTATAAGTTTAACTTCTGCCGCCGCGCCGCGCTGACCGCACTGTGTTTGATGCAATGAGTGAAGTATTAATGCATTCTTGTAGGCGCTATCCGCTTCACGCTGACCGCAATGACCGCACTGTGTTTGATGCAATGCGTGAAGTATTCAATGAGTCCTGTAGGCACTAACATGTGTTACATGCCGACCGCTACGTCGAGGGCTTTTCCTTTTCATCTCAAGTCCTCGTCATCATTGTCCTCTGCGCTGCGCCGTTCCAGGCCAAATTGCGTGTTTGGTTTCTCTATTAACTCGACTAATTAAAGGTGCTGTCTCTTGCATCACCGAAAGACGACAAAATTAGAACTTACTATACTCTCTGGAAATGAGAAATTATGTCACCTTTTCCCGTTTGTAATTTTTTTCTGAATCCAAGTTTTTTCATACCTACTTTTAAAGAATTGCAAAATTTGCCGCCATGAGCCGCGGCCCATGTGGCCACCCCCTAAATCCGACCCTGCCAAAACTTACATTTGGCGTAAAAAACACTCAGAATAACCCCCATAACTTAAAATTATGAAGCTACATAGTTAGCTTACATTAATTTTAGCATGAATCATGAAAAAAGTGAAGTGAATTCAATCCGAGAAAATTCTCCCCACCGATGATGAATTTTTAGCTCAATTGAACGTTCAACCTGTGGACCTCGTTAAATTTTTCTCCTCTTATTAAGTATGGCACTCGGCAAAATCTCGCCGAGGAAGGCTCTGTTTACTCTTGGAGCAGTGTTACAGTGTGTGTGTTTTATTCGTTTACTTTTTCTTCCTTTTTTTCTGCTGAGAAGGGTTTAGCTTCACTGGATCCGATCAATTTGATCTAATTATTTGATCCGCGAGGCCCTGTGGGACTCTGCTTTCAAAACATTGTTGTCGAGTGTCGAGTATCAAGTTAAGGTCGAAAGTTCCAAATCTAAAGCTTGAAACATTGTCCCGAGGATCTTTGCGAGTCATACATGAGTCAGATGACAAACAAGAGAATAATAGATGAAATATTGTAACAGAAATCTTCAAAACTGTCGTTTATTAAGGGTTCATGATTCTAGTACAGAAATGTTTAAAAAAAATTGGCACGTAAAAGTATGACGAAGGCCTCTACGAAATCTATGGTCTACACTTCAGATCAGGAAACCTTAATCCAAAGATTGTTCTTGTCTCATCCTCTCATTTCACCATTATTGTCGGAAAAAAATGAAAGAAAAAATAGGTAATAATACAGGAATAAGGCAGGAAATGAGGATATGCGATCTACTGTAGGAGCTCTAGCAGGATCGCTATCAGTGGCGGTTGGGTGTCACAGAGCGCATCGAAGCGCTGTAAAAGTGACTTGTTAGTAGTAGTATGAAAGAAAAGTAGTTGAATGATCAATTGGACTACATTTTGCAATTTGGACCTATAAATTCCGGCCCAGTTTTAAAACAACGTATGTGCCATTAGTTTCCCTATGCACATAAGTGTTTTTTCGGATGATCCAGAATTTACAGGTCCATTGCAAAATGCAGTCCAATTCATCATTGCCCGGACGAAGGAACTTAACTCCATTTAAAGTTCGCTAAATTGACTCAACGAATTCAATTTTTTACAAGAATTTACCTGTCCAATGTCTGTCCAAAATTTCTATAATTTGTGCATGAGATCAGATAAAAAAATCAGTGACATTTACAGCTGTAAATGTCCAAGACTATACGGTCGAAATTGCAAATTACAAGGGGAAATCTGGCAACATTCAAATGTGGTCACGTTTTTTCGTGGGGAAAAAACGAATTAGGTATACATAAAACTAAAAATGGTTTACTTTATTTTTTATTTAATTTTTACTATCAGCAATACTGTAAAACGAAGTTAATACACTTCAAAGTTTGGGGATGACTCTGATTTAGAGCCTTTTCAAGGGTAAATTTTTCCGTAAACCTATCTTAGTCTAGATCTCAGTCTGTTTGATACAGGGACCTAGACACACATGGATTTTCCGAGGAAAATACCTCTTCAAGTTCGTAAAATATGCTAATGCGGCAACGTTAATGTGTAGAACGGACCCAGGATTCGATTAAATGATACGAGTGGACGGGGCGGGCCGGTGACTAGCGCTGCAAAGCTGATTGCGAACGTCGTTAAAGGGGTAAAACTCGATTAATTACGACCTCTCGGAGTTGACGCTTCTTCAGCCACCCCCTCCCCGCCCTCCGAATGGTGACAGTAATGAATTCATCTCCTGGAACTTTTGACATGGCCGCGGTGGTTGCGCCTCCAATGTCGTTACGATCAATTCATCGCCGGATATAGGATTTGCGCCTTTTTTCGCAATATCCTCTCGCCCTTTTCCCTTGCCTTTCCTTGTTGTAGAAAAATCCAGAAAATCAGAGTCGTTGCAAAAAATGATCGAGCTCCGGCTCGCTAGAATCTGAGCACGTGAGAAATTTTTTTGTAATAGAAATCTTACTTTTCATAGGAAAACGAAGCTTCAGAAAAATAGAAGGAATGCGCGCATGGGCAAAAATTACCCTGGTAAAAATTGGCAGTAGAATCTGTGTTCCAAAATACCATAGACCTACAGCCGACTGTAAGATTTCCAATAGCTTCTCTTGCCGGTAACACAATTTCTTATAGCCTTTTATAGCCGATGGCGACTAAGCAACAGCCTGACGATAAAGTGTATGCTGTCCGTTACTAATTACGGATGCTAGAACCTGGTGAGTTTTTGGACTACCACTCTCTTTTTGGACGTAGTATCTTGATTTATTTTGCGAGGGAAGCTTCGTACTTTTGAAGGATGCCTGCCATTCCTAATATGTTGGAGCGCCTTCAATTTCGTACGATACTGTGCAATACCTCTGGTGTGAAATAGTTGCTTCAAGCGCCGTGGTACGCCGCGGCGCAGCGCGGCGGGCGGGCAGCCAGCGCGAAACGCGCATTGGCGCCTACAAACCTAACATGGATACTTCACGCATTGCGCAGTGCGTGAAGTATCCCTGTTAGGTTTGTAGGCGCCAGTACGCCGCCGCTCCGCTTTGTGTTTGGCTCTAATATTTAATCTCGTGGAGTCAGCGTTGTTCAACTCATGACTTTGAAATGTTTTCACACTCTGTACGGATTATTCTCATTTTAATTGATGAAAACAAATATGTAGTAAAGGAAAATATAATGTGCGTTTTGTAAATATTCTGGTGATTCCGTACAAACTTGTGGATTTACAAAGGACACGAATTTCTACACAATTTCTTATATCCTTTTATAGCCGATGGCGAAAAAGCAACAGCCAGACGATAAAGTGTAAAGCCCGGCGACAGGAACTATAGCCCGGCTGTTTAATTTTTTATTGCTTCCCGCTTCGTGTAGCCCGGCCGTATGATTTTTTCCACTTTCTACAGCCAGCAATATGATTTTCTATCGCCTTCTTCAGTCGGCTATAAGAACTCCTATGGTATTTTGAAACGCAGCTCCTATCGCCAATTTTTACCAGGGTTCAGTGGCTTGGAAAAAGGATCAAGCCGTTTTCAATCAATTACCCTCATTGATTCAGAAATCGGATTATAGTTTTGGTACGAAGTGTGCCGCTACTCTTTCTGATCAGTGCCATTCTGACCAAGCGCAGACTGGTTTCCGAGTCCTAAATCGATTGGTCATACATTATTAAGGCAGTGAACCGACTGCATTTATAACGTAGCAATGCGTTCCGCAAAATTATTGCACTGTGTAATGTGCAAAATTAGAGTGATTTATACCCGAGGGATAAAATTGGGCCAGGAGTACGTGCTACATGCTGCACTCTGTCAATTGTTTTCTAGGTGTGGATAATCGATCTCATTCGGAGACTATACTCGAATTTGCGCGTCCAATTCATTGGACTCTTCAACACAGAATTTCTTTTCATATCTTCTTCCTCCTCAGTTGGTCTTGGATCTCTACAGAGGCCCTACGTGGTGCTGCAATTAAGATTGATCTTTAGCTTTTATGCCTTGCATTTTGGGTACCATTGGTATATTTTGAATTTTAACCAATTTGGTGGATTATTTCGGGAAAATCGAAATTCAGTATGTAGATCATTCATGAGAGAATACTCGTGCCCAAAATCTTCCAGAAAAATTCTTGAAATGTGAGGTCAAAAGTGCTGTCTCTATTTCTGCCATGCTAAGGAAAAACGCTGTATAAGCCTTCAGACGTTGCCAAATCTCCTCTGATAAAATACAAATTTTCAAGGAAATTTGCGGATATTTTTCTTTCAATTTTTCAGAGAATTTCATTTGAAATTTCTTCTCCACTATCTGAAAATTTCAAGGAAAAATATTCAAAAAAAAATTTCTTCAAAAATAAATGTTTCTTGAAGGGAAAAACGACATCCGTATGTTCCTACGGCGTTTTTCCTGAACATGGCAGATTTTGCAATCGATTAGATGGTTAATCGAAAACAGTACTTTTGTTAGTTACAAGACGTTAGAAGATGATTTTCGGATAACATCGCAAAAGATACTTTTCCCTACGACAACTCTCATGAAAACGTCCCGTGGAGACGCGACCCCATACTAATCAAAACCTTATTTTGTGGCCCATTGTGTAACACATCGTTCAAAGATGGATATCTAAACTCTTTGGGTAACTTTCGGTACCTCAAGGTAAAAACTGACCGGAGGGCGCGAAACTAACTCCACAGTGGGGGTTCGCTGGGAATAAATCCCCACTTTTACTTTCAAGCGGAGCTCGGTGCAGACACGCTGGCTCGTGGCATGTCGCGTGCCGGTCGTGTGAGAGCCCCGCGGTTCACTGTTTGTTTGCGGAAGGAAAATCGGTCACCGGTGAAGACTAAGCCCCCCCAGTCGCGAGGGGGGTGGGGGGCTGCCCTGACGTGTGACGTCGGGACGCGCTCGATGACGACGCCGATCAAAGGAGCAGCTCCGATGCATTCTCCGACGCCTTGCGCCACCGTCCGTCACGGGCCGTTCGCTTTTCGGGTCGACGCATCGCAACCGTCTGTGTTCGACAAGCAGCTAAGGAGCATGGTCTGAAAATTTTTTCGAGAGGAGGTGGTGTCTGCACAGAAAAAATTTGGCAAATTTTACCGGAAATATGGTACATTTTATCATTAGGTGGCTAAATGGTGCTGGGCCTACACCATTTCGCGGGGAAATCAAAGTCGAGAAATCGTCACCTTCCAGGCAAAGTATCACAAGCGCCATGCGACGTTTAAAAGTTTCCACCGCTATTTTATTTTTTTACAGAGAAATAGTTGGGTGTAGTTGTCCGAAAATTTCACTGAATTTTTTTTGTGCTTCCCATAAAATTCAGTGAAATTTTCGAACAGATTCAACCAATAATTTCTATGTAAAAAAATAAAATGGCGGCGAAAATTTTTAAACGTCGCATGGCGCTTGTGATACTTTGCCTGGAAGGTGACGAAATATCAAAAATTACAATCAGAGTCAAAAAATTTTACTTACTATACTAAATTAAAATATAAAAATACTAAATTAACTCTAATGATTGCAATTATTGAACTCTGCTGCTTGTAATTTTTGGAACTTCTCGACTTTAGTTTCCCCGCGAAATGGCTTGGAGAGTGTGGACCCAGCACCATTTCTCCACCTTGTTACTCACAGTTTCGGACCATTTTTGAGTGTTTTTTCTCGTTTTATCAGTAGGCTACTGCATTTTCGACACAGGGTTAAGATCTACCGTGCTGAGGATGAACGCCGTATGAACATCGCAAAGTCGCCAAATTGCCCTCGAGGAAATGTTTGTTTTTGAGGGAAGCTATCAATGTTTTTCCTTGGAATTTTCAGGGACTCTAGGTAAAATTGCAAACAAAATTATCGAAATTTGGAAGAAAAATATTCATAAGTTGACCGGTATATTCGTGTTTTATTAAAGGAAATTTGGAAATGTCTGCAGGTTCATATGGCGTTTTCCCTTGGTACGACAGAGAACACCAGACATCTTACCATACTCTTGGTGAATGCGGTTAGAGTTGCGGTCTTCGCCACCATAGAGTCTGTTGGCAATTATCACACTCATGTCACTGTCGCTCAAACCATGCTTCTTTTCAGTGCACGGTCAAAAATTTCTCATAAAGCTTCAGACATAAAAAATCAAGGGAGAAAATAATAATTTGTGGAGAGGACATGTTCTGTCATTAATTTGCTCCTAACTTATGAAGCATTAAATATTATCAATAGATACAATTTTCTTTCGATGTTCTTTTAGTGGTAGCATTCGAATAGTCATCCTTTTATGTAGCAACCTTTATTGGATTTTAAAGGAGTAATGTCTGAAGAGAAAGAGAATATGATGAAAGAAGAGGAGAAGCAAATAGAAAAATAGTAAAAAGAAAAACGTTCGAGAGATAAGGCAAGCGGGGCTTTGTATAACATAGATCGCCGTAATCGGCTAAACGTCAATTACAGGGATTGTAGCTCCTGTGACATACTATTGATGTGTATTGGAGTTTCAGGGTAGCCGAAGAGAACAGTGTGTCTCAATTGTTTATCCAAAATTGGTGTTGCCTCTTTACCGTGGAATGCAACACTGTCCGATTGCTAGTTTTTTTCTGAAAATAAAGCCAATACGTTAAGCCAAAGTTAACGTTAACGGAAAATAATCAGAAAGGTGGAGGAGTAGCGTCAAGGTCTTCTGCGTAAGCAGAATAATATGAGACCTAAATGAGGAAAGTATCTCTAGTGCTGTGCTGTAATGTTATTATTTTTCGGAGAAAAATCTTTCGATCTAACTTCAGAACGAAAAACTCATATTTTCGTGCTCGGATTTCAACAATTTTCTCTTGCCGTTCTCTTGAAAATAAGTTCCTAAATGAGAGACAGTCGTTTAGTGCAGTGCTGACGTCATTTTCAGGAGAAAAACCCCGAAGGCGGATCCAGGCTTTTCGAACGGGTGGGGCAGAAAAGGGGCCTGGGAGAACTTCCGCCAGCAAATTTTCAAAATTTTGAAGGATCCAACATGCAGTTTGGGTCAATTTTGTCATGAAAAGTTACCGAATACAAGCGTCCCTCCTTCTTCTTCCCTCCGTTCCTTCCCTCTTTCCTTTCCCCCTTTTTTTATCATTTTATTCTGGCGAGCGGGGGGGGGGCGCACACCCCTTACGACCTATTTGGATTCACCTATACCTATGCAAACACCTTTAATCCTGTGTTAGTGGCGTTCGGATTCGAATAAGCTATGAAGTTCAAAAGGCTTACCCTGAGAAACTGAGGAAACAGATCATCCCAATTAATTCGGAGGAGGTCCCGACATGACAGCAGCGGATAAACGCGATGTGCGTCATGGCGTTGCGTTGTTCAAAATTTTCATACACAACCCGGGAAGAGGACTGGAATATTCTGGAATCCTGGATGCCTCGTGTCTGTATTCTGTAAAGCAGCGGCGAATCCTATGTGGGTGGCAGCGTGGGAGACTCCGTCATCATCTTGGCTCTGAATTTCCTCCGAGTTTTTTCTTCCCTGCGAGCTTTTTCATCGCGAGTGAAGTTAGGACTACTTTCCTCATCTCCACAAACCTCCAATCAAAAAGACCTTATTTTAATGACTCCGCCAGCCCCGCTCGCCCCCTCGCAGATACCCCGTCCCCACCTGTAGCTTTCCGTCCGGGTTTCTTTTCCCTCGTGCGCCTCCATCGGATGGGAAGATTAACCGCGTAAATCTTTGAGATTCGCCAAATTAGTCTGAAAGCTTTATTAAAGAGGGTTAAAAATAAGCATTTCAGTCACCTTTCAGTTCTGCGCTCTCCACGTTTTCGAAAGGGGAATGGAGATGCCCTGTAGCGGTGAGAAGGGGCCACTCAAGTATACGTAACGCACTTTTTCCGATTTTGTAACCCGCCTGCCCCCTTTAAAGCACCCTTAACGCAACCCTCCACATCCTACTTTTCAATTACGTAACGCTGGCTTGACCCACATCTTCAATTTTAAAAAGAATCAAAAAATTGCTGAGAAAGCAGCTTGAAAAAAAAATGTTTTTTTTTTAGATATTTCGCTGAAATACGATGGGAGGAGATCAACAAAGGTGTAAAAATACATGAGTAGATTTGTTTTATTCATAATTTTACCGGAAAAGTGCACTTGGACAATTTTGAATAAGTGATCCATCGCATAAAAATTTGCGGGATATTCAATTTTCGCACGTTTTTTTCGTTTTGGCTCGGATTTGTCACGTATACGCAAGGCTCGACTCCCCATCTTCCTCTTACCCCTGCTCTTTTTCTTCAATTTTCCAGAAAAAGTTAAACTGAGAGTAATTTAATCAAATTTTTATGCGTTCCACTTTCCACCCAACTTTTCGTTCAACAATGTCGAATGAAAAGTTTGATAATGTGGATTGAGCTTTATTACCTATTTGCCTCTCGACGGAAAAAGATGCCATATCTTCATAGTTTATGACGGATCCTTGAGTGAGAAGGGGAGGGGGGAGGGCACGGCGCTACTCCACCCCTAGTTTCGCCTATCAGCCCACGAGGACTGAACTTCTCTGTGATAATAGCACTGTATGCGGATGATTCCACGTGGATGAGCATAACCCACATGTCAAGCACTGCGTTTCAGTGTAGGATTTCAGTAATGTAAATTCACCCTAGGCAGCGTCGTCTCCGACATGCATGGGAGGCCTTCCGCATTTCACTCGTGAGTTTGTTGTTTTACTCAAATCGACCTGAAGTCTTATCGGTGAGCAAGGAACCAAAACCATTTATTCTATGAAACGAGAGTTCGCATACGCCCCCTCCCTCGAAAGAAAAATATAGTGCATTCTCGCCCCACCGTCAGAGTTTGAAAAGGAATAGGGGATGCCTGCCAAATTTTCCGCGGGATTTTGCCATAGCATCTTTCGTCCAGTAAAATTTCTATGTTTTCCTTAACCCTCTATGGCATGAATTAATTTCGGATCTCAGATTCTAGGGGACACTCATCAATTTTGCAGCTTGCATAAAAAAACAGAGTACCAATTTTTTTCTCAAAATTTTAAAGTTAGGGGAATTACTTTTTCAAAAAAAGAAAAACTCCAGAGATTTTTCTTAATCATGGCATAGGGGAAAGATTCAATTTTCAAAAACCCGGAAAATACGTTGTTACGAACTCGTAACGCTATGCCATAGAAGGTTTAAAATGAGTATTTTGGTATATTATATATGAAATTAACAATACCATTTTATATTCCAATTATTGGGACTGCCTATTTGGGAAAGGCTAATTGAATCAAAAACACTTTTATTTTTGCAGCTCGCCTGCGCCGCACGCTGCAGCAGCGCAAGTTCACCAGAGTGTTCAAGTACAACTGGACTGCATTTTGCAATTTGGAACTATAAATTCTGGCTCATCTGAAAAAACGCTCATGTGCACAGGGAAACTAATGGCACAGACGTTGTTTTTAAACTGGGCCGGATTTATAGTTCCTAATTGTAAAAAGCAGTCCAACTGTAGCGGGGAGGCAGATGTTGATACCGAGGAAATAATAAATCGAAAGAAATTATGTTCGTCTAACGAGGAAACAACGCCAGAGGCACTGAAAAAAATGCATCCATGTTCGACTGTCAAGTATACATTGAAGAGCCCCGTTTTTGCCTCATTTGCCGACGACTCTTAACCGCGAGCTAGCTGCAATTAGAACCTCCTTCAGACTTGGGATCGAGACTGCAGGTTGCAAACAGAGTCTTCACTTCGCGGGAAATATCGCTGCCATATACATAGAAATGTAAAACGATATTGAATCGAACTGTTCAAACTTGCAATGTCGATCGCAACAAATCCTACTTAAGAGCAGCAAGCTTAAGGCCAAGCTGCCCTGACTCTCGAATTGCACAGTGTAGCAATTGACATATTAAGAACAACTAACGGTCACCTATTTTTTTCAAAGCGACTCTTCTTACTGGCCAGTCAAAAGAACAGGAAAGTACATGCGCACAATTTAATCATTCAGCGATCGAAGCACTGATTCGAATCATGCTGCTTAAACGTAACTTTATCTCCATTATGGAGACACAATGGTAAAAAATGTATTTCAAACTTGGTCAGCAAACTAATCTTAGGCCCGCTGTTTTCTTTATTAGGTATATCAGCGGTTACACTTTTATAACAAGTTCTCGGTTCTCAAAATTTCAGTATCACAGTTGGACCTCGATGACTCGAAGGACTCCCTTTTTCTTTGTAATAGACAAAAAATATAAATTCTTCAAAAAATTATACCTCAATTAACAACAAATGCTTTTTTTTCCTTTCAGCAAATACAGAGAATAAAATGGACGAGCAACATATGCATCTCATCAGAACCAAAAAAGAAAAAAACGGAATTAATTTTTCTTTAACACTCAACGTAATTAATCTCATTTAACGTATAATTTCTCTCATTTTCATACGGAAATTACTTCACTAGTGTCTTCGCCGCAAACTTTACAGTAATTCTCACGCAAAATTAATAGGACAAATTGAGTCAAATATGTTATGAATAAATGAGTGTACGGCAAAATAGCGGGAAAAAAATTGATTTCCCAGCACGATAGGGCAACCTGATCTGACGTGATTTGCTCATTCACTTTCTTTCTTAAACGGCGTGGAGGCAGCGAAGATGAACCCTGACATTTTGACCTTCAGCCTGTTCCGCCCTCACACCACATCCGTGGTGCCCGTAAATTAAGGAGCGTCTCTTTAGATTAAGCGTGAAATACCTTTTGCCGAACCGAGGTGGATGAAACACGTGAAGCTCAAAATAAAGCGGGTTTTAAGTTAGAATATAATGAATGGATGTCTATTATATATATTATATATATTATACATATATTATACATATATATTATACATATATTATACATATATATTATACATATATTATACATATATATTATATATATTATAAACGTAATTGCTATTGCCTTGACGTGACGTCCATTCCAGGATCAAAAGTTTGAGAATTTTAACTTATTTTACGGTCACTCATTTACTTTGTTCGGTTTTTTACTGACGCCTTTGAGAAAGGAAGCATGCATCTAAAGAACAGTTTCTCTGTTGATCCCAAAATATTTGTTTTCCTTCTAGGATGAGAAAAAAAAACTAACCACGTTGATTTGTTTTGTTATCAATGGTTTCTCATCTCATGTTATTTTACATCAGATCATCCGATGTGCACTGAAAAAAAATTTACGGGCTATGTAAACAAACCGTCCGTTCCGGGCTCAGAGACCGAAAGTTCCGAGTGCCGGAGTTGTACCTCCGATTGCTCCGGGCGCTACGCCCGGCACTTTCGGCCTTTGAGCCCGGAAAGCGGAAGGTATTTCTACATAGCCCGTAAGTACGGCTTCCACGGCCTAAAGAACAAACATTTCTTTCCTCATCTTTCAAATGAGACCCCATCGGTTTACCGAGGAAGTTTGTTTTCCCACGCCTCTTTTGTTGCCTCCCCTTTTCTTTTCTAAACTGCAAATTCTGTGTTGGGTTCTCACGGAGAAAAAAACTTCGTGCGTGGGACCCAAAGTTTAGGTCATATATGGATCTCTGAAGTTTTCGGATTGAGCATCTGAACACTTCAGGTCCAGCTGCTGAGGTTTGGATCACACATCTGAAACTTCAGTTCTTGCATCTAAAGTACTTCGGTTTTCACATCCGAAACACTTCGGTTCTCACATCCGAAAAACTTCGGTTCTCACATCTGAAGTACTTCAGATGCAAGAACTGAAGTTTCAGATGTGTGATCCGAACCTCGACACCTAGACCTTAATTATTTAGATGCTCAATCTGAAAACTTCAGAAATTCATATGACCTAAACTTCGGGTCCCACGCACGAGGTTTTTTTCTCCGTGTAATATTGAAAAATGTCAATAACTCATCAAGAGTAAACAAGAAGTTATGACGGGATGTAACGCTAAAATAGCAGCGCCTTTAAAGCGAGCGGGCTGAACAAAAGTTTGAGTGACGCAAGAAGCTTTTTAACTTCGATGCAGCTCTCAGCAAAATTGCTCCCAAATCTTTCGCTATGCACTCTGCGCAGTTTATTCGATAGATGGAATTTATTGGCATGAAGCGTTGTTCAAGGAGGCGGGTGTTCGCTTGCATAAGGCACATGTTCTTTGCTCAATAGAGCGTGCTTTAAAATCTATGGAACTCTATTACTGATAGTGTGCATGAGTGTGTAGATGCCTTCAGCCTTCCACCCATATTGCTTTGATCAGAGCTTTTATTTCATCTCGATAGAAGACGAAAGGCAAACCTGAGGCAACATTGCTTCTTTTCTCCATGCCAAATTCAAGGAAGCGTCGATGTATTTTTAGGATGAGCAACCAGCATAACCTCCACTGAGGAAAATTTAATTATAATTATTCTAATTAAGTTCATCCACTCGCGGATATAGTTAGACGGAAAATAAGACAAAATTACTGCTTCCATCTTGCTTTACTCGTTTTCCTCATGATGTACCTCATTTTTCTCCAAGCATCCTTTATACATTTTTAGGTGTATTTTCCGACGATAGCACAGTATTTTTTGCATTGGCGGATCTAGCAAATTGGCAACATTGTTTTTCTTCACTTAAAACTATGGAAATCGATTGTTGGAGGGGCCCCCTGCTCCGATAAGAATCGATTATTTAACACAGGCTCAAATGGAGGGAATACAGTGTTGCCAAATTGCTGGATCCGCCTCTGATTTTTCGGATTTTCTTTCGAGCAGAATCGTTTTATTTATCTCTCTTCGTTAGGGTTGTCAGTGTTGTCACATACAGCAGTGGGTCGATTGTTGAATCGTGATCGATAGATAGTATTGCCAAGATAGGGCTTTATTGATAAAGAGACAATTCGCTAACAATTCAACAATCGAGTCGCAGCTCTAAAAGGCATCCGGCTCGCCATGAAGTCTCCTATGTCCCGGTGGGCTAGTCCGTTTCTGGGTTGGGTCGTTCACCATGCAGCAACTCTTCGTTTTCCGGGTGAAGAAACGTAACTCCATTCCAATGTTGCTAAATTAACTAAAAAAATTCAATTTCTTTCAACAATGGACCTGCGCAGTTTTTTTTGGAAAATTTGTCAGGTATTCTGCCCGAGATCGACTAGAAGAAAAATTAGAGTTTTCCAGTAGAAATTCCCAAAATTCTCCTGATTTAAGTGCAATTTCCGCGGGGAAACATGGCAACATTGTAATGGAGTTACGCTCTTTTGCGATAGGAACGACGAACTGGACGACACAAGCCGATCGGAAAGCTTCTATTCTTCCGCACGTCTATAAACGCACGTAAAAATAAGTCGAATTCCTTCACGTTGTATGTAAAGACAACGCCAGATGTGAGTTGCATCTGGAAAAAGCTCTGCATCTAGCTGTGCTCTCCGCACACCATCGGTTCGTTAGTGTGTGAGTGATAAGCGCTTTTTTGTAGGAAAGTGTTTGATAAAAACAAACAGTGCATTCCAAACGAGTCGAAGAAAGAGGACTCCGTCTATTGCCATGCTGCCACGAATTCTTTGAATTTTTCCACATGAATCACTTGAAAGCACGGAAGAAATAGCTGAATACTTATGAACGAAAACCGACAATGTTATCGTCCCCTCTCTCTCCTTCTGAATGTACAATGCACACCTTTGTTGCCGCGTTTTATAAACCAGCGTTGCCGTTTTTGCGATTTATTTTAAATTCCATAGACTGAAAAGTGACTGCTCGTATTTCTCCGATAAACGACAACACCGATACAGATCAATGCACAATGCAATAGCTATGCAAAGTTCAAAATATTGTGTATATTGAGTTCATTTACGCTCACATGGCACTTAATTGCTTTTTTTTTGCGTGTCAGAGGGCACATACAATTTCCACAAGGATTGAATTCTCAATTGAAAAGTATGCACGATATTCTTTTTGAAGTTTTGTACCCCGATAATTAACACCAGCAAAAGTTCATTTTTCGGCTAATATGGCCTTCGACGTGGACAGAAAAACGAACGTTTCATCACGTTTGCATTTGCTGCGTATCCCATAAAAAATTTTGCGTGAAAATTGCAGTCTAGTTAGGAATTTTTTCAAAGCAATTTTCTCTCTTTTTTCGAGCGTGTCGTAGAGCGATGACAGGACTTGATCAAAGTCAACTCGCTTGTGAGAGAAAATATACGCAGAATGAAATCAACCTAATATGAGCCAGTCCTTCCAACACGTGTTCCCCAAATCGGGCTTCCAAGGGCAGTCAGTTCTTCGCCACAAAATCACGTTAAAGTTCCTCTCAAGTTCGTGCTTTTATTTAGAGCATAATTTAATCAGAATCCATTTTAACAGGATTTCCCTCTCCCTCGGCGAGGACTGCTCATATGTAAGCCTTTTATGTGAGAGGGTTTATCTCGTGTTTATTCCTTTCTACTTCAAGGTTGCACCCTTCGAGAATTAAATATCCTTCTAAGGCAATACGTGACAACATTCACTTCGTTTTTCATTTATCAACAGCTATAAGCAAACTAAAAGAGGCTGCAAAACTTTAAAAAAAAGGGAAAAGAAAGTTATATCCCTGAAACCCACAATCTTTTGATAAATAAAATTGCAAGTTAGAAAAATCAAGTATATCAAATAATTTCCTTAAAAATAAAATTAGTATAATAAAAAAAATAAACTTAAATAATTTCAATAGTAAAACGTGAGATTTAACGTGAAAATCGATGAAAAGCAATGTGATTTACTTAAATGGTCTGGGTAAATCGATGAGTTATTTGAAAAGCAGGGGCGTAACAGCCAACTTTTCAGAAATTTTGTTATCGACGGAATACTACTTTTTGTCGGTGAGCGAATCTTTCTACCGAGCGATTTAACCACAATCGCTGCATAGCCGTATTTTTAGAACGAATTGTATTTCTATTTCAGTGGCAAAAATGCGTAATTTCCGAGCCAAGTTGCTTGCAGCAATTCGCCTTCAATTAGTTGGTAGGCAATTTGAGCGGCTCAGGAGTAGTAATAGTTGCTTGCAGCAGTTAAAATGTGTCATTGCGGTTTCGCTTGAGCAAGAGTTTTTAAGGGAGGGCGTAATCACCAAATTTTCAAAAATTGAATTTTTGACGGAATGCCATTCTTTGAGGGTGGAATAATCTTACTACCGAGCGACTCTGCCAAAATTAGGCCGTAACATCTTTTTTTAAAAATTTGATCTCAGTGCCGGGGCCTTCATGATAAAAACCATGTGCAAGGGCACGAACCATGATTTTTGATATTGTCATCGAACACACATGCTAGTCAACTGTCATAAATATGCTATAAATGGCAGTACCTAGCGGTTTTAAGGAAGAAGGACGTATACAGCCACATTTTAAGAGTTGTACTTCTTGCCAAATTTCTCTGACCTTCCTCGTTCGACCGTGGTCTTATTACAGATGGCACAAGAACAAAGCTTTATTTTTTTTCAAACAGAAGTATAAAAAAAAATTGTCAAAAAAATCAAGTCTTTTTACGTTTTAACCTGTTCATTCTTGGATCACCCAGTGCTTTTACATCCCCCCAATACTAATTCTAAATTCTCGTCAAATTTTTTCCCATTTTTTTCTCGAAGTAAGCTAACAGTTGACTGTATTATGTTGCAGGTAAGCATGTTACGCACAGAATTCTGAAGCACAGCGTCAAGACATGAGCCTCCGGATTGTAAGCAAGGTGCACAGAATTCATTTGGTCATCTATCATGATCCGATAGCTGATAACGTTGCCGGTAAACATATCCTCCAAACTTTGATAGCATAAAGTATTCCGAGCTGAAGTGAGCCAAATTGATCCATGATTAGCATCCAAGATAGTTTCTCTTGCTTTCACGTACCGTAATGCTTCAGTAACATTAGTTTATTTCCGACCTTTTGCCCTATTCAGTGCGGAGCTGGCTACTTACGCCCACATAAGCGAGCAGAGAGGCAGCAAATTAAGCTGTAACTCGACTGCGCTATGGCTACAGAAACTGGTGTCTTGGGCGAATAGACGTTTAATTTGCTTTAAATGAAAGGCGAGAAAATATTAGAGACGAGACGTTAGCTCAGCTTCCCTTTCACATTTTTGCGTATTCGGTTGCGTTTTCGCCGTTTCAATTCATCGCGACTGCGATACTAGTCCTGGTGGCTCTTTATTGTACTTGGTTCTCCCACAGCTCCCTTCCTCTCCCATTTAGTGTCTCATCTCCAAGTGATTTTTTGCGTCAATGCATTCCTCTCCTCTTTTTGCATTTCTCTTTTCCTTTCATTTCAAGCCGAATATTTCGAAAAGGTGCGTAATTAAATGTGACGTCCTTCGTCGCCGCGTCGTTTAACAAGCTCCTCTGACATTTCTACTTGAGCCCTGAAAAGCATAGAATTATACGGAGAGCAGGGCTCACGTAGATATTGAGATACGCACGCCCTTACCTCAAAGGAGCAAAGGTTTGTCGAATAAATTTTTTTTGGCGTTATCGAGACGCACCGAAAAACACAATAAAAGCACAAAATGTAAAAGAAAAAATTAAAGTGCTTTGGAAATCATTAAACTTGACACGGAACCACCAATATTTAAAAAACACACATGATATTATTATTCTCCTTTGATAAATTGATACATATTTTTTCCCATCAATTTAAATGAGAATAATCAATGCAGAGTGTGCTAACATTTCAAAATCATGAGTTAAAAAACGCTAAATATTAAAGCCGAACAAAGCGGAGCGGCGTGCTACCAGCGCGAGAGGCTCACTGGCGCCTACAAACCTTAGTGGATACTTCACGCATTGCGTAATGCGTGAAGTATCCCTGTTAGGTTTGTAGGCGCCTGTGCGCCGCCGCGCCGCTTTGCTTGAAGTATCCACTTAGGTTTGTAGGCGCCAATGCGCGTTTCGCGCTGGCCGACCGCCCGTCGTGCGGCGAAGCAACTATTTCACAACAAAGGTGTTGCACAGTATTATACGAAATTGAACGTATTAAGAATGACAGGCATCTTTTAAAAGTACAGATCTTTCCTCGCAAAATAAATCAAGATACTTATCGTACACTGGAAAAATCTAAGAGCCTTTAGCTGAGGCAAATATAGAGGTTTATCCGGTTCAGGTATAACAAGGTGGGAAAATCTTGAAAGATAATTAAGTCTTGTTACACCAAAGAGGTGTAGAGAATTTTAGTGAATTTTGTCTCATGGAATTGACGCTCCCCCATTTTTACCAAAACTCTCAACTATATATTATTCTCCGTTGGACCAAACAGAAAAAAACAAAAAAACAAGCAATTCCTCATTCTTCCAAGACATTATATATTTTCATCCAAAAACGTCGTGAGCAATTGCCGTTTGTATTTACATGTGGGCCAATTAACTTTGGGTCTCAACTGGCACGTGGACCAAAACTCCCGTGCCGAAAAAACGCGTGGACGTAAATTACTGGAAAAAACAGGTGCGCGGACAAAAAATCGTTGACGAAATGTCCCATAACCGGATGAACTTTGAATGATGAAGTGTAAATGTATTGCATCGAGTAAATGAAAAATTCACGATTACAGAGTTTATATTCAGCAACGTTGATATCAATCATTGTTTGCAACGCTTAAAATTATTTGAATAAAAAAGAAATACTCGGTTTTAAAATAGGGAATGAGCTATCCTTCTTTCGGGTGAAGAATCTGCTGACTCCATTTTATGTTGTAATTATCTGATAAAATGTTACTACATCAAATGAAACAAACAAACAAACAAACAAACAAACAAAAAATCAAAAGTGTAAGGGTAGCGGAACCATCTTGAGAGTATATAAACCTGCTGATAGCTCAAAACTCAAAGAAATTAAGTCAATAGATCTTTGCATACAACCGTGACAAAAAATCAAAAGTGTGAGGATAGCGGAACTATCTCGAGAGTATGTAAACCTGCTAATAGCTTAAAACTCAAAGAAATTGAGTCAATAGATCTTTGCATGCAACCGTGAAAAAAAACAAAAGTGTGAGGGTAGCGGAACCATCTCGAGAGTATATAAACTTGCTGATAGCTTGAAACTCAAAGAAATTGAGTCAATAGATCTTTGCAGACAACCTTGACGAAAAATGAAAAGTTGAGGAATTGAGAGCTTGGGCCCACTGGCTCAACTTTCACGCATTCGATTTTTTCAGGCACGTGGCACCAACGTTTCCCGGCGGCGGCCCTTCAAAATCGTGTATACGTAATGGACCAATAAACCGGGATCCACCCTAACCTCTGCTTTCTTTCTTTTACGACGCGACAACTAGCTGAGCTGCAACTTTAATGGCCTTCCTAGTCACTTTATTCGTACTTTGCTCAAGTTCATTATCACCGCAGCGCTCCAGTAGAGGTAGGAGAATCGTAAATAAAGTGTCGACCATTCGACTAATCTCTAACTGTCATGTGAAATTAGGCAGTGCGTGTTTTGGGAATGTTCGCTCCCGCCCTGCAGGTTACTTGCATTTTCGAGTAAGGTACGCTCATTTTAACCCACTCATTTTGGGTGAAAGGCGAACACGCACAATCGTGACTTGCTGTGGTCAAGTCATCTATAGTAGCTTACACCTGCAGCCTAAAAAATCAAGCATCGCATCAGGACGTATAATATTTACTAACACAGATCAAAATTTCCGTGTTTAGTGTTACTCTGTGTCAGATCAACCCAAGGGACTTGATTGCTGGACTTAATTTTGTGTCAAATCGACCCGAACTGTAGACTTCTTAAATTTTCCTAATTTTTGTATGAGATCAGAGGAAAAATCAGTGAATTGGAGGATTTGCAGGTTGTTTGAAATCCGATGAATTTCGTGTTTAGGTTAGAACTACTGAGTGGACGGAATACGAGGATACGTTTGGTGCTTGAATTGAACACATATTGGAGGGGATATGACTGAATGATCCAATTTACTAAAATACATGTGTAAAATATACATCGTGCGCTGAAATACATGGGAAATGCGGCCAGATGACGCCTCTTGGCGGTGCATTTTTTCACGACTACATATATTTTTATACTTTTTCCCATGTCAGAAATACATTATGAAATTACTGCAAAGGGCCTTTTCAGCACTTCAGCACACAGCACTCTTAGATGAAGCAATTACCAGTTTGCGTGCAAATTCAGATAGAAATGCATAAGATTATCCCGGTAAACATGCAATTTGCTAGGAGAAATTTGGCTGTATTGAAATGCAGTTACGCGCTTTCTTTCGCAAGAATTCTCATGCAGCTTACTCGAGCACACCCCATCTTTTTTTCCATTTTGGAAAATCCTGATTTTGGACTGCTAAATTCTGATTTCATCATTTTTCAAAATCCTGATTAAATCCTGATTTTTTTTTTCGCGGAGAAATGTAACTTTACAAAAATAGCTCGATAAAAAATGCGATCGGACGGCCACACTTTCTCAAATACTGATTTTACGACCGATTTTTTCTCGAATCCTGATGAAATTGGGATTTAATCCTGATTTGCCTCAAATCCTGATGGAATCGAGAAAATCCTGATGCGAGACACCCTGAATTAAATACATCCAAATGGTTGCCTACTTTTTTGTTCACTGTCTGATACGAGCTTCATGGCAAACATTTTGCATGATATTACTGATAATAACCACCGGGAAAAAAATCTTAAATCGGGAATAGCCTTCCTTTCGCTCGGAAGCCTCGACTGCCCTGAAGCTTTCGCACATGCGATTTACACCGGCTCGAGCGTGGCGGTGCCCTCTGGGCGGGAAATTTCCAAGGATAACTTTCAATTAGCGGCAAATTAATCCTGGCTCGGGATCGAAGCGGTCGATTAGCCGGCGAGCTAATTCCAGCACATAAACAACGAGTCAATTCAAGAGCCGAGCGCTTAATCCTCTCTGTTTATCGGTTCCCCCCTCGATGGGGGGATGGGGTCCCGGACCCCTTGGCTCGGATCCCTGCTGGCATTCGTCTTGGCGGTACCGCCGCGGCCAGTGATCTGAATACAAGTTGATTGAAAACTAAATTGATCACTAAAACGGGAAGCTTCGATTAACTGAGCGAGTGAGGAGGATCGGCTGAGCAGGGGGAGAGTTGATTGGAGCTCTGAAATTTATGGGGCTCAGTGTCAATCACCTCCCGAGCGGGGCTTCAGTTCCGCGTGCCCCTGGTTGTCCGTCGCCCCGGTCTGTTGCTATGCTGAAGGAAAAATTTCCTTGAATCCTTAGGAGTATATGGGTCATACCGTCGTTTTTAGTGTAAAAAAGGGCGCAATTCCATTGAGGAAAATGGGATTTTACATTAAGTCAAAAGGAACCAAGCTCCAAAATATGTCATCTCATGAGCCATGGGTATGTGACAAGAGCGTTGTGGACACGGCTCATGAGTTAAACACTCAGCTCCGCGGATCGTCGTCTCTGTCGTTGACAGTGACGTCACTGGCGCTTCATAATTCCCACTCATTCTTACGGCCCGCAACTAATGAGCACGTCCCTTCTTTTCCACCCGTCTTTGCCTCTTTTTAGCAAAAATGTGTCCATCTCTGCTTGAACAAGGCGAAAGCCGGTTTTTTTCTTCATTTTTGAACTCTCAGGTTGTTTTTACTATATTACCCGAGAAAGTAGCGGTAGTCGTCTTTTTGGAACGTAAGCGAAAAACACACAGGAACGCGAATGTCAGTTAAAAATAACACAAATAATGCTAAAAAAAACGAGTATAGAAAATTGGGCTACCGCCCTTTTTAAAACTATGTACTGATTCATTTTTGGCTCAGGCTGCAATTGAATGGCGATGTGCAGAAACGCTTTTTGTAATTTTGTCACATTTGTGATTTTGGAAGTTATTTTTACGGTATTTTCTTTCCCAGAGGAAACTTTCGCAACTCTATTTCTGTTTTTCCCCTCTATATGTATACTGCAAGAGATACTGATGAGCTAAGGGGTGCTTTTAAAAGGAAACTCATCGCCGCCTTATTGTCTCTTGTGATAGTGTTCGATGTATCAACTATGGAAATTGCTCAGCTAGTCTTACTTGCTGAAGACCCATTTGCCTCTCGGGCGTCCTCTTGTATAATTGTAGCAGAGCCCCTGGCATGTAGGCAACGTCGCCAACTCGATCTCATTTACACATGGTGCTCGGTCGCCGGAAAGGAAAAAGTAAATAAGCGATTCGCATTTAGTATAAATAGCCTCACGTAGCAACGGGAGACTCCGGTCACATGAACCAGAGGTATTCGCGCTCTGTAATGTTTCGAACATCCTGCAATCCCAGCGGAGGTGAAATAATCATAGAACACCGTTTGCCACGTTTAGCGCAAATTCGGCTCTTAAGCTATTTGGGTAACCACTCCAGTGACCATATCGATGGTGAGGCCAAATCACGTATCTCGGTTTACGACGTTGCATACTCCCTGTCATACTTTACTTATTGAATGTGATATTTAACGAATTTTAAATTACTTTAATTCATTGAAAGTGCTTCGCGGCTCGCCCTTGCGCCTTACTTACTGCGTCTACTTGAAATTCTATCTTCCTAAGTAAGAACGCCGTATGAGCTTTCAGACGTTGCCAAATTGTCTTTGATAAACTAGAAATTTTCAGGGAAATCTGGGAATATTTTTCTACGAATTTTTCAGAGAATTACTTTGCGATTTACTTTGATTGTTATCTGAAAATGCCAAGAGAAAATATTTTTACCTCTCGTCAAAAATAAACATTTCATCGAAGGAAATTTGGCAACTCTCAAATTTTCTTTTTTCTTACGGCGTTTTTCCTTAGCACGGCAGAATACTTGTAGAGCCCCAATTTAAAGGATATTCTCATGGAAGAAAGATTCATTTATCGAAAGCCCCAAGGAAGCTACTTCAAACATTCTATAATTTAAGCTGAAGTAAAGCATATACAGAATCCATGTATTCATTTGCATATATGAACATTCAATTGAAATTGATATTGAGATACTGAGAGTCCGCGCCAGGATATTTAATTGTTGCAGACATTGCCAAGTTCTTATTTGAAAGAAAATTTTGGAAATTTTTCTGTTCTTGCCAAACGCTTGCATACCCTATTTTTCGTCATTTCGTACCTTTGGCACCCATATATCGAGGTATACAAAACACTCATCGAGTGGTCATAAACTTTGACGGAAATAAGTATTATATTGCCGTTGCCGGCAGTAGCGTAAATACTTACTCAACCGAAGTTTTTTTGGTCGCGCATGTTTTTAGACGAATTACAGAGACATACAATTGGACCGTTTAAATCAGAAAGGAATCAAGCCACATTAGATATTGCCAATGTTAATTGGGCAATGAAAACAGTTGTGCAGAATAGCACGGATTTTTGTGCAAATTTTAGTGGAATTTCCGCCTAGTACAAAGCTAAATTCCTTGAAATTTTCGAAAGAATCCGCACGAACGTTCTCTTACGAAAAATTAAATTGCCTGGTAAAATTTGCCAATAGCTGATGTGGCTTGGTTCCTTCCTGTCAAACGCCGTCCAATTACTTCTGCAAATAAGCTAACTTTTGCATCGGTAAAGACTTGCTTGCAAAGTAAAACTTCCTGCCGCTCGCTCTGCTATCCACCAAAGAAACGGCCATGGTCAAGCTTTAACCCATCTGCTTTTATCTTCGAATCCGGTTGGAATCAAGATGAAAGGATGTGTCCGAGCCTGTTGTGTTCCCGCCGTTAACAATCTATTCCTGCATACGGCCTTTGTTAATTATGATTCCAGGTGCTCTATCCGCTCTCCGGCCGGTCCGTAAATTAAAAACTTAATATCCAGGCGTCCCACGCTCGAACATTCCTGAGCGCAGTTTCATTCCAGATTCCGCTGCCACTGATTCGATGAAAAGCTTGACGTATACATACACCCGCCTCCAGCGATCGCACATCGGCGCGGAAACCCCAGAAGCCCAGAGCGCGTCTATTTTTAGTGTCATTCGCGAGAGCAAAATCCCGCTCGCTGGAGTATTTTGCATCAGCGTTGTCTAATTGAAATCATAAAATCCGTCCCGCTGCCAAGAATGCATATTTTTAGAGGTTTCTTTTGAAGCTTGCGAGTGGAGAATTCGTAGGGGTCTTAAATTTGATGAATCCAGTTTATTATTGGGAGCCGCTGAGTTAGCAGTGTAAACAATATCCTCAATGATTTTATTCAACAATTATTATTGAAGGACTAACAGTAAAATAAGTTAATCTCAGATTACAAGTCCTTGAAATATCAGGAAAAACCTATAATACATTCGGGAACAACTGATAAATTCAGGAACTTATACCTAACCTGAAGGTTCCCCTCGAAATTGAGTTTTCCTCAAAATTCGTCTAATCTGATTAAGATGAAATCACTGATGCAGCTGATACGGGAAAATTCATCATATCCGTTTACACGCACCGTAAGTTTCAGTATACAAATGAGATTTCTGAAAAAGTCGTAGGTGTGCAAAAATTGGCGTTGTTTATTCAGACAATGCCGTCAGGGGTAACATTATTCCGCTAGAGAGCCAATGCAAGCCGAATTTTTAAGTAAAGTCTCTTTTTTGCCAGTTTCTCACTTTAAAATTTGTTTGTTGTGGTTCAAAGCGCTTTACCACGAGAGCCAGCAGAGCAGATGAAAGCACTCATGGCTGCCTGCATGGCCGTAAACCAGCCTAGAAAATGGAAAAGACCCTTTTTATTTGGTTGAAAATAAAATCCGTCCATGTTTAACTATCCAAACGACTTCTGAGTCTTTCGCATGATTCATGTCAATTCGACAAGAATAGAGGCTGCTTGAAAAAAAAAAAAAAAAAAAAAAAATGCCCAGATGCTATACCCAGCCAATTTTTTCAAAACTTGAGTTTTTCTCTTACGGCTTTCTTCACTATCACGGCAGTACATTAGGAATAAAGATGGAAAAACGTACAATAAATGGATAGAATTTAGCAAAAAGGAACAAGCGCTATTACAATGTTTTCTAAATCGTGCAACTTTTTCTTTTTTTCTAAAAATACTTAACATATGCGCATTATTAAAATTTACACAATTATTTTTCTTTAAATTCAACAATTTTTTGGTGGGAAGCAAAAATTATTTGCATTTCTGGGAGATTTTTTGGATAATTTTGAAGAAGCAACATTTTTAAAACACTGTAATCGCGCTGGTTCCTTTGTGCTAAATGCAATCCTAATAAAGGAGCTTTGTCATTAAGACGACTTTCGTGGATCAGTAAACGTTATTTATTTTATATTGAACCAGCCGCAGACAAGTATGAAACGCTTGAATGATTGGAAGTGCGCTGCAACGAAAACGGACAGATAGGAGTGAGCTGTTTCTCGGAATGACGGGGTTGAGGGGGTGCGGGAGACGGAAGCATCTCAATGAAGAAATAGCGAGCTAAAACGGTGCGTGAGAAGGATTTCATTGTCAAGAGCGCACTAAATCGATTTATGCTTTCCTTACACCGCGATTGTCATTATCCTCCGCACGCTTTGTTGACGATTCGAGCTTGGAAGAACAAGAGAAACATGCTTCAGCGAGGAGAAGATGAGAGAAGGAGGACGAGGAAGAAGAGAATGAGGAGGGGTAAAAACGCAACAATAAAGACATAAAGGAAAATCAATCTAGGAGAGTCGGTGATTGAAGTTAAACGGCACCTTATTTTTCAGCAGATGCCTTGGAGGGAAAAGTGGAAGTAAAGGTCGATACAATTTAAAGTAAACAAGACCGTTCAACTTGCACCTCATAACAACTTACGAGTCTATAACTTTTATGGAGGTGGAGGGGTTACGCGCAGAAAGTACATCCTTCAGTGCCAACTTGAATTGTCTTTGAATGCTACAAATTGTTTTCGTTATCTAGTCAGAAATGTTAATGTGAAAATGGGACATCTCGCCATTTTTTCTCAGCTGTACCCGAAAGTTCTAAAAGTTTACAAAAAAAAGGACTATTGCATGTGTAAGCTCAGTGCTCTCTAGAATTTCATATCTTGGATCCTAAACATTCACTTATCTATCTTGAATCACCAGTCGAACTTTCGCATTCGTAAAATGGCAGTGACGGCAAAAAGCAGTGACGCAAATTAGATTACTCCTTCAATTCGGTGATTATGCTATTTGACCTACCGGCGAGTTCAAATAGTTGTATCATGCATTGTGAGTCCTGGATTAAGATTCCTGTAAGATTCCTTGATAAATTTTGACTGGAGTAATAACAAAGGCAAACAGTTTGGCAACAGAGGGTTTTTTTTTCGTTCGTGTATTAATTTAATTGTTGTTTTATTTTGCCAATAAGAGTATCCGTAATGCCCCATGATTCCGTCCGTGACAAAATATCAAAACTAGGGATACGGGAATTCGTCTATCACTTCATTTGATCCTGCGGATGCTTTCAATCAAGAATCTCAAAAGTGGCTAATTTTCATTATGACTGTTGTCCGAATGTATCTAAAATACATAATACAGTTTGCCTTCCCTGGACGCAACAGATGTTTACGTCGCGTCGGACAGTACGTACTTACGTTACGTAATTGCGTCATTACGTTTGTCGTAACCCGATTCCGCCGTGCTAAGGAAAAACGCCGTATGAACATTCGAGAGTTGCCAAATTTTTCCCGATAATATACATATTTCCGAGGAAAGTTTTGAATATTTTTTCTTAAAATTTTCAGATAATTTAGATCTGATTGCAAATAAAATTTTCAAAAAAATTCGAAGAAAAATATTCACCGATTTCCCTGAAAATTCATATTTTATCAAAGGTAATTTGGCAACGTCTGAGGGCTCACACGGCGTTGTTGCTCGGCACGACAAAATTGCCTGTGATTTACTGTCAACTAATTTCTTGAACCGTGATCAGTAACTGCAGAGTGCACCTGTGCATTGTGCAGTCGTCGCAACAATTGAAATGCACTTTCACCGTTGACTTATCGCGGCATGGATGTGTCACGCCAACCGTAATTCCTCACATTTTTCTCTGGTAACGGGCAGAGAAATCGTCGTTTTCCGCACGAAAGAACGTAACTACATTTCAATGTTGCCAAATTTCCTTTCGTAAATTGCATTTTAACCAGAAAAGTATTGGGCATTTCTAACTGAAAATTTCACTGATTTTTCTTCCGATTTCATGCAAAAATCAGACAAATTTGGATATAAATTGCACACTTACATTTTTGTAAAATAAATTAATTGTTGGAGTCAATTTGGCAACCTTGGATTGGAGTTACGTTCCTTCGTGCGGGAGACGACGAAATATGGAATTTTTATCCGAATACTCATGTGAAACCATCGCGTGATGACGGATTAATTATCTCTTGCCAGGGAAAGAACCAAACTCAACGGCGCCATTATGTTCTGAGGAAAATTCGCCGATATATACCAATAACCGATAAGTGTACAAACTCAAAAATAGAAAGAAGTAATTAAGGAATCAAGAAAATATTGATTGCAACCGATACGCCCTCTTGAGTTAATACAATTTTGAGCTCGCATACGCCCACGACAGCGATTCATTTGGGAGAAGCTCACAACTTGTCACAATGTTTGCGAGACCCTGAATCGAAGAACTCTCACCTGATTCCTTAAACACGGTCAGTGAAAAACACAGATTTCTTACCTTTAAAAAGTTCTCGGAAGATTAATTTTTAGCAAAGAAAACTGAATTGAACCGATTATTTTCCAACTTACGTAAGCGCCAATCTTTATTTTGGTGGTACAGAGGAGTTGTTTTTTTCTAATTACACATGCCTTCTAAAAGGACATACATTTTTTGGAATTCGGAGATTGTCAATAAAGCTAATAAAACGGGTTTTCTTGTTTTTCTCGCATTCGCAATTGAATTAGTGAGAACGAAAAGGTACCAACTCAATAAAATGAAAATAATCAAGACATATACACAAAACATGCACAGTAAGTGAAGAAGTCAGTCTAAGAAAACTTTTCTTGGTGGAGAAAGACAAGTACCGAAGGACAGTTTAAAGGTCCAAGTTGGAACTGATGCGCTAACTTCAATGACCTTTATAAAAATTGACTGTCTTGAATCAAAATCGAGTATTTTTGAGTTACCGAGTTGGTGTGATTTCGTTCTTACTGCTTCAATTTTGGCGCTTACGTGATTTGGAAAATACACTGAAAAAAATGGGATGCTGTTTTAGCACCCAGGATGTCAAAAATGTGTCTGGTGATCCTGAGACGCTCCCTTGACTGCCCACGCAGTTGAATTTGCATTCATAGGATGTAAAGTTAACTGCGAGGGCAGTAAAGGCAGCATTTTGGGATCACCAGACACATTTTTGACATCCTAGGTGCTAAAACAGCACATTATTTTTTCAGTGTACTCGAACCATTATAAGAAAAACAGCTTACTTAAAATTAGTCCAGCTTCGCTTCCATTTGTCGCCGATATTAATGGATCCCAAATCAATTTAAATTTTGCCGGCGGTTATTCCTGATCCAGGAACTCGTGAATATGAATAACTGTTCCCGCTGGGTCGGTGTCTGACACGAGAACAAGGCTCGCTCCTTCCTTGGACTGGCAGCGTTTGGAGCGATCACACTTCCCATCACCGCTACCCGAGATTAAAATCACGGTTTGTAAATCAAATCGGGCCGGGATTTCACTTCGTCACAAAGTTATTCAACTTGCAATTCCGAGTCGCTGATTGGATATCCGCACCGGCCTCTTGCGCAAGTTCCGTTCGTTATGCAACGGCAGGCCCCAGCTTTTGATTCGGATATTTTGTCCGCTCGGAACTAATTTTGTCATTTATATTAGGTTGTCAACCTCTATACGAGTTCTCTATTGCCGTGCGATAACCCATCTTCCTGGTTTTAACATTATTCTGAAGCCGTGGGGCAAGCCCAAGGTAAGCGACACGAAGGTGTGCTCTTATTCAAGTACCAAAAATCGACAAAATGCTCAGTCGCGTTGGTTTTGTATTAGTCTGCAAGGAAGCGTTTAGTTCTGTCGATTTTGGACGATGTGTATCGAAGGAGCTTAACTTTGTTTCACTTATCTGGGGGCAAGCCAACATGATAGGGGACAAAGTGTCGATGGTGGAGTTTTTGGATTGTTTGCTGCAGAAATATCTATACATGAGCCTCTTCAAATCTGGGTTGAATATGCAAGGCAAATCCGCGCCGATGAGGCCGTAGCAGGGTCAAAATTCTAGGAGTGAAGTTTACTTAGGCAGGATTCTTAAGGGCATAATGATGTCTCCACGTGAAATGTGAGATGCAATAATTGAAGCCCTTCAGGTCGTGCTGCATTCAAAATATCCTGAATCTTCGAGAAAAATATAAATGAAAACTAATACATTTTAGTTAAAGAAAGAGCAAAAAATTTACAGTGAAAAAAGGAAAAAAACATTTTCTTGTTTCCACAATCTGTAACGACACTTTGTTGTAGATTTATATGATTTAATTCACTTTCTGCCTATGCTTTTAGATTAATTTGTTCCCCACCCTCTCGTAAGCTTTTATGTGAACTACAAGGACGTCGTAATAAAATTTTGTTAAAAAAAAAAACATGAACTATTAGTTATTAGATTTGTTATTGAAAAAATTTTCCCTGAAGAAATCAACTGTCACTCTTGATGCGTTACTTTGTTCAGTCGAAACTGCTTGGGCGCTGTACCTTCATGTTAATTCTTTATCAGCAAAAGCGGTGCGGATATAGAGAGAAAAGAGAAGCTTACGATGAAGCAGCTTAATTCAGACATTTAGATTTTATATTTGGCTCTGCCCAACATCGGAACCTTGAACCACGTTTCAAGCAGGATGATGACCGTATTTGGAGCATCACCTTATTTAATATTTTCATGTAGCAGAATCGTGTTCGTGTTTGGCTGACATCCAGCACTTTCTTGCGTAGAGCTAAAAATCCTTGTAATTAAATCCGTGCGAATGAAAAACCTCAGTAAAATGTTACGAACTGCACAGTGAAACCATTTTCGAATGAACTCGGAAACATGGAAAACTCGGCACTGGGGCATTTTCGGTTCTGGGAACCGCATTTTTTGGGAATAATCCCGGAAGTTCAGCGAAGTGCTCAGAGCTCTTGACAATCCTACTGAATTGTCCGACCGATGATAAGGCCTCAGGTGCAGGGCCGGATTTACCTACTTTTAGCCCATGGGCCGCCTGTATTTTGCCGCCTCCTTCTCATTCGTATTAAAACATCAATAAAAACCATCAAGGGAACGTGCTAGCGGGAGAGGGGTGCATAAGACGCGTATACTCCTGTTGAACACATGTTTTGGGAATGCCTTGTCAACACTAGCAAAAGTTAAGTTTCGTAAACCTATCTCTGTGTGGACAAGGCCTTTCATTCATAAGACATGAACAAAAAAATTATGGAAGAACAAACATGAATGTGGTTTAATGATTTTAACTTCCGCCGCCGCGCCGCGCAGACCGCACCGTGTTTGGCGCAATGCGTGTAGTATTCACGCAGTCTTGTAGGCGTCATGTGTTTCACGCTGACCGCACTGTGTTAGGCCCAATGCGTGAAGTATTCATGCATTCTTTTAGGCGCTATCCGTTTCACGCTGACCACAATAACCGCACTGTGTGTGATGCAACGCGTGAAGTATTCGTGCAGTCTTGTAGGCGCTAATATGTGTTACATGCCGATCGCCGCGCCGAGGGCTTCTCAATTATTCACAAATTTACCTGAAAATTTGTGATTTGTCGGAGGAAATTTGGCAACGCCTGATATGGCTCACACGGCGTTCTTCCTCAGCGCGGCTGATAGGGGCAGTGTCTTTTACGAGAGATCCGGACGATATTTACAACTCTGATTGTGATAGCTCTTGGATCAATGGCAAAGCCCCTTATCGCGCCACTTCCGCGCGGCGAGATTTAACATGGTGACGTTTATTATGAAACAGAGAGCCGCTCCGGGCGCCAATGGCACCGCCAACCGCCTGCGTCAACTGGGCCTATAAAATTCACTTAGCCGCCGCTAAATTGGCGGAAGACAGTGGAGACAGTCGCGCCGAAAGACCAAGTGTCGTGCGCTGCTCGGCCGATAAAGTATCGATTTGTTAAGCCAATGGAGAAAGTCACGAAGAAAAAGAAGGAACCCGGGGAGGCTGTCGACTGTCTTGGGTCTTCGGTGCAGTCCTAGCCGTTGCGCAAAGGCCCCGGGGCATGTATATACACCGTCAGATTGCTCGGAAAAATTTACGTGCATGGATAAGAACTGTACGAAGTGGAAATTCCTCGAACTTACTGTCTCTTTGCTCTCAGAGTGAAATTGAGGAGCTTGAAGGACAAGTGGGAAATAGGCGGATCCAAGAGGGGGGGGGGGCTTGGGGACGTGCGTCTCTCACGTTCGCCCATGAAAAAGGAGGGAGGAAAATGGAAGAAAGGAAGATTGGAGGAACGGAGGATAGCAAGAGGAAGGACGCGTATATTTGGTGATTATAAATGGGAAAAAAAACACTAAAAGAAGTGGCCCAAACTGTATGTAACAAGGTGGAGAAATGGTGCTGGGTCCACACCATTTTGCGGGGAAACAAAGCCAAGAAATTCCAAAATTCTTTTGGAATTTGCCGGCTAAAAATTCTTTTTGGAATTTGGTGATTATATTTATGATGAAATTGACTCAAACTGCACATTTTTGATGCTGCTTTAAAATTTCGCAAATTCTTAAGGAGAAGGCCCTCGAACACCCTTTCTGACCCTCCCGTTCAAAGTGGCTGAATCCGCCTATGAAGTGGGATAAGTGCAGTTTTTTCTATTTCCAAAAATATGTTTTTATAGTTTCAAAATTACATGGAGACTTTTGGCGGAAAGCGCTTTGTAGTAGTACCATCGCGCACCGATGCGATGTGACCCCGGTCCAATCCAGGAGTCATTTTTAACAAGGTCGCAGATTTTCAACACAAAGATTTGATTACCTCAACCCGAAGATTCGGTCAATTTGACTCAGGGCAAACTAACGTACAGAAAATCAACCAACAGCCTGTGCTCCTCTGTGTTTTACTTCCCATATTAACACAAGATTTTGGTTAATCTCTCCTGTTGTGTGTGCTCGGAAACTTGGTCAAAGTCAGAAAACCCGGAATCTTTAAGGGCATCTGTAAATAAATTGATACTGCACTGCATGCGGGCGCAGCAAAGAGCTGCAGCAGCTGCTTGTAACTCCTTCCAACGGCGCACAGTGGTTCAAGTCTTCGGGAGAGCCTGGACATGAATTTTTGTCATTATTACTGCAAATTTTGATGTTAATTACGTCAAACTTTCAATTTCAATGAATGCACCTGAGCGAAAATTTTACGAGAAAAACAATAGAACCACTCTCAAAACCTTAAAGTTTCGTAATAACGCAGTTGTAAGCCCTCATAGTTTCTAAATTTTGTCCGACTTCCCACTGACCCGTTCCATTGTGCGGCGCACTATGGTCCGGAATGCCAAAATTCTAGCCAAAAGTCGACAAACAGGTCAATTTTTACGAAAATCGAGCAGCTGATGATTTTGGGTCGCTGAACACGCATGATTTTAAATAAAATAATCGAGATTTTTAAAAACAGTAAAAGCTTTATTAAAACTTTTGACTTTTTTTGGAAAAACTCACACTTTCACCAATTAGTGAAAGCGTGAGTTTTTCAAAAAAAAGTTTAAAGGTTTAAAGTTTTAACGCATAATTTTTTTCGAAATTTTCAAATCCAAAATGGCGGTGGCCAAACTTAGGCTAGTTATGAGCAAAATCGGAATAGGGACTCAGTAAAGAGGGCTTCAGTTTCCGGATTTTCCAACTTTCAAAAAATCGACTTTTGGCCACAATTTGGCGCTCCGAGACCGCAGTGCGGCGCGGTGGCGGCGATGGATAAATATTAATTCAAGATCAAGGATGAGGAGGTGCAGCAAGCGCCACGCCAAGCCGTCTCTCGCGTCGCTTCCGATTGGCCGGATCAAGTCATTCTGTCACCGACACCGCACCGTTCACCGTTGGCCTGACAGCGACGGATACGATTTATGGCAATGAAACTCGTTCAGTCGCCCCCATCAACGCTCGTTGACAAGTTAAGTGGTTTCTATTTACCGGGAATCGGGGGCGAAATTATGCAAGACGGGAGGATATATCGCACTTCCCGGTCATCTGTTAGCTGTCATTTTATTTGGAAATTCGCTATTTTCTAGCAGGTTAGAACAACGGCAAATGCCCAAACGAGTTGTTCAACTTTGAAGCTCATAGGAGGTCTGCTACGTGTCAAAAATTATGGTTAGACTACAATGCCGACATAAAACTAGAAGTGCACGTCTCTCCGTTTTCGACGTCTCGAACTTCCTGCTATGCGCTGCTTGGCTAAGTAAAAACGTCGTATGAGCTCTCAGACGTTGCCAAATTTCCTTTGACAAATCACGAATTTCAAGAAAATTTATGAATATTTTTTTTTAGATTTTGTTCCTAATTTTATCTGAAGTGTCCGAAAATTTCAAGGAAAAATATTAAAAACTTTGCAAAGCGCTTCTTATTTCATGGGTTATGCGTAGCGCGTTTTTCGAAAGTTTTATATTATAGAGTGAGGGTTGCACTTAACACTGAACGTACTACAACAGGTTTTTTCAGAGGAAACATCGTACAAAATGTGTTGATTTTAGCAATAATTTAAGTAATTTGTCCTTAAATTTACGTTTACACTTGTTCTCCAAACCATTCCCTCATTGGCGGATCCAGCCCCCCCCCCTCCCCTCTTACCCCAAAAAAAGAGGTAAGGAAAAACAAAGAAAGAGAAAAGGAATAAACGGAGGAGAGAGGAAGGAAGGAAGAGCGAACATACGAGGTACTTATTCATGAAAAAATTGATTTAAACTACATATTACAAATAGATGCTTTAAAATTTCGAAAATTTTCTAGGAGAGCCCCCCGGACCTTGTTTAGGCCTCCCTACCGCATTCGAGGTGTCTAAATCCGCCTATGCGTTTCCTGATCGACTGATGATGTGTAAAAACTACGTAAATTTTTTTTTAAAAATTCCAAATTTTACTGCAACTTTTTGCCCGTAATAGGCACACTAAGGAATGACTTGCTCGCAACCTACATTATTCTTTAGGATACCTAGTAGGGTTTTCCATCGATGTATCTAAACCAGATCTGTCAACTCTCTTGGACAAAAATCACTTTACTGAAAATTGCGTCTTCTTGAATTCAGGTAACATATGCGCATTAAAATTTACGAAAGCTCTCCATCTTCGTATTTTCGTTAGGTCCCGGTCGGTCAAAAATGTTACTCACTATCACGATAACAAATGTTGTACAGTAATGTTGGTGTCGCCGATCACTTTAGCAGATGAGGAAAACTTCCGAACCACTCTGTGCGACCTTATAACAAAGTTAATCACAGTTTCAGGGGGAACAAAACCCGCGAGTGGGGCAATTTATTTCGTAGGCTACAGGAGGAACGCATGAATACGACATAAAATTGGGGGGAAACTTCTGTGCGCCGTTGTCAAACTGGACTGAATATCATCTCTCCAACGACAAATGCTTATGATAGTCATGATTTCGTCACTCTAAGTGTGAAAACTGTAGTTTGTTATCAATGTCAATAACACACGTCATCAATAATGGACTTAATTTTTTTCTAATTTTAAGGTGTTCTTTACGTTCATGTTATCCATGGTATAGAAATGTCTTAAAAAAAATTTGACCCCGGTATTTACATCAACAACCAGGGATGTTGTTGCAACTACCGGGTTAGTTGTGATCTCCACCACGGTAGTTATCGTAACTACCGCATTTTTAACCAGCTGCTGGTTGTGTCGACAACCCAATTTTTTTCCGTGCAATATGCCCGGCAAATTGGGATACCCAATTATTCTGCCGGATCAGACATAAAATTAAATTCAACTGATAATAATACAAGAGAAAGAGAAAGAGAGTTCTTAAAGTAAAATCCTGAAGAGGGAACCCAAATTGTTCGAATTTGGGGCCCCTAAGACAGAAACGGAGTCAAACTTGCTATCTTCCCTTCAGATTCATAACTTGCGCTGACCTTTCGAAACTGGCGCTATTCGCGGAATCGTGAAATTAGCGTGGCAAACTCGGCACAGCGACTCCCCGAAACGTAAGGGAAGTTCTCGGAATCTGGCAGCGGAGATTATTACGACCCGAGTCGTGTATCGGGCATCACCCAGTTCAGGGTTCAGGGTCGGGCTGCCCCAGTTTCCGTCTTGTGCTCGGCTCCGACCGTTGGCCTTGGTCCGGGTCCCTCGCCCTGAACTTCGCTCGGCCTATTCACGCGCTGACCAATGAGAGCGCCACTTCTCTAATTTTTTAAGCCGAGGTCCCTAAATTCCACCCCCTCGCAGCTCACTCCCAGACTCCACGACGCTGAGAAGAATTATTGTTCGATCACGTATACAGTTTCCGCTTCATCGCGGCCGCCACACAATGGATGGAGTCAATAGGCGAGGTCGGACGAAATTTGGAAACTTTAAACGCTTATAATTCCGTTTATACAAAACTTCGTGCACTGGAAAAAAATTCTCGGTGTTTTTACCAAGGTCCGTTGGTACCTTTACCATCTCACTTTTTTACCAATTATTGGTAATTTTACCAAGACAGACTGGTAAGCTTACCTAAAAACCGGTATTTTTACTGCTTTTTCAGGTAAGAACACCACTTTTATTGGTAATCAATTCCCGGTAACTTTGCCATTTTATCTCGGTAATTCTACCACAATCGATAACAAATATTGGCGTTTTTAACAAGGTCCAGTAAAATTACCGAGAAAGTTCAATAATTTTACCGAGATTTTTCAGTAAAATTACCAATTCCATAAATGGAAATTTTACCAAGAAAAAACTGAGATCAAATAGAACCCTGAATTCTTGGTAATTTGACCCTTTTCTTAGTAAATACACTGATATTTTTTTTTTTCAGTGCGAGGTTGGACAAAATTTGGAAACTTTAAACGCTTACAATTCCGTTTGTACAAAACTTTGTGGTTCTGAAAGTCGTTCCATTGGTTTCCTCCTGAAATGCTCTTCCGAAAGCACTCCTCAAAATTTGAAATGTGACGAAATAAACATCAAATTTGCAGTTTTAGTCAACAATTTTATGTCCGACCTCCCTGATTGACTCGACCCACTGTGTGCCATAAAGCCCGTGTCCTCAAGAGCAGACTTATGATCGTTTAGTTGTTTTTATGCTAAAAGGAACAATGTTTGTGGCAGGCTAATACTAAAATCAAGCATTCTTTCAAATGCCTGGGCGGATAGTTAAATGTACTAACTTAAATTGAAATTCTGATTATTTTCCTTGTTTTAGTCGAAATAGCCTATCGCCCATGTAAGAAATAATTCTCTGTAAAAATGTGCATTATATTAATAAGATTTTAGACGAGTTTTAGCTTCTGGACGAACATACTATATCCCGAAAATTTCAGCATGTCTTAAACTACAGAATTTTTAAAATTTTGACATTGAAATATATGGGAGGCATTTGAAGAGGAAGAAACAAAGAGAGCTCGTAGATTTGATGAGTTATTTTCCCCGAAATATTGACAAACTCTAAAGCTCCTCTCCATTAATTTAAAAAATATTTGGTAAACTGTTATTATGCGACTATCTGCCAGGTATTTTATAAAATGCCTGATTTGACTTACTGCTTGCGGCATGCACAAATTAACACCTACAGTCAATAGACTATGTAACACGTTAACCGTATCGATGGCCACAGTGCGGAACCGCGTATCAACATTACGGTGTTTCAAAATATTCGCTCCTACATCGAAAAAAAAGGATGCTGATTTAACATTCTGGATGTAAAAAAGTGTGCGACAACTCACAAAACGCTGAATTAACTGCTACTGCTTTTTCTTTAGCAATGTCAAGATATAAAACTAACTGCTGTGGTGGCGGGCGGTCGGCCAGTGTGAAACCTGTAGTGTAGCGGCGCCTACAAACCTACAGGGATACTTCAAGCATCGCCCAGTGCGTGAAGTACCTATCACCTTAGGTTTGTAGGCGCCATTGCGCGTTAAGCGCCGCGGCGGTTAATTCAGCGTTTTTTGAGTTGTCGCACACTATTTTCACATCCAGAATGGTAAATCTGCATCCCTTTTAATGCCGTTGTATTTTATTTTTCCGATGGGCAGCAGCCAATTTTACGGTTTGAAAGTTTATGAAGAATATTTTTCACATAACAAGACTTTCATCTACCGTCATAAATCGGCTTCTTGGGGCGGTATAAAAAACCGTCAAAAAAACGGGTTTCCTGTAATAGTGAATCTAATTTTTCTAAGTGCTAATCCTTAAAAGCAGAGGCTTTTTTAAGCATTTTTCTCTTTCATAAGTGACCCCAGAGCCTATCCTTTTTTTCGCATGTTAAACTGACTCTGGGTGACTCTCAGCTCATAAATTTAACTTTGAGTAAAACATGTGTGGCTCGGAGAATAAGCCGTGATGGCGATTAAACGTGGCGAGCATATTATGTGATAAAGTTACATGAGGACCGTCGAGGAAGTTATTAACGTTATTAGAGGAAGTTATTAACGTTATTAGAGGAAGCTATTCATTTACGGGGACCCTCCAGCTCCAACATACGTCCACTTCAATTAAGCACTCGCGCTGATGCCTGTACTTTTGAGCCCACCGTCGCGTCGCTGCTGAAAAAGGGGGTCCGACCGCACTCTGCCGTGCTAAAGAAAAACGGCATATGAACCCAAGGATATTGACAAATTTCATTTGATAAAATACGAATTTCCTAAAAAAGTACTTTTTAATGTCAAATTTTGCTGGCTACCCTGGTAAAAATGGCAAGTGTTAGGTCAGTGAATTTTCCACTGAGGTCAGTGCAATTTGCTCTGCGGTCAGTTCAGTTTTCTCTGACGTAAGTGTTAAAGCACTGACCCAAGAAGTAAGCACTGAGGTAAGAGGCACTGACGTCGGGAGGAAGACTTACCTAAGTGCAGAGATATCTTTGAGGTAAGCGGGACTGAGGTCAGGACTTGGTTCAGAGGGTAAGTCTCTGATATCAGTCTTAATCGAACCGCACTCACTCCCAAAAAGTAGAGATGGCTCCCTCTTCCCCTACCCTATTTTATTTTCGTGGGGGATTATTCCTTGGGATACGGGGACCACAAACTTTATCTTACGGAGAGGCATATTTTTTATGAGGGGGATTTTCTAAGAGGGAAGGAAAACTTGTTTAGGTAGCCACACTCTTGAAAAATTTGTTTAACCTTCTTCGTTTATGATGGCACTTAAATAATTAAAACACAAAAAAATGAGATCGGTAAAAATATTATCACCGCTATAATATGTATTTAGATGTAGTTATTTAAGCATTATAATTTTTTTAACTTAAGAGTAAAAAAAAAATTAAAGGTTTAAATTTTTTTCAGTTTTAACTCTTTTTAAAATGTTCCAGTCTTAATTTTTTTAAAATTTTCCCAATTTATTTTTAATTATTTTCCAACTTTTTTACTCCTTTAAGTACTTTCAATTTTTGTATCTGCTAATTTATATTTTTTGTATCATTTCAACTTTGATTATTTTTTTTACATCCTCAGCTATAATTTTGAATTTTAATGCATTCCATTTTTTTTTTTTAAAAAAAAACATAACATATAAAACTTCATTTTCATGTTGATTGATTGAAAAAGAATAATAAAAAAATTAAGTATCGGATTCAAATTCAAAGACAAAATCATCACTTGCTGTCAAAATTACTCCAATGGGGGCCCTGAAATGACATAATTACGCCCCTAGCACTTACACGCGCAGGTAGTGTAGTGGTTCAGTCGCTAGGTCGATCACCGAAGATAAACTACGTCGGGCGTAGTTACTACTTAGATTGGAGACCGCATGGGAACGAGCGTTGTCCACTGAAGATTGTGATGATTACTTGTGATGGAAAACTCACAGTAGCCCTCCCTGGTCGTCAAATAGTGAATTAACGTACCTGGCGGATCGGTGATTAACTAAATTTTTGCCTCTACAGTATTTCTGGGAGTTTCCACACCGCTTACGTCGAAGACACTTAGGTCAGTGCCACTTACATCAGAGGCACTTGCCTTTGGAACAGACCTAACACTGACGTAGCAGATCAGCGCCCGGCAGCACTTACATCAGTGTTTAGGTCTGTTCCAAAGGCAAGTGCTACTGATCTGAGCACTTGCCATTTTTACCAGGGTATGTTGCATAGAACATGGTAATTGATTAAGAAATCGAGCTGCAAGCCAAAAATAAATTAAACAAGTAATATTTAAAACTACATGGAGATGAGAAATTATAAAAAAACTTGCAAGAAACGAGGCAAACGTTTTGACCGCCAACAAACTGCGGTCTTCTTCAGTACAAAAGGAACAACAAGTGGAAACATTTTACAAAATAAAAAAATAAATAGAACAGCTACAAAACTAAGTATTAGCAAACTAAGTAAAGCGAAAATACGAATCTTTTGTAACTACATCGTGGAATAAAATAAAAATAAGGCAAAATTCATGAGGAAAGAAGAGTAATAGGTGTGATAAGAAGGAAGTAGTTATTTCTCATCTCCACTCCATGTAGTTTGAAATATTACTTGTTTATTTATTTTTGGATTGTAGCTCGATTTTTTTTAAATCAATTGCCATGTTTCCTGCAAAACTTATGAATATTTTACTCCAAATTTTCCGTCAATTCCGTTTGCAATTTCATCTAAAGAATCTGAAAATTCAAGGACAAATATGCATAAGAATACTCACTTTCTCGGGCGTTTGGCAACTTTCGACTGCATGCACATGTGGAGTTTTTCTCACTGCCGTGCTAAAGAAAAAACATCGTGAGAACACCCTGGCGTTACCAAATTCCTATTACACGATTACGAATTTTCTTAAATACTTGTGAATTTTTTTTGATTCATTTTTCATCGAATTGGATCCTCCACTTAATCTGACATATTTGAAGATTTCGAGGATGAATATTTCTAATTTCCCCCAAAAATGCCAATTTCACCTAAGGAATTCTGGCAACGTCCGACAGTTCATACGGCGTTCTTACTTTAATAGGGCAAAACTCTAGTCACCCCAGGTTTCAACGTAGCACGGTCATAAACAAAGCACGGTGGTAAAAGTGACCCCTTGTAATTGTAGTACATCGATATTACCTTCGGGAACTTTAGACTGAAGTTAGGTCGTTAATGTCATCTGGATTTTGTATTTGGCACATTGGGCACTGTCGATGGCATTGGAAAAGATTTATTTACCGTTGGGGTTCCTTTCTTATCGAGGATTTTAAATAATTTCTTTCAAGGCTTTAATCACGCTCCTTCTCTCCACTTCCCACGTCTTTTCAAAAGGAGACATATATAATGTTTTATGTGCGTTTCAATGTCTTCCCCGCCAATAAACGGTTTTGTTTCGTTGGGGAACAGCGCTTTTCACTCGGGAAGAACTCGACTGAGCCGTCGAGCGAAAACTATTTTCGGAAGGAAAGTTATCCCGGTAATTTCAATGGAATTAACTTGGAGCCTCCGGCGATAAAATTGTGTTTGAAGTTCGAAACTTCGGAAGCTCAACTTCGCGTCGACCGGCAGCATGATCCGCGCAAAAGCTCATTGTCAAATATTTTCTCGGAGCTTTTTCTGCTTCGTCAGCGACAGAATTAGGGCCCCTGCCTCCTTTGCTGTCGAATTTAGCCAAATTCCTTCTAAATTGCGAAAAAAGCATTTCAAAGTGAGATTTCTGATAAGGCTCGTTTATTTGACTGAGTGAAATTTAGAATAAAAAACTATGAAGCAATATCTATGAAGCTATGATCAACAGTCACGGTGCGTTTTAAACAATTTTAATGCGGTCAACATACCACCCGCGATTTTTTTGCGGAAATGTCAACTAGAAGGCCTACTGATTGAGGAACAACAAACCGCAAAATCTGTGATGGGGCCGTTTTTGAGAAAATGCGATTTTTCGCTTTTTTGGCGGGAATTTCGGGTCAAGGCGCTGAAAAAGTCAAGTTAGGCTGTTTTTGTAGTTCGTAAATGCATATCCTATACATTTTGAGTCAATCAAGTGCCAGTAGATAGCTATTCGTGCATATTGCCCAAAATTCATATCCTTAAATCCACGACTTTTGGGTTTTTGGGGGGTTAGTCAAGGAGAAATCCGAAAAAAAGAGGGTTAACCCGGAACAAATTGCTTAACAAACTTTTCCTACGTAAACTTCTTCAGTAGGTCCTATTGAACAACATACCAAAAGTTTACCACGGTTCGCTCCCGGAACACCCCCCCAAATTGCCTAAATTTCAAAATGGCGGCCATAATAAGGCCTCTGGGAGTTCGATTTTTTTAAAAATACGCATACAGTGTCATGTGAGGTGTCAATTCCTATGTAATTTTGGTCGTAGATTTCAAATATGAAGTAAAAAAAGTCCCTTGATCAAAAGGGGGTACCCCAAATCCAAGATGGCAGCCAATTTTGAAAGTCAAGAGGGTGGATTTTTAAAAAGTTCGCGTGATAAGGCAAGTGAGGTATCATTTCTTATGTAATTTTGGTCGTAGATTTCATTTATGAAGTCATAAAAGCCCTCAAGTCAAAGGGATTGCTCCAAATGCAAAGATGGCGGCCAGCTTTGAAAGGCAGGAGGGTGAATTTTTGAAATGTTTACGTGACATCCCTAGTAAAATAGAATCAACCTGACGTCAGGGTATGTTTCATAAACTACCCTGAGTCAGATTGATATCAGCCTGAATTAGTCTGACTCAGGGTAGTTTATGAAACGTCAGGTTGATTCTATTTTACTAGGGATGTCACGTAAACATTTCAAAAATTCACCCTCCTGCCTTTCAAAGCTGGCCGCCATCTTTGCATTTGGAGCAATCCCTTTGACTTGAGGGCTTTTATGACTTCATAAATGAAATCTACGACCAAAATTACATAAGAAATGATACCTCACTTGCCTTATCACGCGAACTTTTTAAAAATCCACCCTCTTGACTTTCAAAATTGGCTGCCATCTTGGATTTGGGGTACCCCCTTTTGATCAAGGGACTTTTTTTACTTCATATTTGAAATCTACGACCAAAATTACATAGGAATTGACACCTCACATGACACTGTATGCGTATTTTTAAAAAAATCGAACTCCCAGAGGCCTTATTATGGCCGCCATTTTGAAATTTAGGCAATTTGGGGGGGTGTTCCGGGAGCGAACCGTGGTAAACTTTTGGTATGTTGTTCAATAGGACCTACTGAAGAAGTTTACGTAGGAAAAGTTTGTTAAGCAATTTGTTCCGGGTTAACCCTCTTTTTTTCGGATTTCTCCTTGACTAACCCCCCAAAAACCCAAAAGTCGTGGATTTAAGGATATGAATTTTGGGCAATATGCACGAATAGCTATCTACTGGCACTTGATTGACTCAAAATGTATAGGATATGCATTTACGAACTACAAAAACAGCCTAACTTGACTTTTTCAGCGCCTTGACCCGAAATTCCCGCCAAAAAAGCGAAAAATCGCATTTTCTCAAAAACGGCCCCATCACAGATTTTGCGGTTTGTTGTTCCTCAATCAGTAGGCCTTCTAGTTGACATTTCCGCAAAAAAATCGCGGGTGGTATGTTGACCGCATTAAAATTGTTTAAAACGCACCGTGCAGTGCGATTACCTAGACGAGCTGGTTTTTTAAATTGATATACAAAGCTATAGACAAAATAGTTTGGACCGATCCTATCGGTCGGAATGGTTGGTTCCTAATGAGTAAGGGAGAAAATTAAGGACTAACTGGACTGCATTTTGCAATTTGGACCTATAAATTCCGGCCCGGTTTAAAAACAACGTATGTGCCATTAGTTTCCCTATGCACATAAGTGTTTTTTTCAGATGAGCCAGAATTTATAGGTTCAAATTGCAAAATGCAGTCCAACTGTAGTCTTTCGTGGGTTACCGTCAGTTAGTGTGTATTCTCTACCTTATTCTTCCATTGCAACCACCTGCTTCCACGAATAGTATCCCTGCTCCATATCCCTTTTGTCCTTTTTTGTCTATAGCTTTGTCTATCATTTTCAACAATCAGCCTGCCGGGTACTTTCCTGAAGTCTAAGAAATATCCAAAAAATATGATAAATTGGCAATGTGATTACCTTGGCACTTCATAGGAGTCAAGGAACTACCACAAAACCAATAATGTGCGTAAGAACTCATAACTCTCAGTGGCACTTTGAGACTGAAAATTCAGAAAACTAGAATAGATGCGAAGAGTATAGGGATTTCTGTTTCGCCTTCAATTTTTGAGACAGGCCAGAAAATAGCTTCCGGCCGGCCACAATAGTTCGTTGTTTCTCTTTCGAAAGAGCGTAAATCCATTTAAATGTTGCCAAGTTTTCCCACTAAAATTGTCCTTTAACCGGATGACATTAGGGAATTTCTTATTGAAAATATCACTGATCTTTCTTCTGATCGCATACAATAATCAGACAAATTTTCGACAAAAATTGCGCAGGTACATTCCTGTTAAAAATTGAATTGTTTGGGTTTATTTGGCAACATTGGAATGGAGATACGTTCCTTCGTCCGGAAAACGGCAAGTTATCTGTTCAAGGATCTTCTTTTCCTTGCAGTTACATATCTTGCAACATCTCAAATTACAAGAAAATCGATGCATCTCTCGCTTTCGTGGAAAAACAGCCCCCCCCCCCCCCCCCCCCCNCCGGTCAAGGCTACTTCGTCGTCTCCCGGACGAAGGGACGTAACTCCGTTTCAAGGTTGCCAAATTGACTCGAACAGTGAATTGCTTTCGCAAAAATGTACCTGTGCAATTTTTACCCAGAATTCCTTTGACGTTTGCAGGAAATCCGAGGAAAAATCTGCGAAATTTTCAGTTAGGAATGCCCGAGATTCTCCCAATTTTAATGCAATCTACGAGGGGAAATTTGGCAACATTGAAATAAAGTTATGTTCTTTCGTGAGGAAAACGACGACATATCTACATTGAATATTCGTTACAATAAAACAGGGTCATTTGTTCTATCTCTACGTACTTTTTTTATCAAGACTCTGGCAACGTCGTGTTGTCGGCTTCCTTTTTGACGTAAGGGCGTATCTCAATTTAAACATGAGCCCCGAAAAGTATAGAAATATATGGAGAACGTGAGGATCATGATACGCTCTTTCGTCATAGGAACGCGACGAGATGTGGTGCAGCTTATTCCGCCGGGCCTAAAATGAAGCGAAGACAGGTTGAACTTTCGAAAGAAGTCGCAGTCGTCCCGCACCGAAATCGTCGAGCATTCATGTCGCGGATGTTTTAAGTTTTATAGATCTGCCCGGGAGGCGGGTTTGGGTCCATTGCCATCCGTGTGATGCTGCAGCGATGATGTCGCTTTGAGATTACATCAGTCTCCGATGCATTGTCCAGCTCGCTTCAGTTGTTAGGTAACCAGTAGATCGGCGTTGGCGCCCAGTATAAGCTCGACGCAGGTTCTGCCGACTACCTGGTCCGACTTTAAAGGAAGCAAGCCTTTGTGCTTGGACTTTGAGGTGCCATTTTGCCAAGCTGAGGAAAACGCCGCACCAAAATTTGAGAAACATCTGTAAATCAACTATGCTCTTTTATTTCCGTGCGGCGGGGTGTCTACAAGTCCGGAAATAGTGATGATTTCTTAAGGGCGGTCTGGGAGTACGGACAAAGTGCGGAAATTCCGCAAAAAGGTCCGGAATTTTTTTTATTTTTTGTCTTTTTGTCGCAATTTCAATTCTCTGAAATTTTTCGAATTTCATCAAATGAAGGTACTGAAAAAGTACGGAATTTTTCTGTTGGAGGAGGTACTGAATTTCTTGAGAATAATGTACTGAAAAATTACTGTAAAAGTACTTATTTTTGACCAGCCTGTTTCAGTAGACACCGTGCTGTGCGGACAATGGTCATTTTGGAGTCTGCTCTCAAATTCCGATATGGTTCTTTCTTCATATGCACCTTCATTTATATTGAAAATTATTCTTCCGTAATCATGAAGCAGTCCTACAAATCAGCGTGAAATGTGTGGTTATCATGTTTAACAGTTGACTTTGATAAAACGCATCATATCAATTTAATAAACGGCGTTCTTTGTAAAGCTCGTCCTGCCTAAATCATTAGTATTCCGTACAATTTTCAAAGTTGAACAAATTACCTTGCTCATTGGTCGATGAAACGAAATCGTTCGTTTGGAGAGTGAAAGTAATGGGTAATTAAAATTTTATGACCGCAGTAACAGGTCGCAAATTAGTTACTCAAATTGGGATAATACATGCGTCAAAGCGAATTCTCCCACACTTCACAATGCTTACGTTGCCATGCTTACGCCGCGCACACCATGCGTGGTTAAAATACAACTCATGCCGTCACATTGTCGTAGGATATCTTTAATCAATCGCAAAAGTTAAGTCCAAAAGATTTTCATGCATTAGGGCGAGTATTTGGGCAAGTAAATCCCTGATACAAGCCGCTCAGACTAAAACCAATCATGTGGATTAACAAGAAAGAGACAAAATGAGGAAAATCTCAAGGTAGTTTCCATACCGCAGTAACATGGACGACACACATATGCCCTAAAGTCCAGGAATGAAAAAAAGACTTATCCTTCAACTGGACTACATTTTGCAAGTAGGAACTATGAATTATGTTCCGGTTTAAAAACAACGTATGCGCCATTATTTTCCCTATGCATATAAGTGTTTTTTCAGATGGGCCAGAATTTAGTTCCAAATTGCAAAATGCAGTCCAACTAATGCACTCTAGTGCAGTCGCGGATCCAGAGTGAGTCGGCAAGGTGCAAGGCACTGACACTGCACTCTCCGCAACACCTGAGATGGCTATGTTGAATCATAACAATTCTTATTGGGTCTGTGGATGTGGAACAAACAAGTGACTAATCGCTCATTCAACCATTCATTCACAAAATCCATTCATTCGGATCAGATACTGATTGACACATCACGCGCACCATGCACGATCATCTGCGCGGCATCCACGATTCAAGCGTAAACAATGACCAGAACGCGACATTGTTGTCAGTCGATGCAGAGGCAGGCAATTATCCAATTTTTCCTGTTATTTAGGGGGAAAAATTCGCTCAATTTTAACGGTTCTGCTTTTAAACCACATAAAACAATGACGAATGAGGTGGTCATATGAAACTCCAAGAAACCATGGTATTCTCTCACGTGATCAGCGAGGCACCATGATAATGCGCGTGTTCATTGGTATATTCATACCGATTCACACCATTTTGGTCCAATGAGTGATGCACGCAGAGCAATGAATCTAAACTGTATGCATCATCCATCGATGAACCCATGATGATGAATAAAACACGGCGAACACCAACATGGTACATAAAATTATCAAGCTTATGGTCTTCGAAACTCAGTGACATTTTCCTACAAAAGTCGGAACACATCTAATCAAAATCAATCACCGTGCCGTGAACGATCACTCAAAAGCGAGAAGCAATTCCTGCTCTCCAGGAAGAGCAACTGTTGGTAAAGTCAATTAGCATGATATGGAATTGTGAATAAATTGGCCCATCCTCCCAAGTGATATCGGTATATGTCACCCCTGGTAAAAATTGGCGATAAGGGCTGCGTTTCAAAATACCATAGGAATTCTTATAGCCGGCTAAAGAAGGCAACAGAAAATCATACAGCTGGCTGTAGAATGCTGAGAAAATCATACGGCCGGACTATACGAAGCGATAAAAATTATGCAGCCGGGCTATAGTTCCTATAGCCGTGAGAGATTGTGTAGAAATTCGTGTGCTTTGGAAATCATTAAGTTTGATGCGGAACCACTGTATATTTACAAAACGCACGTTATATTTTCCTTTAATACATATTTTTTTTTCATCAATTAAAACGAGAATAATCCATACGGGATGTGCAAACATTTCAAAATCATGAGTCGAATAACGCTGACTCCGCCAGATTAAATATTAGAGCCTAACACAAAGCGGAGCGGCGACGCACTGGCGCCTACAAACCTAACAGGGATACTTCACGCATTGCGCAACGCGTGAAGTATCCATGTTAGGTTTGTAGGCGCCAATGCGCGTTTCGAGCTGGCTGCCCGCCTGCCTCACCGCAGCGTGCCACGGCGCTTGAAGCAACTATTTCACACCTGAGGTATTGCACAGTATCATACGAAACTGAAGGCGCTCTAATATATTAGGAATGGCAGGCATCCATCAAAAGTACGGAGCTTTTCTCGCAAAATAAATCAAGATACTACGGCCCAAAAAGAGAGGAGTGGTCCAAAAACTCACCAAGTCCTAGCATCCGTAATGAGTGACGTTTAGCATACACTTAAATACACTGCTTAATCGCCATCGGCTATAAAAGGCTATAAGAAATTGTATAGCCGGCTATAGAAGCTATTGGAAATCTTACAGCCGGCCGTAGGTATATGGTATTTTGGAACACAGATTCTACTGCAAATTTTTACTAGGGACTAGTATTGCACTGATAATATCGTCACCTGGATGTCACACAATTTTATCGGTAGCACGAAGAAAATTCGATGAAATTTTCGGACAGCTTCGTCGAACAATAATAAAAAAACAAAACGGCGGCGGAAATTTTGAAACGTTGCATGGTGCTTGTGATACTTCGGCCGGAAGTTTACGATATACTGATCTCTACTACCTACTGTCCTACTGTCATGCTGATATCATACACTGGGGGAAAAAACACATTGGGTCTAGAGTCTAGTCTCGTGAAAACATAGACAAGAAAAAGGACTCTTGATTCAGTCAGATTTAAGCTTAAATCAAAAGGAAATCCGCTCAAATTAAGAGGCTTGGTTCTTGATTTAAGCCTAAATCTGATAGAGTCAAGAGTATTTTTTCTTGTCGATGTTCTTAAGAGTCTGAACTCTAGATCCAATGTGTGTTTTTTTTTCTTTTTTTTTTTTCCAGTGTATTGAACCAGCATGATATCATACAGTTTCAACATGATATCATACTGATCGACTTTACCAGGGAAATGCTATAATACGAACCAATACGTTCAGTCACCGTTTCTCGGTTCGGAGAACTGATGATCAGGCACCTGTTGGCACGAAGTTGTGACGGAGGCGTGAAGTGCCACGCCGCGCCGCCGGTTAGGACTGGGCACTAGGCACCGAGCAGGGAAGTTCAGAGCAGACCACCGACATTCATAGGCATGAGGGGTATGAGTGCACCAACTACACCACCGGCAAGACGGGTTCCACAGTCCTCTTGCATTCCCGGCTTTAATGTGCTGTAATGATTGTCGGCTCGCCAATGAAACCAGCTCGATGCGGCTAATTACCGCTCAGGCGCCCGTCGCCGCCAAATCTCAATCAAAACAATATCTCATACCTGGGCCGCTCAATTTTCCACCGTCGTATTTTTATTAAGATTCTAGGTCAGCTCTATAACTTTAAACTTTTAAAGTCATAAATATTGAATTTGTCCTTACCACAGATCTTAAAAAACAGATCATACTTCTACTTAAAGTAGGGTTTCTGCCAATAGTTAGCTGTAGACCTCTACGAAGGTGTATAAGCCATTAAACCTTAAAAAATATAAAATAAAAATAATGTAGGCTTAAACAGTTGCTTTGTTATTATTTTTTCAAATCATTTGTCCTCATTATTTTTAGCTGTAATACTGTGAAATTTAGGCATTTCTCCGGTAAGAAATATGAACATATGCTTACTAAGGTTTTTAATCGTATTACAACACTCCAAAGCAAGGACAAGTATTTACCGGAGATTATTTGAAAAATGTCAAAAATATGCATTATAATGCTTTAAAACGGAAATTATCTTATTTTTTAAGTGTAAAATCCTCGATGCACGATCAAATTCCGAACCAATGCCGATCAAAGTAGACCATCTGCACACTGATGGTCACTATAGAACCTTCTTCTTTTATCAAAATTTGTCCAATCACGATCAAAAAGAAGTGCTTGCATTCATCAGTCGCAAGGAAAATTTCTGCCAAGTTTTCATTTGAAAATAATGTGAAGTAACAATTTTAGGGCTGATGACTCCCGACGCTTGGATGAGAATTGTTTCCGGAATTTGATAATGGATTAAGGTTTTACCTGCCCAAACATATTTTAATGTAAGACACGAAAGAATTGTACTTTTGAAAAAATAATAACGGAATCTTCTTTTGTTCACAGGTGGATCAGACTCACATTGATGAAGGGAGAAAACGATTAACAGGTAAGATCAATTAATATACGATCCCTGCCCCCTTCCTTCCATATCTCATCGTCAGTTAGCTAAATATCCTGCAGATCGCTTGTTGATGTTGCTATGGACGTAGATACTGTCCTTTCGAAGAGTTCCTTCAATTCCTCTAAGTAGGCAACAAACTTACCGGGAAGCTTTAATAGTTATCTATTTGAAAGACGCTCATTAATGTCGCTTCATGAACTTTGATAGAATCAATAGCCTGTGGGTAAACCTATGGGCAGATATTGTTCACCCGACCTTCTTCATAATATCGAATAGGCAACCAATTTCCTGGGGAGGTTATAAAGTTCCTATTCGAAAAACACCTAACTTTATCGTTCCATTAGCTTTAATAAACTAATGAACAATAGCTCCATTAGCTTTAATGAACCAATAAGCAATAGCTCCATTGGCGTTAATAAACCGATGTACAATATTGCGAATCTGTTCGCCTTTATTTTGCCGTATAGGCCGCAAACCTACCGGAAAGCACGAACAGTTATCTCATGCAGTCGTTCATTACGGTGGTGCGGATTTGTGTGCGAATTTTGGTGAATTGTTTGCATATAGTACGAAGTAAATTTCTTAAAATTTTCAATGGGATCCTTACAAACTTTCTCTCGTAAAAAAATTAAATCGCCCAGTTGAATTTGGCAATAGCTGATGTGGCTTGGTTCCTTTCTGCTAAACGCAGTTCATATGATAGTTTATCTTCCTAAACAACCATCAAGACGAAATCCTCGGTTTTATCTTATTTTATTTTATTTTACTTTTTTTCTAGTCGTGCGTGTAAAGTAAAGAATAATATCTCGATTTGAACTAAAATCTAATTGAGGGGCTCGGAGAACAAGTCGCATAAGTGCAGTTTTCGAAGAAATTGAGATATTAATGATTTCAAGTAAAACTAGTCTTACAAGCATCTTCTGTGAAAACTTTGCCCCCAAATTCTAATCTTCAAGCATTAAAAAGTCAGTTTGAACTTTCTTTCCGCCATAAAAATCCATGTAATTTCGCAACTTCAAACGCATATTTCTCGAAATAGCAAAAACTGCACTTATGCGCCTTGTCCTTCAAGCCCCTCGAATAGAGTTTACAGTAGTGCCAAATGGATGCGAGTTATACGGATTTTAAACTGTCATATTATCGAGAGAATCCCCCACTTTGTCTCTTGGAAACCAAATAATAAAAATAAACCCAGTCAAAACCTATTGGAGGCTCGCTGTAATTTACAAAGGGGATTATTGTGGGCATAATTGGCTGTGATGGATGAATTAGCCTACTAAATGTGTACATACAAGTTACATGCGAGCAGGGGACGCCGATGTTGAAGCGGCGCGTGGGCGCTATAGTGGCGCTTCCCATGGGTAGCCGTGGAATCATGAAGCGTAACTGATACCGATCTAATTGAAAAGAGAAGTATCAATCATCGGCCACTCACCGCTCGCATCTCGCCACACGGACTCACCTTTCAACGTGCGTTAATCGGCCAAGTTTGATGTAATGATATTGGAGTTCCAACGGGCTCTCCAGGTTGCCAATCGGGACCCAGTATTTTAAAATTTAATCGTCTTGATGCACGGGGGAGAGTATCGCCATGTCGGTGCCCCTCTTAGGTTAGGGGCCGTCCATAAATTACGTCACTCTAGTAGGGGGACGGTGGGAAGGGGGGGGGACAAGCCAAGGGTGACGTAAGCTCTCCTAAAGACAAAAATGCTGAAAATGTTTGCTCGAAATTTGACTGTAACTACTGATTTTTATCGATTTTCTGCGTTTCCCCCGCGTTTTTCTTTTTTTTAGGGGGAAGGGAACGTTAATTTTTAAGGGGGGACTAGCAGTGGATGGCAGATGGATAGGGTGAGGTGGGGTGGGAGTAGGTGGAAAAATTGGAAAACTAAGTGACGTATTTTATGGACGGCCCCTTAGTTTATCAGTCTCAAGCATAAGCAGTGCGATGCTAAAAATTGGAAAAATAGCAAATCAGGCAATTTTAAGAATCGTTAGACAGCAATGTAGCGTATAGTGGCTGTGGGTATCTATCAGCATGGGATAAATAGATCAGATCAAATGAAGCGTTAGCCCCAGGAATTTTCTTGTTGTCTGCTCGATGAAGCAACATGCGTGGTGCCATGGAAACTCTCCTAACCTGAAAAAGTCCGTGAACTAAGAACCTCAATCGAACGTTTCTCAGATAAACTAGCTAAATTCCTTTAAATATTTGCATGGACTGCGTGTAAAACTTTGCAAGAAAAGAGATTGTAATTTTTTGACTCGGACAGAACCGAATCTAATTCTTGGATACTATCGAAAGAATCATGTGTCGCGGTGCGGGAAAATAACCCCAACTTTCTGTTTACGAGCGGTGCTCTAATGAGTTGCATATCTTGAAGATCAAAATGGCATAAGTCATTGACGCACGAAGCTTGGAAATTTAACTTTAAATCCAAATTGCTGCGAGCAACTGAATTTTACTTGCGCTTGCTTCACAAATAACGCTGCATTCAACATGTGTATTTTCAAGTTCGCGCAGAGTGTCATGCCAGCAATTTTATGTGTGGTGGCGATAATGGTTGTCGTTGCTGTGGTCGTATTGGTAATGAACAAGAGTATTTCTCTGGACTCTGGAAAACGGGTCGCTGGACTGGCAGCACATGGTTTCGCCGAAGAATATCCTACAATTTTAGCCAATGCCAACCTGAGTGCATCTTAGTCCTCGTGTAAAGCAAGGTTAATTTTCTTGATAAGTAAAATATGCAACTAATATCTATGTACCCTTCATGATTTCTTGGGGAGTAATTTGCGTGTCTAGCTATTAATTAAAAATCGATGTACATAAGTCTATGATTTTTACATCATTTTTGAGGATGCTGTTATAAATTGTGTTTGTTTTTTGCCACTTATACTGTACGTTTTTTGTCACGAATCAAAATAGACGTTGCTTAGTGTCATGAAACATTTATTAGAGATCATTAAAGTAATCCATCACTATAACGAGAACTCAAGGGACATCCGTCCTATTTTATTTAATTTTAACTAACCTTGCGGAAAGCTCGCCCAACAAATAAAAAGTGCCCACTCGTAACCTTCCATGTTTATCCAGCCCTAAAATCCCCTCTTTTGCCGGAGGAAAAATTGTGTACATCCTTCACTGGTCATTACTGAGATGGCCTCCATCTTCCTCTGAACTAAGCCATGTCCTCTTCGTGGAGAGAGGCATCGAGGTGAGGGAATGCCGAGTCGCTGAGTGATTACCAGAGGTGAACAAGGAACATGATTGCCGCCTTAATTTAAAATTTGTCCATCCAGCATTTCAATTTCCCTAAAATTGGGTTATTTTCCGCCTGGTTCGGCAATATGGGAGAGAAATGGAAGTCGGAAACCGGGCGTTGGGAAGCTGAGATGCTCGGATGCTGGGATAGTGGAATCAGCTGGATTAATTATTGAGCGATGTTGCCATCGCTGCTTATTCCAATTTTCCTTGTCGAACGTTAAAATCATCTTTCCGTTTATTGTTTTAAGTTCATTAAAGGTATTATTATTTATCACAGTGCTATGTAAGGTGTTACAAAGTGCATCATTGATTACTTCTTGCTATCAAACAGGTAGAAATTGTCCAAAAAGTTTCATTCGAAATATAATCTATTTTGACCCTATACTGAAAGAAAAAATTCGGTCATGTGAACCGAACGTTCGGTGTTCCACATCGTCCAAAATACTCGGTTTATCAAACTGAACTTTCGGTTCGTGTAACCGAACGTTCGACATATATTGCAAACTTAGTCCATCTCTCCACTTTACCGCACAAGTTTGGTTTCACGAACCGAAAGTTCGGTTTTATAAACCAAAAATCCAGTTTGGCAAACCGAATTATTTACGATGAAATCGAGCGCCGATCTTAGGTATGTACGACCGAACTTTTTTTTTCAGTCCTAGGAGAAAAATCTCTAGTTTGCCGTGTGGTTGTATCAAAGAATATTTTCATTTTATTCACTAAATGGAGCGTGCCATCGAAAATTTTTGAAAAATTTTATTCCGACTCTTTCCTGTTTTTCCCCCTTTTTTAATGGAAATGGGACCTCAGGTCCAAAGGAAATTAAAGAATAGATACTCCTGTATGCAACGAATAGTTAAGCAATTTGAATTACCGCCATCGTCTCCAATAGACCGCGTACCTTTAATCATCCGAGGACACTGCTTTCAAAGCGTTCGGTTGGGTCACGCAACTAAACTAACCTCCCGGAGAAGCGAGAAGTATCGCCAGATTTGAAGGCGTTCAAAGCGTTCGGTTGGGTCACGCAACTAAACTAACCTCTCGGAAAAGCGAGAAGTATCGCCAGATTTGAAGGCGTTCAAAGCACTGCTTTATCACTTAAAACTATAGTTCAATGAGAAGTAAAGAACTGCAGAACAAACACTTCGAAAAGAGTTATACGGATGCTCTGACCAAAAAAGTGCACATTAAAATACACTTTTGAAACACTCTCTGTAGCTAACGCACGACCATTTGGCATTTGAGCATTTTTATTTTCAAAAGAACTGGATAGGTCCTACTTGCCTTTTCATATAGTTGGATGTCGTCCAAATCGATAGTCTTGACCAAAGTCTCGAAATACTTAACTCAGTGTGTAATTCAGCCGGAAGCGTAATTGACCAATTCTGATATGTCAAATTATTGCCTCCCCGATTTCTCACTCTGTAAATTATCTTCTGTATAGCATCCTGCGGGTCGATTGTTGAATCGTTATCGAAAGAACTCGATCGATAAATCCCTATCTCGGCAATGCTTTTTATCGATCAAGGTCTTTCGGTAACGATTCAATAATCGACCCGCATAGATTAAGATAACTTTAGCTATCCAGGTCAAAAGAACCAAATTGCCGCTTCACCCCATGCCTTTTTAGGTCAATTCAATAACGATGAAAAGACGAGCACAACCCATCAAGATTGCCACCTGTTTTGACTGCGATCTGGCATCATACTCGAAAATATTACTAGAAACAACCGTTGTCTGAATTCGAACTGCTCTTCCCGCGTTGCAAGATGTATTGCTGTTGTAATCGACGAACTGGAAATGTTTGAATTGAATCTTTAACCATTCTGAATCTGGCGAATATACCTACCTTGTGTAAAAAAGCTGGTCCGTCGATCTAAAATGGTGATAGGTACCCGTTAAATTTTGAAGAAAAATAATAAATATGTAAAATGGTTTGGTTCGTTTAATTTTCAACGGCCACCTGCACTGAAAAAAAGTTACGAGCTATATCGACATGCCGTCCGTTTCAAGATCTGAGGCTGAAAGCTCCGGGTGCTGGAGCCGTAGCTGCGACTGCTCCGTGTTGTGCGCCCGGAACTTTCGGCTTTTGAGCCTGGAAAGCGGACGGTATGTCTGCACAGGGTGATCCAGGCAGAGTTAAACGGCCAGACTGCAAGAGCGTGTTCTATGGGTCAAAATAAGATTTTTTTGTTGTCTTAAAGCTTTTAATCCAAAATTTCCCCCAGTCCGAGCTACGGCCTCCCTAAATTTCGGAATTTAATTGTTTTTTATTAATTTTTGCAACGGTTGTGAACTAAATCTCATGAAAATTTGCACTTACTTGTGATTGTATGCCCTGCATTCATAAATGATCTAAAAAAAATCGAAATTTCAGTTTAAATAGGGGATGCGGGGGTGTTTTGGCTCCTATGCGGTCTGGCCGTTTAACTCCGGATCACCCTGTGTATTGCCTGTAAGTGCGGCTTCCATGCCACCGAAAAAAAAGAGGTGCTGTAATAACATCCTGGATGTTAAAAAAACGTGCGACAACTTTTTGGTGTTGTCATTACCACTCTGGCTGTTAAAGTAACATCCTAGGATGTGACTTTTACATCCTATCATGCCACGTTAACTGCCAGAGTGTTAATAGCAACATCCAGGAGTTGTCGCACAATTATTTCACAACCGTAATATCCGGCATGTTACTACAGCATCTTTTTTTTTTTGGTGTGGCCGGAGTTTTTTTTCAGAGTGAAAAAAACAACGCTTTTGCCAAGAAGCCGCTTGCTGACGCATTCAAAGCTTACGAAATTTCCTAGGCGTTGAAACTGAAATATTTATCCAGCGACTTCCTTACCTGTCTTTAAGAAGGGTCCCTCCTTATTTATTTTTCGCTCGCCCTCTCGCGAGAGTCCTCGGAGATGGTGATGGGGATGCGAGACGGTAAAAGCTTTTGATCCGTTTATTGTTTCCGGGATGAGCTGTAAGCCGGTATTCAGGTCATCGCACAGGGAGTGCTTTTCTGTCGCGAATTCCTCCGAGATAAGCGAATAAGCTTCATTTCAGTAGACTGGCTTAGCCCGGAGGACTCAAAGACCGACGACGCGCGACGCCGCGACGTCGGACGTCGACGCTGAGCCGCTTAAGAGCGACGCGCGAGTGGCGAGCTATGGACGCGCCAATACTCTTTCTCGCCGATTTTCACGCATGATGGGAAGCGTTAGGCTCTTGCTGGGGTAGGTCATGACCTGACAAAGCAACAAGTGATCCGTCCAGACAACAGTTGCCACGCCGCTAAGAAATTAAAATCGGATCAACGGAGAATTTGCACGCACTTTTTTTATTGCTTCATCTGAAAGTGCCTAAAGAGCTCATTTTGCATTATTTTTTATAATTTTTTCTGTTACGGGAAATAATTTTAAAGTGGGAAAATGCACCGCCTAGTGCAACGTTATCTGGCGGCATTTCCCATTTAAACACGTGTATTTTAGCAGATTAGGTTATTTTGTCGTATCTCCTCCAATGATTGTTCAATTTATCAACCAATGATATCCTCGCGTTCAGTTCACTCAGTAGCGTCTACATGAAACATGCAACCCATCAAATTTCAGACACATGCAAATTCTTCATCTAAATCTATAGCAGTGCGACGAACACTGCCGTGCTGAGGAAAAACCCCGTGCGAGCCTCCAAGCGTCGCTAAATTTCAATTGATAAAACACGAATTTTCTGGTAAACTCATGAACAATTTTCTTTCAATTTTTCGGATAATTTTGTTCGCAATTTCACCTAAAGGTCTTGACAATCTGAAGGACTTAATTTCTTTCCTTAAACATGAACGTTTTATCGAAGGAATTTTTGCTTCTCCAAAATGCTCATACTGCGTTTATTAGCGTATTACTGGTTAAAACACGAAAAAATTCTTACCTTCATCTAATCAGTTCAAACGGGTCAAAAAATTTGGAATATTTTTCCTTTTTGTCAGGGAAATTCCGGGGAATTATTACTTCCGTCTGTCAAGGAGTTTTAATTTTTCTCTCGGTTTTGGCCCGTGTTGGCAGTTTTTATCAAGGAGCTAAGGAAGACGCCGGGGATTTTTTTTTCCTTTTTTGAAAATTGCTAGACCCCCTAAAGAAGCAAGGCGCGAATTTGCTGTTAGCCGCCGTGACAATATACCTTTGCGACAGCCTTGCATCGAATCTACATTCATTCCTTTCTCACGAGCTCCGAATTCTGGGCGCAATCGCATCCAATAACCGAGAATATGCAGACTGGAAGTTTGCGAAACAGTCGAAGGAAAATGTATGTAAAGTCTCGATTAGATTCAAAGCGGGGTGGATGGAGGTTGGAGGTGCGAATTGGCCCGGATCTCGGATGTGAGCGTTTCGGTGCACAGTGGATCGAGCCAATAGGTGAGGTCGGATAGAATTTGGACACTTTAAACGCTTATAACTTCATTTATACAAAACTTTGAGGTTCTAAAATTGGGTCTATTGGTTTCTTCCTGAAATTGTCTTTCTAGAACACCCCTTGAAATTTAAAATGTGACGAAATAAACATCAATATTTGCAGTTTTGGTCAAAAATTTCACGTCCGACCTCTCTAATGGACTCGATCCACTGTGCGGCGCGCGGGGCGTCCAATCGGGAGCGGCGATCAGCTGCGCGGAAAGAGCGGCATTGTATGCAGAAATGCAGAATCCGTCCACTAATTGAAATCAATTCCGGTGAATGAGTTTGAAAACTCGGGGAAATAGAAGCGAAGGGAGTTACGAACGGGATCCGAATTGCTCGAATTGAGCCACGCCCGTTAGCTTTCCTTTCGCCATTCGCAGCTTTTCCACGGCTCCCAGCTCCGCGAACTCCGGACAGAGCCGCTAAATACTCCATCTAAAACTCGACCGTCATCTCCGGGTCACCGGAGCGCGAAAGTGCGTGTGAATAATCGCACCTCGTGTCTCAATATTGGTCATACGAAGGCAAGGAATTAAATAATAAGTGAATAAAAACACTAAGAAGTGGCCCGAACTGTATGTAACAAGGTGGAGAAATGGTGCTGGGTCCACACCATTTTGCGGGGAAAACAAAGCCAAGAAGTTCCAAAAATTAAAACTTCTTGGCTTTGTTTTCCCCGCGAAATGGTGTGGACCCAGCACCATTTCTCCACCTTATTAAATACCTAATAAGGGTAGAACATGAGCGACTGCACTAGTGGCAGTGGCTAGCATACCAAAGGCGCTAGCGGGGGCTACTTCGGGGGCCCCTTGAGAGGGAACCATCTCCTGATGATAGACGCAAAAATCATTAAAATAGGCTCGGTAGATCATTAGAACGGACTGTGACAAAAAAAAATAAAAATTAAAAAAATAAAAATAAATAAATTAATAAATAAAAAAAAGTCGCTTGGATGTAGAGTCCAGACTCTTAAAAACATTGACAAGATAAAATACTCTTGATTCAATTGGACTTTTTGCTTGAATCAAAAAGAAATCCGCCTAAATCAAGAGGCTCGGCTCTTCGATTCAAGGAAAAATTTGATTGAATTAAGAGTATTTTTTCTTGTCAATGTTTTTAAGAGTCTGGGCTCTAGATTCAAGCGACTTTTTTCCAGTGCACTTTATCGCGTCGTAAAAGAAAACCTTGCTCATATTCCCAAAATTTGATGACCGCGGACTCGTCTAAAGACCGTCACCTGCCGATATCCTCAAAAAATCATGAAAATCGGCCCAGTAGAACGGGTGGACGCACTGTAGCAAAAACTCAAAATTAAATGCACTGGAAAAAAACACATTGGATCCAGAGTCCAGACTCTTGAAATCATTGACAAGAAAAAATACTCTTGATTCAATCAGATTTTTGCTTGAATCAAAAGAAAATCCGCTCAAATTAAGAGGCTTGGTTCTTGATTCAAGCTAAAATCCGATTGAATCATGAATATTTTTTCTTGTCGGTGTTTTTGAGAGTCTAGACTCTAGATCCAATGTGGTTTTTATTTCCATGTAGTGATGGCTCACAGAGCTTAAGTAATGATATTGTCTTTCAATGAACAGCACATACCATGGCAAACATGAAGGCTCATAATAATTTATGCATATGGAAAACCAAAGTTAGAGGAAGGCAACGCTGGCTAATACGTTAATAAAGGCGTGTGGTGTGAAAAAACATAAATTCCCAGAGCACAACAATATTATTCGCACACACGCTAGAATTAAAAGTAATTTTATTCATCGCTCGGGCCATAGGCTGTGGTCAACGATCCTTACACAGGGGTCGGATTGTCTCCGGAGTGACAGAATTATTACGTTCAGATTAGAGGTTGGAACCCGGTAATTTTCATTTCCATCTGGCAATGCCTTCGGCTGTGCATCTGCATAATACGAAGCTTTTTCAAATTGAATTATCCACCGAGGAGATTTATAATATTGATTACAGTAATTATGCAAAGACATGAAGCTCTAGAAGCAAACAAAGAGACATAAACCCGATGAATTAGCGAAAAAGAGTAAATCCCACTCTTTTCCTAGCTCCTGCAACTTTGATACGGTATGGATAAATTTTAATCCTTTTGTGTGATTATCAGAGACTGTAGCATAAAAATGTTAGGAAAGTGTGCGAGAAAATTGTTTAAAGGGTAACCTACTGAATTCATTAAACTTGATTTGACCTAAGCCCTTTGCTGATCGCATTTACGCATACAATGGAAGAGAAAACTCGTTCACAATCTTTGGATCTTAATGAATGCTGAAAATGTTTCTTATCAAGGTTACTGAGAGCTTATGTTTTCACTATTTTATCACAATTTTAGTCACTAGATAGCCACAATAATTCTGCCACACGAAGGAAGAACGCCGTATGAACCTTCAGGCGTTGCCAAATTCCCTTTGACAAAACTCGAATTTCCCGGTAAACTTATGAATATTTTCCTTCTCATTTCTCAGATAATTTTGCTCGCAATCCCTCCAAAAAGTCCTGTAAATTTCAAGGGAAAATATTCATAACTTTCCTCAAAAATGAACTTTCCATCGAAGGAAATTTGACAAAACTTGAATGTTCATACGGCGTTCTTCCTTAGCACGGCGGAATTAACCTGATATCCAAAAAGAGAAGCAAAGTAGAAACGAAGTAACGTGGAGGGTTCCAAAAATGTCTATAACCAATTGAGACCAAGATCTTCAACATTTTTCAAAAGTCCTAACTGATATGGCATGAAATATATATCGCGTCTATCAGGTCATAGTTCTCGGTCAAATTGATAAAGCCAGCATTACATTACTATAGCCAACGGGATTTACTCCGTTACGCGAACAGTCCAGTTGTATGGACTTCAGCTGAAGGTCATATTAGGAAACCGTAATGAACAACATGCAGGCCGATTTTTGAGGTAGCCATGTGGGCACGGATGCTGATTATATTGCCGTTCGCCGAAACTGAAGGCGCAAATGCAACAAGCATTAAGTCTCCTCAAAATCGCCTTCATCGCAATTCGACTCCATTCCGGCGTGAATATTCCCCCAATACTAAGCTGATCAGAGCTCAACTTAATTTCTATGAGAACACTGTTCTCACCACAGACTCGAATCTCTGACCGAGCCCTGAACGTAAGTCAGACTTTCCACGAAAGCTGAGTTGTTTTAGAAGTGTCCGGAAAAAGCCGAGTTGGTTTTGATATCTCTAGAAAATCGATGAAGATTAAGCTCGCGGTAAGCTCAAAAGCTGCGGTTACCTCGGGAGGGATTCCTCGATGCTTTAACGCAGTTAAACACAGCTGCAAGTATTGTTGCCACGTCCGCCTCAAAGCAGGTCATAAATCGATGGCCAAAGTGCAAAACCGCGTATCTTGGTTTGCGACGTTGCAAACTTCCTGTCTTACTTTATTTTTATTTGAAAAACTATTTAAAGTAATTTTTTGGAGACTTCTTTGATATCTCTTCTCTGTCAGCAGAATCTTCTCTGTCGAGCTATAAAGTTGGCTTGCTTCTCTTTGAAAAAACAAAACAGGAGCAGCAATTGTGAAACACCGAGATACGTGTTTTTGCACCATGCCATCAAAAAAGGACGGGTTTAACTTATTTCTGAGCGTCCATGTCCGTGCTAAGGAGGTAATCTTCTCTTCTTGTGTATTATAAGCTCTCAAGCCTCCTAAATATTCATTTCTGGTAACGTTTAGTTCTGGCGTTCTGCGGGGCTGATTTTCATAATTTTTCCATCATATGATTTATCTCTTGATAAGCTCCCTCTAATTAGATGTGGGAATCCTCTGAGGAACATAAAAACGCCCGTTGAATTGTAAGACCAAGCCCTGGCAAAGAAAATTTATGCACATAAAAATGATCTCATAGGTTTCTATATCGGACACGCAACTAAACTAACTCCGTGACAATGCGTAGAGTATCACAAAAAATGAAGGCGCTCAAAGCCGAGATCGTGCTATTGAAAGCCATTACCCATGATTTTTTATATACTGCCGTGCTAAGGAAGAACGCCGTATGAACATTCAAGAGTTGCCAAATTCCCTTCGGTAAAATGTGCATTTTGGAGGAAAGTTATGAATATGTTTCCTTTACATTTTCAGAATCTTTAGGTAAAATGTTGAACACTATCTGAAAAATTGGGAGGAAAATATTCATAAATTTACCAGGAAATTTACGTTTTATGAAAGGAAATTTGGCAATGCGAAGGTTCATAAGGTGTTTTTCCATAGCACGGTAGTATACCGATGCGTATTATTTTGATTTATGGAAACAACGTGCAAGCCACTCTCAAACTGCCTTGGACGTATGGATCCCACACAGAATGTATTGTAAAGCTGAAAATCCAACTGAAGGAGACTTTCCCCGAAGTTACTTTTAAGAGGAAAGTAAACAAACAAACGGGACGTCAATCCAACGGCAACAAAGCGCCTGGACACGCATGGGAGATAAATTGAATTAGGAGGCTAAACTTGGGGGGTGATTCCAGCCTTCCAGGTATTTGAATGGTTTCTTTATCACTGCCTGACATTCACCTACATTCCTTTATCAGTTTCCGCTCGCTCGCTCGCTTGCTCGCGCGCGCTTGTCGCTTCCTATTCGTCCACCGCGCGGCTCCGAACCAGCCTCGGATACGGCTATTCCAGTGGTTCTTTTCCGTTCCACCATACCAACCATTCCGCGGGAATTCCTCCTCCGTATCGAGAACCGCGACCAGCACTTGGCCTCCTCGTATACTACCGTCACGGTTGCCACAGTCGGGGAATACCGGGAAAACGGGGAAATGTCAGGGAATTTTGGGTAGAATATCCTTTCCGCACAAGGTACATTTGGACTGAGTTAAGCAGAAAGAAACCAACCCAAATTTTGGAAAAAATTGTGTTATGAGTGGTTTCGAACTCAACCACTGCTCTACTATCTATCGCCAAAAATTTAAAGTTTTTGTTGGAGCAAATTCTGCAGAAATTGAATTTGAAGTTTATCTTTTACATTGAGTCTTATGCAGGAGCTAAACTTTAAGCCTCTTTTTCTCGGTTCGATCCCGATGTGGCTTGGTTCCTTTCTGTTTAACTCCGTCCATTTGTGGTAACTTTTCAGATCATCGTTACCGCACAACATCATTTTCGCACAAATCCGATCTTAAACATCTGGCAACATCAATAGTTTTTTCAATCTTTGTTCGCTCATTTTTCTGAAAAATGCCTCATCTTTTTCTCGACGTCGCCACATATTATAGAAAATTATCTGCGCGAAAATGATTTTGTGCGGCGACGATAATCGGGAAAATTACCACTACAGTAGTTTGTGCGGAAAAGATAGTCAGCCGAATTTTGATACGTAAGGAAATACCTGGAAATGTCAGAGAAATGACGGAAATGCTGCCGACGAAAATGACTTTGTCTTCGATTGCAGTATACTAAGATTGTTCCTGATTTTTCAACAAACATCAAAACAAGGCCCCCTGTAATCCTTTAAAGAAGAGAACCCCCCAACCTTTGCCACCTTTTTTAATTTTCCCTCGAATGCATTCCAAAAACCCAAGTTTCCGCCTAATGAGGACATACGAATTAAACTTTCCTGCAGGATCCAGCGAATGTGTTTCAATTTGTGATTCATCGCAGTTCCGCTAACACCGCGCGCACGGTTTTGTGTCTCGGTATCGTTCGAACGTACCCGGAATCACGTTTCATGAGAATTTTAATTCACAGCGCGTTCAGGACACGTTTTAACGTGCGCCCTGTTGCCATTTCCTCATTTTAGTGAGACCCGTCGGTAATTTAAGGCGCACGTCTCGGCAACTCGCTCGATTCGCATGAGTATCGCGAGCAGGACCCGCAAGGAGCTCATAAGAGCCGCGCCGCTGCTCGCTCCTCAAACAAAAGCCCCTCTCGAGTGCGAGAGCTCCAAGGGTTGACTTTTTTGCCTCGACGCTATTTTCTTTTTCTCATTATTTTCCGTTTTTTTGTTTTTTCAATGTTTCATTCTCGCGTATGATCTCGCGCGTTCATCTCCCGCTGCTCCCCGGTGAAAATATTCTCTCAGTGAATAATTGAGACGTTTTGAAGTGGGGTTCGTTGCCCTCGAGCCCCCCCCCCCCCNCCCTTTCGGTGCCATGTCGACGTCGGAGGATCGCCATGAGTTTCCCGAGGAGGGGGAAGGCTTCCCAGGGAGGATCAAGTTGTCGTTTAAATTAAAACCGTCGCCTTTCATCCTGGAGATGAAAGACAGATTCGAGAATGTCTCCGAGCACGAAGGTGAGTTTTTTGCGGTGGATGTAGTTGCTTTTTCTCCTTTTTTGGGTTTTTGGAGTGCACTGGAAAAAAACGCCGGTCGTTGAAGCCGTACTTTCGGGCTTTATAGACATAGCGTTCTCGATCGACGCTCAGAGGCCGAAAGTTCCGGGCGTAGCACCCGGAGAAATCGAAGCTACGGCTCCAGCACCCGGAACTTTCGATCTGTGCATACATATAATTTAGTCCGAATATTCTAACAGGGTGATAGAATAGTACTGGGTCTATACTATCCTGAGGAAAAATCATGAATTATATTGAAAATACACTGATGCCGAGATGAGGAAGACACTAGTTATGAGGAGATTAAAAAACTACTATTTTTAAGCCTTTTTTTGGTATTGAGCGTGGGACAGAGCTGATGATGCAAGCTAAGGAAATTTATTCCTTCAAAATCTTTCCAAATATGTATAGGATCTGGCCAGTCATTGGCGTATGAAAGTCTCCAAACTAGTGGTCGTCACTTCATAAACAGCGAGGTAATAAAAGGAAGTCCACGACTAGACACGCGCAGGCTAAAGTTAAGCTTACGCTCGTCTTGATCACCATTCGTAGAATCGCAGTTGTCAGATCAATGGAGCTTCTTCGCAACTGCGCCCCCCCTCACTCCATCTCTGAATGTATAATGTTGGATGTGAATCACCCCCGAAGAAGTTTCAAAGGTATTTTTCATTTCCTCGGACGTACCTTGGAACTTCAGCTGACTTTTACTTTTCTGGGAAACTTTGATAGAGATGGATACATACACGCAGTGTTCACTCTCATGGGGGAGGGGGGGGAGGGGAAGGCAACCGCCTTTTTCTCAAATCTTGTCCGTCACGGGGAAGAATATAAATGGTTTGATGTTAAAAATATAAACTTTTCTCAGTGCAATTAGAGTCCCTGTATAGAGAGAGTTGAGACAACGCGGCTTGTGGATGTCACAAACGCGAAATAAAGATTACACAAATCGGACGTTTGCTGTAATCCCAAATTCCCCAATTTCTGTCTCCGTTCCCACTCTCATATCATTTGTTCCTTGCCGTACCTCCTATCCTGGTTCACTCCAGTTTATAATCTTTGCAATTGGTGGAACTGTAATCTTTATTCCCGTTTGTGACACAGTGAAGGCCTAAAATAAGGGAACCAATCAGAAATGGATTGGCATTGTCTTCACTCTCAGTATAAAGGGACTCTAAGTACGATCGCCCTTTTTTCGACCCCCCCCCCTCCAGCTCTCAATTTTTCTATTTGACCCTTCAATGGATAGTTGTTCACTAATCTGAGTGAATTTATCGTGAAGTTGAAGTTAAAAACTACGGTTTGTCAGTAGCGGCGGTGAATGAGAAGCCGGAGTTGGCAACGCAAGCGTAAATGGAGTCAGATTTATGAAGATGGATCCGCAGAGGCGCAGACTGGAAGTTGTCCGGGTCCCCTCTCTGGTGCCCCGTGATCCGTGCCCCCTCTGATACCGGAGGGCAGTTTATCGGCACCGCGGCCGCGCTGAGCCGGTCAAAAGGAAGTCCTCGTGACGCTACTCGAAAAGGCACGGAAGGACGAGATGCAGGACCCTAGCCCCGGATAGCCAACCAACTTCGTGCCATGTTGTCACAACAGTCTATTCCTAGCTATTCATTGTTTTTAAGTGTTCAGCCGAAAGGGAGCGCTTTTTCACCTCGACCTGTCTCTAGAATTTTGGTTGTAGAGTACATAGATTCGTACACTGAAGGAAAATATGCTGGATTTTACCAAATTCTGACAGAGTGATACGAGAATGGTAATCAACGCCAGACTCTATGGTGGCATTTACCATATTATGGTAAGTATCAGCAAAGTTCCTGTGAATACTACCATTATTCTGGTAATTTTCACTAAATGGTATCACTGTGTAAAAAACAAGTAGACTTATGGTAGATGTTACCATACGTTTTTTCAATGTAATCTGTCGCGCTAAGGAAAAACGCTGTTTGAATATTCTAGAGTTGTTAAATTCCCTTCGATAAAATGTTTATTTTTGAGGGAAGTTATGAATATTTTGTTTTTAAATTTTCAGAACCTTTGGGTGAAATTCCGAACAAAATTATCTGAAAAATTGGGAGAAAAATATTCATAAGTTTACCACGAAATTCGCGTTTGACAACGCCTGGAGGCTCATACGGCGTTTTCCCTCAGCCTGGCAGTAATGTAATGGGAGAGCTGGCGTCATGTTCTGGTCGACGATTTCCGAAAGTCAGCGTACCTATTTAAAAAAATGAAAACATGAAGTTTTTTTTCAACCGAACTCGAACTTCAAAGAGCAAACGAAAAAGTGAAAAACATCCATGGAATTCAAAAATAAAGAACTTATGGAGACCCTGTGGCCATTCCGGAAGTTCAGCACTTCAGCATCTAGCACTATACAACGGACTCTGCATGCTCAAGAGCACTGTTTTATTTTTCTTTTCAGATTTTGAGCAACATGTTATACTCTTCTAAGGATTTTGTCAAGAATCTGTTAATTTCAGTCCCTATATGAGTTTTATGATAATTTATAAGTTGACGAGACCTGGATCAGTCAGGGTAGGAGATTCAGTCAACTTGGGGATGCTCCTTTCTCCTCGCTGTAATGTATTCTACCTCATTGCGGCGCGGCACTTATCTCTGAACGTTATCAGCAAGAAAACTTCCCCTGCAAAATTCAACCAAGCTTTTTGCAAAGGCTCGACATGATGAATTGTTCTCGAGGGGAAGATATTTTTTGTGCGCGGCGCAAGCTACAAAAACGGGAATACATCCAAGAATAGTTAATGTTATGACTTGAATAAGGCGCGTGTACGGCGGTCATATTAAATTCCCTCTTTGCGAATTGAATCCAGAAAGTGTTCATCAACTTGTGTGGTCTAGGCCAATAGTTAGACAGCTCTCCTTCTTTAGTGAAAATTATTTTTGTCTGACTTCAAGAGAAGTTTTTGAGCTGTGGTAACTTGGCATGTGAAAGACCTTTGAGATCCGAGAAATTTGAACGCTACCTATGTAAAATTTTAGAAAAATTTGCCTGTTCTTGAATAAAGGGTACACAGTTAAAAATTCCCATGTTTGTGGTTACTTTAAGTTACTATCACCATTGCGATCCAGGTTCGATCTTGGCGGCTTGCGCGTAATTTTTAACGAGGTTGCTGTACAACCCAAAGCTTTGGTCAATGTAACCAAAAGATTTGGTCAATTCAACCCCGAGATTTGGCCAATGTACCCCAAAGAAAAACCAATCACAAAATACTAACCACATGTTTAGATTACTCTGTGTTCCATACTTCCCATGTTAACAAAAACTTTCGGTTGCTTTTCCTTACAATGTGGAATTGTCGGGGAACTCAATGGACTTGGAAAGTAAATGCAATATTTCTAACAGCGCAGTCGATATTGCATTTCCCATTTAAGCTCAAGAAGGAAGAAGTGAGTGAAGCAAAGGAAGCAGAGCCTACTTTTCTTATGAGCCCCACAACGCTAGTGTGCGTGCGTAATTCGGGGCTCATCAGTAAAATTGACTTGGCTGCCTCTGTTTCAAGATGCCTCAATGAGTAGGAACAATCTAAAAACGTGCCCTACCTGCGGACTGATCGTTGAAATTAACAGAAAAAGCTATAGGCAAAGAAGAAATAGGGAGTATGGAGCGATTCTATTGATTGAAATGAGTGGCCCTTATAGACTAAGGGAGAAAAATATGGACTAACTATCGGGTCTCTCGTGGGTTGCTGTTACTTAGTCTATTACCTACTTCGTTTATTCATTGCAACCACCCGCTTCCACCAAAGGGATCCCTCCATCTCTCTTTAGTATTTCTTTGTCTACAGCTTTGTCTATCAATTTCAAGAATCGGCCTGCTGAATGTGTACGAGGGATATTGAAAATGTCGGGTAGCTTTCATTGGGGCCGCGAAAGTTCACACCGCGGCAGCACTGCCGGAGCCGAGTCCGAAGACCCCTGTTTGGGGGGGAGCGACTCTTGGCTACGGCGTGGTGCGGTGGCCCCCTCGCCAATGTAACTCTCACTTTTACGCAAGCGCAGATTGTAATGGATTTCAGTAAAAGTGCCAGGAGTTTGCAGTGCTGCGACCGTCCACCGTTGTAGTTGACGGACTCACGCTTCACTCATTACGCTAGCGCTCCTCGCGGTGCCGTCTCGTAACGACTCGAGCTTCCTTCCTCGTGGATTTGTCGCCCGTAGCTCTTTTCAGCATGAAAAAACGGTCAGGAGATGGTGGATGCTCTGTAAGTCATTGCATCCAGTGGCGCGGCGTGCTTTGCGATATTTCGATTGATCTGCGGTCTAAACCCATGGAGAAGGATCGATAACTGGAGTGTTCGCAACGAACAACTTAATAATCGATTCGTCAGCCTACCTGCAAATGGGAAACTATCGATGATCGATAGTTAGGTTAGGTTAGTCACGCCTTGTCACTGATTGCATCATATCACCATTATTCAAAGGTAGCACTCGGGGTCTACGGATATTCGAGTGAGACGCAACCAGTGTTCGAAACTCACCTTTGAGTTTGTAGGAGCCATGTGGCGCATCAAGCCCAATTTTTAAGCGACATTGAAGATTTTTTAGGGGCCAAATTGACTTTTTGCCTATATATTACGGCGCATTTAGTGAAAAGTTAGACGCAAGATGTTTTCGTAACATAACTAGTAAGTAGCTGTAACTTGGGGAAGACAAAAGCACTAAGGATGAAATCGTGAAGAATAGAAAAAGCTTTCACTAGTAGTGCTGAAAATATCGAATAATCACCAACAGTATGAAAATTCAGATTTTTAGGGGCCTCGTTGGCGCAGAGCCTTTATTTTTCAGGCGCCATGGCCGATTTTTAGGCGCATTTGGCGCGTTATGTTTCCGAAGACTCGAATTAATTTCAACGAAAATAAAACGAAAAATCGAAAAACTTTTTCGCCTGGGAGGCCGCACAAGAAAATGATCATTTTTTTTTAAAAAAAAAGACTCACTTGCACGTCAAATTAATTTAGTTGCGGATGCGTTTCACTCCCGCCCGTGGAGCATCATCAGAAGAATGTCGATGCGGCTGATGACGCTCCACGGGCGGGACTAAACTGCAACTAAATTAATTTGACGTGTAATTAAGTCTTTTTTCAAAAAATGTTGATCAAAAAAATTTCACAAAATTTGAAATTTGTTGATTTTTTCGGAATTATTAATGAACCCTCGGAACCCTCATAGCTATACGTTCGTTGGCATTACACATTGTACGAACGAATTACTATCTACAGTGCATCCTTGCGCACTCATTCTCGCCAGTTCGCCTTCAATACTAAAGCAGGCAATGTGAGCGACTTAGGAGCAGTAATAGTTGCTTGTCGGAACGTGGTCACGTTTATTCGCATCAAACATTAAATTATGGTGAACTAATATCCACTTACAGTGTGTTTTAACGTTTTATTTGAAGGTACGGCACCGAACGCCGAGGTTATAGGACATTTCGTCAACGATTTTTTGCCCGGACACCAGTTTTTCCTGTTGGCTTACGTTCACGCGTTTCATCGGCACGGGAGTTTTAGTCCACATACCAGTTGAGACCCAAAGTTAAGTGGTCCACGTGTAAATACAAACGACAATTTATTGCTCACGACGTTTTTGGATGATAATGTAAAATATTTTGGAAGAATGAGGGTTTGCTTGTACATACTTTGTGATACAAAATTCACTAAAACTCTCGACACCTCTTTGGTGCGCAAGAGGACTTAATTATCTTTCAAGAAATTCCTATCTCGTCATACCTAACCGGGTAAACCTTTCGATTTGCCTCAGCTGAAGGATCTTAGATTTTTCCTGTGTACAATAAGTATTTTGATTTATTTTGCGAAGAAAGATCTGTACTTTCAAAGGATGCATGTCATTCTTAATACGTTCAATTTCGTATAATACTGTGCAACACCTGTATTGTGAAATAGTTGCTTAAGGCACCGCCGCACGACGGGCGGGTGGTCATATCAGCGCGAAACGCGGATTGGCGCCTACAAACCTAAGTGGATACTTCAAGCATTCCGCAATGCGTGAAGTATCCACTTAGGTTTGTAGGCGCCAGTGAGCCTGTCACGCTGGCAGCACGCCACTCCGCTCTGTTTGGCTCCAATATTTATACTCGTAGAATGAGCGTTTTACAACTCATGATTTTGTAATGTTTGCACTCTCTGCATAATTATTCTATTAAAAATTGATGGGGAAAAAATCTGTATCAAATCTTTGGAATAAGTGAACAAGTTTTCATAAGTTATCAAGTATCGTTTTTTGGCTCAGATATGAAACAAGCTCGGTTTATTTGGACCGAGTTTATCAGAGAGGAACCAATCCACACCAAGTTGAAACTCAGAATGAGACGTTTGAAGTTTTATTCTCCTTAAGGCTTACAATAAACTCTAACCCCTCTTCATACAAACTGTTTTTTTTGCGACTTTGAGTTTTTGGCAGGAGAAAATATACAACTAATGGAACTTAAAAACATTCTTAACTCAATTTTTCAAACATTTGGATTGGTTCCTTTCTGATGAAGTCGGTCCATTTAGTCTTTTTAATATTTTCACAATGAGAAAAATGATATCTAGCCCCCTAATTTCATAGAGGAAGTACCAAACTACCACAGATTACAGCGTCCGTGTAAACTATGTCACCAAAAGGGAAGATAAGAGGCAGACGCAGATAGTCTGGTGTTTTAACACCACAGCGGCAACTCATCATCATTATTATCAAAGCCTTAGTCAGCTGACATATTCTCACCCACTACTTCCATTCTTCTGAAAATCTGCGTTTTATATCATGAGCTCTTTTGAAGTTGCCGGGTATCTTACCTTCGTGAGTAGAATCTTTTGTCCCTTTGAGAATCGCGCGCTTTAAAAAGTCTCAAAGCCGAGAATGCTTCCAACAGCAGTTGTTCTTGAAATGACAATGAACAAAGTTTATCTTAGGGCACCTCTCAAATAATAAGAATGAGGAGCCCCTAATTGGACCGCGTTAAGCAGAAAGGAACCAAGCCACATTAGTTACTGCCAAACTGGGCAATTTAATTTTTTAAAAGGGAACGTTTTTGCGGATTCTTTTGAAAACGTTAAGGAATTTGCTACGTACTATGCAAAAAATTCACCGAAATTTGCACAAAAATCTGCACAGCCGTAATCATATAAAAAATTAAACTGCCCAGTTTTTGGCAATAGCTGATGCGGCTTGGTTCATTTCTGCTTAACACGGTCCAATTATGTCAACCGAATTTCACGTCTTGAAGGAATTGCCACTAGTATGCTAGAATTCTAGAGGCAGGTTGAAGTCAAAAAGCGCTCCCTAGCGGCTGAGCGTTCAAAAGGAGGGGTAGATATAGCGCTCTAAACAATTTCTGCTCATGAAAGGTTATAAGAAATCTCAGAGAGACATCAAAAATCGGTTACTTTATTCCTCCATGCTTCCGCTCACTGGATCGTAACGTTAACTGAAGGCGCAACGCAAAGCTCGTGATGGTTTAACGTCGCACATTGAATCGAGTCAATAGGTGAGGTTGGACACAATTTGGAAATTTTAACCGCTTATAACTCCGTTAATTCAAAACTTTGAGGTTTTAAAAGTGATTCCATTGGTTTCTTCGTGAAATTTACTTTCAGAAGCACCCTTTAAAATTCAAAATGTGACGAAATGAACATCAAAATTTGTAGTCCAATTCAAAAATATCATGTGCGACCTCTTTAATCGACTCGATCCACTGTGCGTCTGCCAAACGTGCTACCTCTTCAAGGCGTAACGTAATCTAGGAATGATACCATCGTTTACGAGGCGTAAGGGTGTACCTCGATTTTCACATGAGCCCTGTGCTGCGTATGACTTAAGGCTTTCTGGGGCTCATGTTGAAATATAGTTACGCCCTTACGTCAGAGGAGCGACGAAAATATGTCTGCGCGGGTCATGGTGCTCAGGGTGAAGTCAAGTATGGGTGAAGCACGTTCGCGTTCACGTTCATACGCTGCCTATAGGAGCCACAGGTGTGGCGCATTCGTAAAATCGATACAGGGGCGGGAGGGAAGGGGGGGGGCAAAATTAGGTTAGGCACATGTTTTGAAAGGAGATAGCTTGCCGATGGAACAGGCTTCAAGGCTCTTTCATAGGCAATTACCTTTGTTCTTCCTATCTCATGAAATAACGGTGTGCTACTTTTCAGATCGAGAGGTTAGAATTTTGAATGGTCCTTTTTTTCAAAACTACGTTCTTAAACTGAAAAAGTCAAATTTTTAAAACGTCTTTTTTGTCACGAACAATCGAGTAAACAACAAAATATTACAATTCGCTTTTGCTTCTTCTTCCTCACTCAGTTGGATTACATTTTGCAACAAAGAATCAGTATTTCTGGCCCATTTTAGAATAACATACATGCCATTGGTTTCCCTATATGCAAATATAAGCTTTTATGTGAGAGCCAGAGATAGTGGATCCTTACTGCAAAAAAGTAATCCAGTTGGTCTTACAGGTACAAGGACCATACATGGTATTGGGCAACTTATTGATTAACTCGATATTTTTCACAACGCGACGTCGCGAGTCGTAAACGGGATTTTTCCTTGGGATAAATCCCGGAAACGGTCTGTAGAGACAGGGTCTTAGGCCCCTCTCCGTCATCTCGTTAGTATAGCCGATACGCCATTTGAAATCATTGCCAGTAGTATACAGATCTCGATACACGATCAAAGTCCCGAACCAATTTTCATCAAAGTGTCTGGAGTCATCAGTCTTAAAATCGTTACTTTGCTTAATTTTAAAATGAAAACAGGGCAGAAGTTTTTCGTGCCGCAGGGAATGATGAAGGGTGATCAAAATTTGACGACCCCTCCGATTTTGAGAGAAGAGGAATGTTGCATGGTGACCATCAGTTATCAGCTGGTCTACTATAATCAGAATTGGTTCGGAATTTGATCATGCATGTATCGAGACCTTACTAGAATTCTAGAGGCAGGTTGAAATCAAAGAGCGCTCCCTATCGGCTGGGCGCATAAAAGGAATACTTGGACCGCGTTTAACAGAAAGGAACCAAGCCACATCAGCTATTGCCAAATTTAATCGAGCAATTTAATTTTATACATAAAAACGGCTGTGTGGATTTTTCTGCAAATTTCAGTGAAATTCCCTTAAAATTCCTTAAAATTTTCAAAGGAATTCGCACAAACGTCCTTTCGTAAAAAATTAAATTGCCCAGTAACATTTGACGATAACTGATGTGGCTTGGTTCTTTTCTGTTGAACGCGGTCCATTTTAAACTCATTTCAGGGCTTATTTTCATGATCATGCCGCATTTTCTCTGAAGCCACTACTACCTATGTGGAAGCTTCCCCACTTTTTCCTCCGTTTTTTGCAAGGTTCGTAATAATTCACGAGTGAAGTGACTGCCGCCGACGTTTCAGCCTCTTCACCTCCCGGAGCTTTCGCCAATTTATCGGTTTATCCGCTCGAAGCTCCAAATCATCGCTCATCCCCCCTCCCCCTCGCCCTCGTGGCGTTGAGGGATGTTCTGCTTGGGTGGACCGCTTGCGCCTCCTTCAAGATTCCAATTTTACGGGTCACGCAACTTCCCGCTTCGCAGTTCGCACCTCGCCGGAGGAATGAACTCCATCGGTGGCCTGGCGCACTTTTCGATTTATCGATTGATCTGCCGTTTAAACCTGTAGTGAAGGATCGATAAACAGGGTGTTCACAACGAACACCTTAATAGTCGATTCTTTACCGTAGCTTCGAATAGGGAAATATCGAAAGTCGATGATCCATGCCTCGCTACTGTCCGATTCGTACATCACGTTCATGCCGTCGATAGGCGTTGATGCCCAACTGAACCGGTTCCGACCGAAACTATCTAAAAGAGTTTATTCAAAGTGTATCGATGGTCATAGTGCAAAACCACGTGGCTCTATAGGGATTTTTCAAAATTTTGCTCCCATTTTTTCCCCTTTTTTTCGAAGAATACTAAGCTATTTCATTAGCTTGAAATTAATACAAAATATTTTGCTGACAGAGAGGGAAACTTTCGGCAGTTCTGAAGACATTACGTTGACTAGAGATCCAAAGAGAAAATTAAGTAAGACGAGAATTTTGGAACGCCGCAAATGGAGATGCAAGATTTCGTACTTTTTTTATCGATACTTCAATGCATCATGCTGCAGATTTTTTATTTCTTTTTTGAATGATCAACTATCGATACATGCTAATTTGAGACTATGGTAAAGAATCGATTGTTAAGGTGTTTGCTGCGAACAACCTGTTTATCGTTCCTTTTCCATGGGTTTAAATGACAGATCAATCGATATATTCACAATTCTAGTTGCCTCTGTGTGAATATTGAAGTCGATGGAGTACGTTTAGTTTTTTAGATGTGACAATCGGGCATCATTGATGTAATTTCCTGTCACCTCTTTACCGTTCCTTTTTTTGTGCATGAGAGTGACGCGCGTCTTGTTCACTAAGGCTTTGTTATGTAAAATTCTGACAATTCCGGATCAACTGGATGAGTCAATTCAACACCGCGTGCCTCATGTCTGTAATCAAACATGTATCTGATACCAAATCTTTTCACAAACCAAACCGAAAAATCCTCATTTTATTTCTTATCAGTCAGACTAACAACGAGTTATCACTCTAAGAAAAAACACATTACTTAGGTTTGCTGATTTTCCCCTCTAACATAATTTTTTTGGCGAGTATATAACTGAGCAGTAGCCGAGGTTCTCAAAAAACTGGGGTAGTGAAGTATCGAGTTCAGGATCTTTAAGTTTCAGCTCTTTGCTGCCACGTTTACAACAAAAACGCCGCAACCTCATTACGAATTTTGTCCAAATGTTCGTGGAACACTCAATTTAAGCGAGACCTCATGCAGTTTTGAGTTTTCTGGTACTGAAGTTTTCTCCTGATCACAAATTCAGAGTGCATATGGAGATGACGATATGTAGTGAATGGAGAGATGATAAAACATCATTATTAGACACTCGTTATTGACGGTATTCATACCGGATTCTATGGAGGTAAATGGTATAGGAGTGTATAGGGACGAAAAGATACACTGCCGTTAGTTCAAGCGCTGTGATACAACTATTCGTACTTGATGGATGTCCATGTCGCATAGTCAAAAATTGAAGGCGTTTACGCTTTTTCATGCCAACTGCTCATTTTTGACTGTGTAAAAGTAACTGGATAGTACAAAAGTTCTGGGTCCACACTGTCCTATGAGGAAATCAATTAGGATTTGAATTAGAGTTACAGTTTCAGCTCATATTCGCGCGCTCGTGTACCTCATGGTTAACATAAGTACAACACAAACCAACCCATATTTTGTGTTGGTCTCGGTTAAGTTTGCATTCGCTTTGGCACAAAAAACAATGGGAAAACCGAGAAACACTACATGCAACCAAAGGCTTGGGTTTCCTCGTGTCCCACATCCCATATTCACCAAAATTATGGATTATATTATTTCTCGAAGTATGTATCTGTACCCCAGAGCCAAAAGATACCTAACTTCATTTTGGTTTCCTAGAGATATCAGGGGAAAACCGCGTCGGCCCCATAGATTCCAATGTAAATCGCAATTTTTGGAACTCCGTATCTCATAACCGGCGTAAGATAGGGCTACCAAATTTTCCATACCCATGGAACTCTTAATGGATATTTCGAAAACGCCACTAACTTGACTTTTTCAAAAATGTTAGTTAGGTACCTTTTCGCTCTTGGGTACTAATATGGACCCTATCCCTATATCCGGTCTATTTATGTGTGATACAGGGTTGCCACAGTCAGGGAATACCGGGGAATTTCAGGGAATTTTAAAAGTCAGAGAAAACCCGGAAAAGTCAGGGGAAATGACGGAAAAGTCAGGGAAAATTGTTAATTCATCTTGCTAAGCTTTCTAGAATAGACTCGACGTTTAGAACAACAAATGCCTGGTACCTATTTCAAATTATGTCTTTTTGACCTTATGGAATATCTTCAATTGTTACAAAATTTTACGCAAATGTGTCAGGGCAATCAGGAAAATTTCAGGGAACTTCACCTCCTAAATTTTGTGGTAACCCTGGTGATAATTATGACATTTTAATCGTTTAAATCGTCTGAAGAAAAGTTCACTTTAATCCCCCACAATTTTTGCATCGCTGAACATTTCTTCAGCTCCAAGGCGATACGCTGGGAAACCATTCTCCTACATTAACTACTAAATCACACGCGAGGTTGCATAATAATGCAGCTGTAAGTTATATTTTCTGTTTCTCGCACGTTTGGCCGCGCGTGGAGCCCCGGCGACCAAGTTCAATGATTATGATTCGCCCCGCAAAATGAGTTATGGTTACTCTGACCCCCAGTGCAGCGTGCAACGCAACACTGAGCCCTCCATACCTTCGCCTCTCTGACGCTCAAAAGGGCTTATCTTAGTCTCCGCGTAAGCCCTGTTCTCCGTATAACTCCATGCTTTTTAGGGCTCATGTAGATACACAATTATGTGAATAGGACGATACGTGCAACCGAGATGCGAGCCGCTAGATGAGGTAAGCTGATAATTCAGCTCGCTCTTGAATCTTCCTTGCGTGGATACAACTGCAAGATACAACAGGTCTCGATTGCTGCTTATGTGCGGATTAGCATAAGCTCTGCCGGGACCTGGGAACTCGTATCCCACCGCCGCGGGTGGTTTTACCGGCTAATGCACTCTGGTCAAGTTCCCCCGGTCTGTCCCGCATTCTAAGCATACCCGCATACCTCAAGTTCAAGGGTTTTCCTAAGCTAAAACGTATTCTGCCGCGCTGCACAGTGCGGCCCTCTGTGGACGAAAATCGAAAATTAACAACTTGACATCTCAATATTTGTTTTGGAGTTTGTCATCTTAAAGATATTTCTGACTCATATTGATGTTTCATTTTCAAATTTTTCGCTCAAAATTACTTCAAAAGTGAGCGGGAAATGGGTCGAGAATCACTGGTCCGTAAGAAATACACAGGAAAAAGAAGTCAACTTCAAATGAAGATTTCTCCCTTGAAACGCAAAATTCTCCATGATATTTTCTTAATTTTCAGTTATCCAACGTCATTCTACCAAAAAGATCTTGCGACTGTTTGCGATTGTCAGAAATATTGTTCAACGTCGCCTTTACATTGTTAACATAGGGCTGACTCGAGGTTGCCAACAAACTTCAAATACACTTTTCTCGAAAAATATGCAAAATCTTCTAAAATATAATATTTTCTTATTCCTCGGGTGTTTTACTTTCATAGTGCTAAAGAGTTTTCCTATGTCGGTGCTCCTATCTTCGTTATTTAAAGTTAAGTGTATTTTATCGATTTTTGTCCGCATCGTCCATAAGGATCCCGCATTATGTGCGCCGTGCTAAGGAAAACATTTATTTTTGAGGAGAAGATATTCAAATTTTCCCCTGAAGTTATCTCAAATATTTTAGATCGAATTGGGAACGAATTTTTCTGAAATCTTAGAAAGAAAATATTCAAAATTTCTATCAGAACTATCGAGGAAGTCAATAATAATGATACTTGACCATGAAAAAGAAAAAATGTTTGTGAAAGGTACGCGTGAATCACTGGAATCATACTGAATGAGAAAAAAAATAGAAATTAAAGAGAAGGTTGTGATGATAGTGATGATAGTGATACCACTATTCTAACGCGAGGGATGCCAGGTTGCATATATCTTCAAATGAAGGAGTTACATAGGTGCTGAATCTAATGATAGTGATACCACTATTCTAACGCGAGGGATGCCGGGTTGCATATATCTTCAAATGAAGGAGTTACATAGGTGCTGAATTTATAGTATCCTCAACGATCGGACGTGAATTCATCCGGTCTTTTGAATACAGTTTTTTTTTCATTAATAATAGGTACCTGAAATCGAACAACGATACTTACGCACGTTTAAACGGTTTTTAAATTCAATGCATCTCCAGTCAGAAACTCATCAGTTAGGCAGCTGGTGTTTGAGGAAGAAACACGTTCAACTCCTACCGACCATTACATCTTTGCGCCGAATAACAAGCTGAAGCAGGAAGTAAGGCGAGTGTAATGGAACTTCCTAATTTTAGAAAAATCAATCTCGCAGAAACAGCTGGTCACTATCATTTTACGCATTGGTTTCAGACTCAGTCAAGAAATTAAGTCTCGAAAACCGATTCCGCGTATTAAACTATAGAACAAAAAGGCGATTTTGATGTGAGGGACGTTCGATATTCAATTTTACCACGGAGTAGCGCTATCAAATATCGCCGCTTACAAAATCTATAATTTTTCTCTCATTTCCCCGTGCAAACTTTAATTCAATCATCATTTTATTGCGGATCTTATCATTCTTTCCCTCGGACATGCTCATGTCTACTTCCCAGCATGCATGTTTTCGTGTACATCACCGATAAGTCGAGTGCGTTAAACAGTACCTCTAAGTGTGCGAGCTGAACATAAAGTGCGAAAATAACCGTCAAGCTCATCCATGCCTCCCTTTTAGCCGAGTGGTTATGATGATGCAGAAATAATATCCATGTTTTCTTTGTGTGTTCCAGGTAAGCCGTGAGCTTCAGAGCCGAGAGCCATATTTAGGTTCTGTTTACAGTCTAATCCGAGCAGAGGTGCAAATTGCATGGTAAGATAGTTCCGCCCACTTAGAGCCGCAACCAAACGCAACGGTACATAACTCTGGCCACATCTGACTGCAGGTGGAAGCCAACGGTGCCAGTCCTCTCAAACTCTATGTTTACTTTCCGCACCATTTTGCTAGAATCCCGACTGTATCTTGAGGCCTGGATTGACGATCAAATGGACTGCGTTGAGCAGAAAGGAACCAAGCCACAATCGCTATTGCCTTGGGAAATTTAATTGTATATGTGAAAATGGTTGTGCGGATCTTTGTGAAAATTTCAGTGAATTTTCTGCATAGCACGAGGTGAATTCTTTAAAACTTTCAAACGAATCCGCACAAATGTTCTCTTGTAAAAAATGAAATCGCCCGGTTAAATTTGGCAATAGCTGATGTGGCTTGGTTCCTTTCTGCTAAACGCGGTCCAAATGAGGGGCTTGGAGAACAAGGTGCCCAAGTGCAATTCTCGAAAAAAACCCGAGATATTGATGATTTCAAGTGAAACTAGTCTTAATGCATATTCTGTAAAAAATTTGCTCCCAAATTCCAATTTTTTAAGCATTGAAAAGTCAATTTGAACTTTCTTTCCGCCAAAAGGATCCATGTAATTTCGAAACTCCAACTATTTATTTCTCGAAATGGCAAAAACTGCACTTATGCAGCTTGCCCTCCAATCCCCTCAAATTCCCATAAAAATAGACCACTTGATGACAGATGGCTATCTTGCAACATTCTTTTTTGACCAAAATTGAGTGCCATCGTTTATCATTTCTTGACGGAACATTTCTGCCAAGTTTTCATTTGAAAATGGTAAAGATTTTCATGGTAAAGATTTTATTGCTCACGCCATGCTTTAAAACTAATCGTCTACTGAGGACTTTAAACTGTCTTAATTTGACGAGAAGATTAATTAGAAAAACACTATCATGGGTTGTTATTCAATCACCAAAAAAAGGGGGGATATAGCTTTGGAATTTTGAGCTTTATCCGTCCCGCCGGATGATACTTCTTGTAACGTATTCGCTCTGTTAAACACTAGTTGTTGAATCATTCACGGAGACAGGGTCGGACTGACTTGCATCTGAGGGCATTTTGACCCTTGGCTGGTTAAAGAGGCGTAATAAAATTTTTCCTGGTAAGACATCCCATACGTGGGGAGGGGTTCAGAAAATTTTGGCAAAGCAGCCCGGTTTACACGAGCTTAAGATGTGGGTTTGCAAATCCATCCTAAAAAAAATCAGCCAATAACCTGAAAAAAGAGGAAAGAACGAGTATCATCACAACCGAAGACAGGAAAGGCGCACTCAAGACGCGCCTTCAATTTTTCAGACGCAGCACGGACGTCCATCAAGTACGAATAGTTGTATCTCTGCGCCGTCGTAAACTTGCATCATTTCCCTCGCTCTAATTCCATATTGTGTTTGTTTCCATTTGTTTTATTCGTAATGGTACTTCAAGCACTAAGTGAGTAACACAGCCGAATGTAGGAGAGATGAGTTCGGCCCTCTTTTTAAACTTTTCTACCGAATCTGACCGACACCTCATTGACAGCATATAGCAGAGTATTAAAGAACTCACGCCTCGTGTCATCGCGCCTTCAATTTTGGAAATGCATCACGGACGTCCATCAAGTACGAATAGTTGTATCTCTGCGCCGTCGTCAACGCGCATCCTTCGCCTCCCTCAGGCTACAAAAGAAATTGCCACGTACATCCTGTACCTACCCGTACTACTGACTATATATTTTCACGTGGTTTTGTTCCGTTGACTTTGCCCGAAATCAGTATTCTGACTTTTATTAAAGCTCAATTTTAACTTTCCTGACCAGAAAATAATAAGTCACAGTAAAAGGTCACACTTCTCAAATATTTGGATAAGAAATGTCTTTCCGGTGATGATTTCTCACTCGCTCCATTATCATTTTAAAACATTGTCGGGGTTAATTAATTTTTCCCCACCCCGGGACCCCTATCGATACGGGCTACAGGTGCTTCGTCCAGGGCCAACATCAAGGCTCCCTGTGAAGTATGCAATATTTCAGACTCCTCTCTCTTTCTCCGAAATGTTGTAAACAGCTAGCGGCTTATTTTTTAGACGACGCTCGTTTTCCGTCTTCCCGGAAAACTTCATTAAACGTAGTAATTGACCCCCCCCCCTTCCCCCACCCCTCGCAATAACCCCTTTCGGGTGACAGCGCCCTTGGGAGGAGAAAGGGCTCGAATATTGATTCTCTTGAGTTTAGGTAGATGGATCACGTCTCTGTTGTTCTCGGAGCAGTCATGTTTCTTGAATAGAAACGCGGAAATGAGGAGGTTATTGTAAGGTCGGGGACACGGAGGCTACGGGGAACTGGGAAGGAGCTTCGATCCGGTGCATTTCGACCACAATTGAAATGGGCTCAAGCGCACGCGGTAAGTCGCACAGTGGATCGAGTCAATCAGAGAGGTCGGAAATGAAATTTTTGCTGACTATCTTTTCCGCACAAAGTACATTTGTGGTAATTTTTCCAATTATTGTTGCCGCACAAAATCATTTTCTGTAGTATGTGGCAACGCCGAGATAAATACGAGGCATATTTAAGAAAAATGAGTGAACAAATATTTTTTCCTAACATACTCTGCAAATTTACGACACTCTGGATAGTTTGGTTGTAAGAGGGAGCAAGTTTGTCCAGCTCAGCTGCTGTGCGATGTTGCCAGATGTTTGAGATCTGATATGTGCGAAAATGATTTTGTGCGGCAACGATAATCGGAAAAATTACCACAAATGTACTTTATGCGGAAAAGATATTCTGCCGAAATTTTTGACTAAATCGGCAAATTTTGATGTTAATTTATTTACACTTTAGACTTTGAGGGTTGCTTCTTGAAGAAAATTTTACGAGGAAACTAATGGAATCACCTTTAGAGCCTCAAAGTCTTGTATAAACGGAGTTATGAGCGTTTGAAGTTTCCTAATTTTGTCCGACCTCTCCTATTGACTAGATCCACTGTGCTTCTGCCCCGGCCGCGACGGCGAAAGTTCGCGCTTGCATTGTCGATTGTTGCATCCTTCCGCAAACAACTCCTAGTGTTGCCGATCGGAAGCCGGGCTCATTTCGAGGGCCACTCCAAACTTCAAACCGCGTCCCTGTACTATCATAAGGAAAAGCGCCGTATGAACCTTCAGGCGTTGTCAAATTTTACGAAAAAATGGACTACTGGTTTAACAATGAAATTGTTAAAGTGTATGCTAAAGTATATAAAGTATATATTCTAGAATCTACTCTTTGAAAATATTTCAAAACTATAGAACGATAAAATGTAAAGATAAGAACAACCTAGGTAGAGTTTACACTAACACAGTGAAAAATATAAATACATATTGAACAGCCCTGAAATCCTGAAGATCTATAAAATCCAACTCTTTAATTGCAACCGTCAGCATTAATTTGTTTACCCATCACCTCTTTTTATTATCATCAATTACTCATATCCATTTTCTCAGCGGCGACGAACATAAATAAAGTTCCCCGATGACTCATAATTTGTCGATTAATTATAAGCCATTCATTATCTTAAATTCATCGCAGTCGTTCGCAGACGTTTGCAGACGTTTGCAGATGTCTAATCGCATTATGTTCTTAATGAGCAGACGCACCTACTAGCAATTGGATCAATATTTCATAAATTTCAGGCAAGTCTGAAAGCAAAGTATATTTCTGCCCGTAATTCCTAAACCTATTTATTAACCGCACTGTTGGCTCGTTGTTTCGCTGATCACTGCATCTGAGCTCCTTAATTCTACGTCATTCATATTTTAAAGTCTCAAAACGGCGGAGTGAATACTGTATATTTAATTTGAAATTTGATTAAAGACAGAATTACCCCTGTAAAAATATTCAGGTACACTTGGTACGCACAGAATCCACGAAAAAATAATCCCTGAAATTAGAACTCATAACCCATACCAGAGTCATTCTGTAGCTCGTTTGCCCCATTTTTTTCTTGTTTTGTTTGTTTGTTAGTTTATTGACACCTTCTGTTGGTTGATTTTACAATAAAATATACATCACAATCTACAAATAATAAAATAAATAAAGTAAAAAAAGGAAAACTATATGAATAGAGACGGAAATGATGATTCATTCCCCGTTGTTCGCCCCATTAAAGTTCATGTGGAATTATTGAAAATTACACATACGGCAGCACATAAACATTACAATCTTATTTGTATAAATATCAACCTTTGTTTTGATACCGTTCTGAGTACTAGTGCACGTCAGAAATAGGTGCTAAAGTAGAAACAAGCGGGAAAGTTCTAATACGTGGGTATTAGAGAAGCGCTCAGCGGTGAGCGCAATTTTAATGAGTCCCAGATTTAATTTACTACCTATTAACTGAGTATGTTAAAATTTGCAATAATTAAAACATCTAAAATTGTGCTTCCTCCCCCCCCCCCGAAAAAAATCCAAGATCCATAAGAAAAATAGTGATCCATTACTTAAGTACCGAAATATTAATACATAAAAAATCCTCGATTTCTCATAAAAACAGAGAAAACTATTACGGCTCCAAAAAAATAACTTTTCTAGATCATTTGAAGAAAATGTATCAAAGATGAACGTATCACTTAACGAGGCCAAATTAATTGTTTTAATGATGCCCTAATTGGACACGTAAAAAATATTATAGGTAAATAAATGAACGAAATATAAATATTAATAGGTAAATGATGAGACAATAAACGAAATCAATCAACTGCAACTGATTGTGAGTACTGAAGGTAACTTTTCGCGAATCGAAGGCACCATGTGTCCGCTAGGTTGCAGCACACTACGCTAAAACCTTCTAATGACTCATGATCAGACACAACCTTTCCTATGTTTATTGTTTATGCTCTATGATACTCTGTCTTCGTGATAACAGGATTTCATACAATACAATAATCTAATACGTAATTACGTAAATAGAGAAAGAGAATTCTTGCAATACCAGAATTATAACCAGGGTAAACGGAAATTACATTCATTTTTTCCTCCTCATATTATGTTGAGCCTTAGTGAAAAATCTTTCCCACTTTCCTTCCGCAGTTTTCCTTCTGACAGCAAATTGTTAATCATGTTCTCCTGAAATCCTTGCTTTCATTTAGTAGATTCGGAATTTCTCATAAATTTTAGGAATTTAAATGCGTTTACAGAAATTTCTGGCCAACCAAAGGCAGAAGTTGCCTCTACGCCTTAATTTATAAAGGTAACTTACGTTCTGTGTAATTAATAAACCATGCTGGCCCAAATATCTGAAACCCTCTACTGTGATAACATTCGAATCAGTCACTGTTACAGGGACAGTAATATCTTCAATGTAATCTATAGGGATATTGTAGGTATAGGTATATCGTAACAAGTCAACAGTGAAACTAGCAGACCATGTATCTCGTTTGCGGTGCTTAAAAATCTCCGCTCCCATTTTATTCTTTTGACAGAGAACAAATCATTTTTCCTCCTTGGTTTTCACAGAGTTTTCTTTGCACAGAGAAGAAAAATTGCAGAAGTTTTTATAAATTGATGTTGGTTGGTTTTCCGTGTAAAGAAGAAAGTATGAAAGGAAGTCTACAACGTCGCAAACCGAGATACGGGGTCTGGTAATTCCACCGTCCAACTGTATTTTACAGAAATTACATTGTGAGTATGGAGCTGATCACTAGAATTACTATGCATAGATATGTACCTAGGATAAGGGTGGTTGCAACAGTATTTGTCATGAATGGTCCATGACACCTGCAGAAAAGATCGGTGGTTCCTGAGTGATGATAAGAGGACTCGTAGGTTTCGTTGAAACGCATGATTCTCATATGTATCTGTAGAGGTATAGAGTTTTGGCCTGCTGAGGAGTTGAGTAAATTAGGAGCCATTGCTCATAAGCTGATAAAGTTAGGAGGAAACACGATGAAACTGTAGAACTTTTGATACTTTGAGAATGTAAACAAAGACTCAACCTCAAAAATCTTTCACAATAATATTGTGTACTCAATTTCCAAAAACTCTATGGTTCATGAATTTTTTAATCAAAGGTAAGTAAAAGTTCTCCAACTGGATGAGAGATGGCCGTAGTGATCATTCGACGAAATTCTCTCTGAGCCATTTTACCTATTCATGGAATCAAGTAAATGTAGGTCCCCGTTTATTAGACGATGCGACGCATGAAAAAATGCCAGGCGAAAGCAGTATCTTTTGTTATTGTAAGTCATAAAATCAGGTTGTAGGTAAGAAAACTTCCTCACACATGGAGGTGATGTAACTTTCAACCTCATCTCCTACATAGTCTGGTGGAACACTTATTATCGTCTTACGGTAAGTAATGGAGAAACCTTGTTTTATCGTCTCAAAGCGAGTCCTTAAGGAAGGTTATTTACCCTCTTTACTGAAAAGTAGACAACAGGCCAGTTGAAATTTTGCTCTCATTGAGCGTTCAAATGTCTGTGTTAGGTCTGCGGAGATAACACATAAGGTGTCTTGCAATGAATCTGACGGAACCAAATTCACCAGAGAGTGAATGAGTAAATGAGTCATGAAACCTAGAATTTTTAGTACAAATAAGAGGCTAACACATACCTTTGTTATGGAGCAATGTGAGAGGTAGAATGTAGCGGTTTCAGAGTAGAGTGTTATAAGGAAGATTTATGAAACTGTCGGTGCCGCAAAAAATCTTAGACTTTGAAAGTACACAATTTTCTGCTACTTCAGATATCTCAGATTTTTTGACACCTAGTTAAACTCAATAATTAGAAGTTGTGAACTGACAGGGATGTGATGACGACATCGCTTTGAGAATAACAGATATTCTATGATCAAGGATACACTCGAGCGGTCCTTTTCATAATTTGCAGCGATGAGGTGGTGACAATTACGAAGGTACAAATCCCTGCGCTTGAGCTGCGCAAAATGCTCCAGTCGTTTATCTATGCTATTCAGCATAAAAATGCAAACCGTGTTGTAATTGGTGCTTGAGAACAACTGTGGTACACTAGTATAATGAAGCATTTTGCATGTATCGCAAATGGCAGATCTCCTACCTGACATACTTTAATTAACCCAAAAACACTAAAACAGTCTCTGAGGTAGCATGATAATTGGTCAAATAATTTCACAGCATTATACTTCAGAAACTTTCACAAACTTCACGAGGTGGGCAGAACGAGTCTGAAGACAAGACACGACATACGTTGAATAATTCCAAAATATTATGCTTCAAATTTCAGACAATTTCACAATCTTAAATTTCACAACACAATCTTAAACGAGGCGGATGGATTATGGAATTAATTATGGATGGAGGGAGATGGACGAAATATGAAAACACAAAGGAGTAAGCGAGACGCGAGAAGCAAATACGGGAGAGTAGTGTCATCTGAATCTGAATCGCGGCTATGTACCTACAGAAAATGAACATTGATCTTATTAAGCCAGAAGAGGGCCAAAGACGCCAAAACTCATGAACCAATCAGAGAAGGGCAAAAGGATGGCAATACTCTCCAGTACCTAGGTCAAAGACACATAACCTAGATGTAGGCGAATTCTACTAAGGTCTCCGAATAAGGTTATCACCGGTGGAAAAGTTTTCGGAAAACAGAACGCGAATCTTGAACTTTCAGAAGTAATTATAGGATAACTATAAACCGCATAGCAAAGAGAGTTTTAGGACTGTTATTTATTTCTTACGCTAATTTGCATTTAATCGTATTCACAGAGGCATAATGAGGTAATCAAAAAAAAAAAAAGTAAAAATGGCGTTTCGTGCATCGATGAGTTGGTGCGCCATTTGATCGCTTGAGCGCCCTACTATACTAGAGCTCTAGTGGCAAATCGAAATCAAAAAGCGCCGCCTATCGGCTGAGCGCTTAAAAGTCAAAAGCTGTAACAAAATTGATTTTGTGCAAATGTCAGTTCTCTCCAGCAAGGCCCCTACTATCGGGTGAAGCAGTTCGAATTTTCTGTACGGTTCCTTTGCAATGAGGGTAGACAAGAAAAACCTTTCAGCATCAGCTTCGAAGCCGATAAACCCGTTAGGATATGGGAAGATTTAATGAGTCACCAGTCAAATTTTCTGCAAAACTGCTTCAAGTTACGCGAATACCCTGAAGATTGCCAGAACCACATTTTTAGCCTCTGCAAAAACGCCGCATGAACATTCAATAGTTGCCAAATTTCTTCTGACAAGACACGTGTTTTTGAGGAAAGTTACGCATATTTTTCCGTGAAATTTTCAGGTTTGATGGATCGAATTGCGAACATAATCATCTAAAAATTTTGAAAAAAATTATCCAATAGTTTTCCAGATAATTTGGTTTATATTAAAGGAAATCTGGCAACACCTGAAGGTTCATACGGCGTTCTTCCTTACCACGGCAGAATATCACTCATCTGGTTTCTTCTTGAGTTCATGGCTCATTTTTGCGAACTTGACTCGATTTAGGTCAGCGTGTGGGTTGGTTTCTTCGAGGAAAGCTTTATTCCCACTCGCATGTGACAAGCCATGTCAATTTCCAGGGGTGTTGAAAACAGTGTTGCCATTCGCCACGAGCGTACCCAAATTTAAACCAACCACCGTGATACTGAGTACTTTCACGTTATTTTCTTTCATCTCTCACGAGCAAATCTGTCAGCTAAGGAGCGACACCAGGCGCACACTTTCCGACTTTTTTGACGTTCAAATATAAACAGCAGTTAGCGGTTGCCCAATTTGAAAGCCCAACGTCTTCCCGCGTGTTTAGCGTCGTTCGTAATTCGTATGTGACAGAGTCAGACAAAATGTGCTTCAAGATGGAAATTCAAATTGTTCTGTGGAGTAAGAAACTGATTTTGGGTAAGCACGAGAGGGTTTTCAGTGTTCAGTGCTGAACGCCCTCTACTACTCTCAAAAACATCGGGTGAACGTTTCAAGCGATAGGGGCCACGCCAGGTTAGTTTACAATGGACCACTAGACAAGGTGCGAATTTAGGCATTCTGATACATGTTTCTTAACCATAATTTCACGTAGAGCACGATTCGCGTAACGAAAACTAATGAAACAAACTCCTAACGAAGATATTAACGTTTTCATTTCACATTGGTTACGAGGAATTTGAACTGTCCGCTGACAAGAAACTCAAAGCTCTACGTGAATCAAATCGCGGACTACAACGGTTTCAGCAAGCTTCTCAATCGAGCAATGTTCATTCCCCACCATGTGTTATTCAAACCATAAGTAATTTGCTATAGCTGAGCCAAAGCGTCAAGATTGAGGTTGCCAGATTTTTATATCGCAGAGACTATCATGGCAACGTTTAGCGCACGATGTGAATCACGTAGAGCATTGAGTTTTCATGAGCGGGTGGTTTGAATTCACGCATCAAGAATCATTAAATATCTTCGTAAGGAGTTAATTGTGGTAATTTTTCTTGTGCGCATCGTGTTCTACGTGAAATTTTAGTTACGAAACATGTATCAGAATGCTAAAATTCGTACCTTGTCTATTGGTCCATTGCGACAGAAGTTCGTCTGACGTCACTTTTGTGCGTGAAGAAAATTCAAAGAGCAAGAAGTCGGATCTTCTGTTGGAGTCTTAAAAGTGCGTAAACTTATTTGGCGGGGACTCTAATCTGTATCATGAAGGGTGATGTAAATGTTCGAAGTAAATACCGTTTCCAAAGATGACAGCGGTGCCTAATAACATCGACCGTGTTTCTTAGGTTTTCGATCTATCATTCCTTGACTTAAAAAAGTTCACTAATGGTAAATTTTTAGAATTTATTGGTGTTTTTTTGTGCCAAATGTTGAAAAATCAACTCCTTTAAGTTCAAGAACGGCTAGGTCTCTGGGACCCAAGGTGGTTTACCGTTTATATATCACTTTCTTTAACCGTTGAAATATTTTTTTCCATCGGAGAAACGTCGCACGGTGAATCGAGTCAACGAGAGAGGTCGAACGAAATTTGGAAACTGCAAAAGCTTATATAACTCCGTTCTATCAGAACTTTGAGGTCTTAAAAGTGGTTCCGTTGGTTTTCTCGTGAAATTTGCAGTTTTAGTCAAAAAAACTTACGTCCGACCTCTCCAATTAACTCGATCCAATGTGCGTCGCATTTAGATTTCGATTCACCTTTGAGCGGTAGAACGTCGGTGAAAAAAAAAAAAAAAACCCTAAACGTTTTTTGAAATTTTCTTTGAAGAATAGCATCCTTCCACCTCCACCTTAACACTTTCGAAGATCGCAATGTTCCTATATCCCTACGGTGAAAATATGAAAACTTTTGAGCTTAAGTTGCTCAACAGTTCTATATGGTCCTCGGCTTAACCCGGCGCTCTTGGAGAATGAGGGTTTCTGCCGCATGCGTTTCGATTAAAAAGTGATTCTTGTCACTCTGGCAGCCTCGACACGAATCGTATTACGCATTTAGTCCCCCGGTGGTGCGCATCTTCGCATCCACCTCCGCACGGATCCCTGCGGACTGAAGCAAGTAGAACTGTGAGAAGGGATTACTTCCGAATTAAAGCTTCCATTTCATAACACGTTTCCAAGATGGATCCTTCGTGATCCTTTTCTGTATCGAGCTTTGGAAGGCTGGAAAGCAGAAAGTAGACGAATTAGGCAGCGGTAACTAGCGTTTTACTTAATTAACTCGTCACGTAGTCGCACTGGTGGATATTCAACCGAAAAGATCGATTTTTTAAACCGGACGCAAGATAGCGCTCCAAATTGAGGGGCTTGGAGGACAAGGTGCATACGTGCAGTTTCTGAAAAAGTTGAGTTATTAATTATTTAAATTAAATCTAGTCTTAATGCATATTCTCTGGAAAAATGCTCCCAAATTCCAATTTTTAAGCATAAAAATGTCTGTTTGAACTCTCTTACCGCCATACGAATCCATGAATTTTTGAAACTTCAAACACGTATTTCTCGAAATGGCAAAAACTGCACTTATGCGCCTAGTCCTCCCAGCCCTTGGGTACTTTTACCTAAGCACATGCAGTCACATTCAGGTGAAAATAAAAGAAACTTTTGTAGACCCTCGGTCAAAAAGAGAATTGATCGGTATAATTTAGATAGGTATTGGAGTGTAGTTAGGTATAGGATAAGTCAAATTATGTGACAATGGAGTTGATTCAAGTAGGCTTTACATTTTAGCGGGATTTTTGAATTGACCATCACAGATCTTATGAGTTGAATGTGCGAATGAGTGGAATGTGTTGCAGTATTCTGCTTAAAATTTTAATGACCATGACGATGGTTAAAGTGCGAAACCAGGCATCTATGTTTGCGACGTTGCAGACTTCCTGTGATAATTTGATTTTCCTGGAAAACTAGTCGATGTAATTTCTTGGAAACATCCTCAAATTTGTTTCTCTGTCATCATATTTCGTATGAATTTCAAGCCATTAAGTTGGCTTGTTTTTCTTCGAAAAAACAAAATAGGAAAATACACTTTTAAACATCACAATGAAAATACGTAGTATCGCAGCTAGTGGGGACTAGAATTGTATTTACAAATGAGTGGTTTTTCTACGAGGATTAAAAATAAACAAGTGGCACGGAATACAACAAAATAATATCAAGTATGCAAAACGATAATCCGGGTATTGGAACTTGGCTGATTTGAAAACGCCTTCAAATGCGGAGTGACACCTCACGCATTCCGGAGAGTTCAAATAGTTGTATCATTGCGCCTTAGAAATGCGACGGAAGATTACAATTGAAATAGCCTCCATGCACGCTGGGCGTGTCGATTTCCTTTGACATTTTTGCAGTGGTGAATGCATAGCTGAAGTAGAATTGTATATTTACAAATAGATGGTTTTTCTACGAGGATTAAAAATAAACAAGTGGCACGGAATAGAACAAAATAATATGAACTATGCAAAACGAAAATCCGGGTATCGGAACTTGGCTGATTTGAAAACGCCTTCAAATGCGGAGTGGTACCTCACACATTCCGGAGAGTTCAAATAGTTGTATCATTGCGCCTTAGAAATCTGACGGAAGATTACAATTGAAATAGCCTTCATGCACGCTGGCCTTTTCGATTTCCGTTAACATTTTTGCAGTCAGGAATGCGCTTAAGTGCGCTTCAGCTAGAATTGTATTTAGCAAAGGGGTGGTTTTTATGGGATGATTATAATTAAATAAGTGTTTAGAAATGGAAACAAAATAATATGAACTATGCAAAACGATAATTCGGGTATCGGAACTAAGCTGTTTTGAAAACGCCTTCAAATGCGGCGTGATACCTCACGCATTCCGGAGAGTTCAAATAGTTGTATCTTTGCGCCGTATGAATGTGACGGAAGATTTAAATGGAAATAGCCTTCCTCGGACGATTTTCAATCATTTTATGGGTTTGTAGGCTAAATTGAAGACGAGGCTTGAAATGTTCTCGACTCGTGTATCGTTGGTCTATTTTCGGGAGATTGCGTGAGCCTACTTTTACCCTAATGACATTTTATGCCGTGATGTGTCAGCGCAAAGGCCAGTCCTTCCTTTTTAATGTGATTGCCCCCGACATTGACGTTCCGTTTTCAATTTGTCTAATCGGGAAATTAATCGGCTTCGTGGCTCAAGGTCCAGGGTCAAGTTGCTTTCCAAACAAGACATCCCAGCAGCGCTTCATGATGAGACTTTTCTGACCGCTGGGTTCAGCTCTTGAGTTAAAGCTCGTTAAGCTGAAGCGAAACCCTTCAAATGGCAGCTTCTTGCTAGTTTTAGTCCGTTCGGTAATCGTTCAATCAACTTTCAAGCTCAGCTTTTGAAGTCGGAGTGCACAGCTCGCATTGGCTGCTCCAGCAAATTGGCAACATTGTTTTTCTCAATTTAAACCTATGAAAGTGTATAGATTCTTGGAGGGGCCAGGTGCTCCGACAAGAATCGATTGTATAAATAGGTTTAAATGGAGGAAATCCAGCGTTGCCAAATTGCTGGATCCGCTTATTCGACTGAACGGTTTGTTCTTACGTTAAAAGGGACCGGATCGGATCGGTGACCAGGCAGCATTTAAAATCAAGATTAGATTTTATTCTCTTGGAAACATATAAAATCGGCAAGAATTGAAACTGAATGACTTATAATTGCTGAAATATCCATACCTCCTTAATTTACCATTGAAGACCTACATTTCTTCCCTTTGATTCGGTTTTTGTTTCCCGAACCCTTAAAGTGAACCTTAAAGAACCCCATTTTCTCAGCTGTGCCTTGCACTAGTTGACCAATCAGCGCCTCAGTTTACAACCATACTAAGAGAGAACGCCGTGTGAACATTCGAGAGTTGCCAAATTTCCCCGGATAAAACATGTATTTTTGACGACAATCATTCATATTATTCCTTGAACTTTTCAGATATTTTAATTTAAATTTTTTGCAACATTGTCTTAAAATTTTAGAAAAAAATATTCACAATTTTCCTCATAAATTCGGTTTATATCGAAGGAAACTTGGCAATGTCTGAAGGCTCATACGGCGTTTTTCCTTAGCACGGCAGCTTAGCACTGCGAGCTTAAATTTTCTCTCCGAACCAGTGGGGATTTTGCAAGTTGGCAACCCTTTTTTTCACCCATTTAAATTATTAAAAATATTGATATCAGGTGAAAAAACTTGCCTCGCCAAGAATCGATTGTTTTGCATACATTTAAATTGAGGAAAAACAGTATTGCCAACTTTGAAGAATCGCCACTGCTCCGAACCGAAGACCATCTCCTCTTTCACGCTACTTTGTAAGATGAACGTATTGGTGGTAAAAGGAACTATGGACAAATAAATTAAGTCAAAAAGAGATATGATCGTAGGTTTTAAGCATCATATACGTATACGCCTCTTTGATTCAGTTCATTTGCACAAAGTTCCTTTTAGGATAAATACGTCGTTGACTTGGCGTTGCGTCCACCGGCATTGAAAGCGCAACATGAGAAAATCGGAGGTTTTATCAGACGTTAAAAATACAATACCTCATGAAGTAATTCAGTTTGAGAGCGCATATATTCAAAAGTCGAACACGATGTCTGAAGAGAAAGACCTAAACGGCAGGGAGGTTGCAGGCCATTATTTTTTTCGGACCGGTATAGAGAAAATAAAAACGGTACGATGCAATGAAAAGCAGACTTAATGAAACAGCAGGGTTGTCTGAAATGAAAATTGATTTATACCCATGCTTATTTTTCGTGGAAAAGCCTTGTAAAATCAATTTCTCGCATTTTCAAGGCGCGCACAAGAAGACATTCACGAGAGAGGCACATTGAGTTACTTTACGATAGGAATTCCTCGAAGACTGGTCGGTTCGTTCAAATAGGGATACCTTAAAAGTGTAAAAAAAAGTAATTAAAAATAAAAATGGAAAGTATATATGATGTTATTCTCAACCAATAACAAGAGATATTTTGTAGCTGAAAAGCACCGTTTTGTCCTTCTAGTTACGACCTAAACGCTTCATTGCGGCGATTGTGAGCTGTTTTTTGTGTTTTAAGTCCTAGGGAACTCGGTGAGGTGGTGTGTTTTGCGTTACATCGATTGATCTTTCATTGTAACCAACGGAAAAGGATCGATAAAGAGGATTTTCGCAACAAACACCGTAATAATCGATTCTTTACTATAGCGCCAAATGGAATTCGGGAGCGAATTTCACGTCGCATTCCTGTCATTCGGGGTTTTTGGACGCTATAAGCACCGAAATCCGCTCCTCCATTTTTAACAGTGTATGACCTTACAAGGCACGAAGCATCCTCTAGGGGTGGGGCCGCGTAGCGGCTAGGGGGCGTAGCCCTTCAGTAAGTCTCGATCTGTAATCGCTTTTTTGCGCGATGGGTTACGGCTTAATCAGCCGCGGTATCATTTAACGATTGTGCAACTCATCAATGGGCGGAGCCCCGTCTCAAATGAATCGCATTCAATTCATCGAACAGGTGCGATTGTATCGATAACGATCGGTTCAACATGTAAACATAGCCTCAAAAGTCAATCGAGTAATCCGAGGGGACGGGTCTCTTTTATTCTTATGAGTATAAAATGGTAATGAAAAGTGAAATTGTCAGGAATGACATTTTCAGCTTTTCCTACTTAAATACTAAAATTGTTGTCTGAGGTTATGTTCTATTGTTTTGAACCAAACGATACATCGAAGCACTATCGAATACGATGTATTCAACTCTTTTTTGCGCTCCTTCTCATGCCATGCCGTGAGCAACATTGACACTCGGAGAGATAAACCCAAGTGATAAAACCCACACTGATACGGCCCCGAGTGTAAACACTCGACTTTATACTTCGTGTCGCTGTTTTCTTAGCCGCGCAGTCTTGAATACCCGCGCTCTCTCGAAACGCAAAAATTCGCGCCCCGAGTGATTTTGCCTCAACCCCAGTAAAAACAAAAACACGCGTTGACAAAAATATTCCCACAGCACCATCAAATGTTTCTCTTTCTCTTCTTCTTACTCGGTGCGTTCCGTTGACGATTCCCTCGTTTGAATAGCAGTTTTATTTTAATGTGTTACGATGCAGTGGTGAAAATGTCGAGTGCGTGATTCTGCATGGATATCGTAGCTCAAGGGAATGTTAGTTTCGCGAAGACGAACCTCCCACATCTACCCTGGTGATTGATTTGTGTCCGATGAGCACGGAGGTTCAATCGCTTCCTACACTGAGATTAAAGTTCAGTTTAGTGCATTAAGTATAAGTCGCCCTTCTTGTTTACGTGCGGAAAGTTGAATTGATTTTCACTCACAAGGCGAGGATCTATGTACAACATGGCCTCGGATGGTATGTGCACCTATCAGAATAATTTTATGTTATATTTGTTTCCTTATATTCTTTTTTCCACTTTCTTTCATGCACTCGTTCCAAATGAACCAATAATTTAACTTCATTTACTGGATTGCATTTTGCAAAAAGGAATCAAGATCAATTGGATGCTGCTAAAATTGTGCACATTCCATTCCATGCAGTGAAACTACTGAACTACTGTAAAAAATCAATTTTCAAAGGTAATTTTCGTCTTAAATTAATAGTTTATTGGGAGTAAAGATAAGACTTGTTTCAATGATCAGTTTATAATTGCAAGGTGAAAACAGTTGCACAATCTTAGCGATATCGGAATGCTCTTGGTTTCTATTTGCAAAATGCAATCCAAGTGTAAAGTAGCCTCTTTCCCATCTGATGTGACAATGGAAAATTCGGATATCCTATCAAAATTAGTTATAAATAGTTGGCACGAATTTCATTGCGACTATTGTCTAAATTGTCATTTCAAACTTTGGGGCAGTGTGTGCTGCACACTGAAATTATTTATCATGAGGTAAAATTTTTCCGCCCGAACTGGGACTTGAACCCAGGACCCTTAGGTTAAAAGCCTAATGCTCTACCGACTGAGCTATCCGGGCTGATGAGGAAAGATGATTTCGATTAATATGAAGTAGTTAGACTATTTTATTTTAAATACATTTTTAAAAAAAATTTTATACATTTTTATACATTTTTTTTACATTTTAATACATTTTTTTACATTTTTATACATTTGTATACACTTTTTTGAGCAATCGGTGTGGTCCCGTTCACCGTTTACCCGTGTACCGAAAAATTAGGGAATTTCTTCGCAGAACATACAAAAATTGAGGAAATATGAGGTGATGAATACCCAAAATAACAAATTCAAGGTACCATACTTTTCTCAGGTGTCTAGATCTCACTCGGAAAATTGAAAAAAAATTAAAACATGACAACATGGATCTTCACAGGAAACCAATATAGATGATACGAAAAGCAACTTTGCGCCAAACCACAGCCAGCTTGGTGGCGGCACTCAAAAGTGGACCGCGTTTAGCAGAAAGGAACCAAGCCACAATGAATATTGCCAACTTCAACTAGTAAATCTAATTTTTTACAAGATAACGTTTGTGCGGACTCCTTTGAAAATTGTAAGCAATATGCCTCGTAATGTTGCAGAAAATTCACTGAAATCTGCACAAAAATCCACACAACCGTTTTCACGCGGAAAATTTAGCTGATGTGACAGTCCCGTTGGACCTTGTTAATCAGAGAGGAACCAATCCACATCATCTATTGTCAAATTTAATTTGAAAATTTGATTTTTTACACAAAAACGGTTGTGCGAATTTTAGCGCAAATTTCAGTTAATTTTCTGCATCGTGCGAAGCAACTTTCTCAAAATTTTAAATGGAATCCGCACAAACGTCCTCTCGTAAAAAATTAGACTGCCCGGAGAAATTTGGCAATAGCTGATGTTACTTGGTTCCTTTCTGCTAAACGCGGTCCAAGTGATATCCCGGAGCCCGGAGTCTGGTGTATGAGGCCGCTTTCCCGTTTGGACTCGGCTGCGGATTCAGGCCGGCATAAATCTCGACTCTTGGACCAAATGAAATGACTTCATTTAAATAACACGAGCGTCTATTGTGTTCCCTATTTCCTATTTCCGGCCCGCGCATCTAAATCAGGACGATGAGCGGGCGCCACAGCGCCGTTTCGGGCGTCCGACTCGCTTGCGGTTCGCGATAATGGGCACTTTAAAAGTCGGACGTGCGCGCTTGCAAAGGCCGCCGCAATGCTCAAGCTTAAGTTTCCAAATTCATGCGATCTGCAGTGTAAGTATGTAATGTTGCCGCTTCTCAAAGCCGTTAAAAATCTTCTGGTGATGCGGATTGCATTTTGAAAAAAGGAACCAATAGCGTTCCAATGTTGCTAGGAATGTGCAATTAAAATTGTTTGCAATTCAATCACTGAAATCATGCAAAAACTTAAATTTGAGGAGGTGTTTTTCGTCTTGAACTTGGAATTAATTGGGAGCAGAGGTAAACCTTGTTAGGATGATCGGTTTATTTTTGCAAGGTAAAGAAAGTTGCACAATTTCTAGGTTCCTTTTTGCAAAATGCAATCCATATCTGCATCGCACACTTCATTCCTGACCCTATTTTGCATCCAAATTGGCCCACGTTCAGCAGAAAGGAACAAACCACGTCATGCTCCTGTCAAATTTAAGCTGGCAATTTAATGTTTTACAAGAGAACGTTTTTGCGGATTCCCTTGAAAATTTTAAGCAATTTACTTCACAAAATGCAGAAAATTCACTGAAATTTGCACAAAAATCCGCAGAATCGTTTTTGTATAAAAAATTAAATTGCCCGGTTAAATTAGGCAATAGCTGATGCGGCTTAGTTCCTTTCCGCTTTCTACGGTCCAATTATCAGCGTGATTAAACCACTCTTTTTAACGGGGTTAACTTCTCTCGAATCACTTGCAATATACCACTAAACAACAGCGTGCCTTGTTTGACACTGTTAAAATACGAAAATGCCTTCAATTTAGAGTGTATGCAACACGGACATCCATAAAGCACGAATAGTTGCATGAAGGCGTTATGATCACTTACTGCGGACCACTAGATAACAGCGCATCGCGGTCAACAGGGCTAAAATACGAAAGTGCCTTCAATTCCGTGTGTATGCAATACAGACATTCAGAAAGCACGAATAGTTGCATGAAGACGTCGTCGTCTCATGCCGCGTCTGGTTCGTTTTCGGTTTCATTTTGTCAATGTAATCAAACAAAGATTCCGTTCGTCCAATTAAAGTGTGTAAAATAGTCCCTCAAAGAACAATGGACCATTAGACTAGGCACTAATTTAAGCATTCTGATGTTTGTTTCTTCTTCAAATTTTCACGGAAACGCAATTCGCGCATTGAAAATTACTAAAATTAACTTCTAACCAAAATAATTACGTTTATTTCAGAGTTGGTTACGAAAAAATTGGATTTTCCGTTTGCGAGAAAAAAAAAGTCTACTTGAATAAAATCCTGTGCTAACGGTTTTTGCAGGCTTTTTAATCCAGCGATGTTCCTTCCCCGCCGCATTTTGTTCCAAGAGATAACAACGCGCAACATGATGGACCAAAGCACCGAGGTTGAGGTCTCCATATTTCCGTATCACAGAAACTGTCGGCTAACGTTTAGTGTGCGATTTAACTCAAGTTGTTTTTGTTTTGTCCATGAGCGAGAAGTTTGAATTTATGCATCAAAATATCTTGGTCAGAAGTTACTCCCAGCAATTTTCGTTGTACAACCCGCGTTCTACGCACAATTTTGATGAGAAATCCTGAATGGTAATGATTTAATTCGATCCTTGTCTAGGTGTCTACTAGTGAATTTCACTCCATAGCATGTAACCCGGCAACTCGGATTTTTGAGATTAAAATATACGGGTTTCAGAGTGTAATGACCACCGTTTGCAATGGGAGAAATAAAGCAGAAGGCTCACTGGGATGGTCATCCTTCCTTCAGAGATAAACCCGATTCCATATAAGGCGTAATTTTATAACTTTACGACTTATACTCTTACATGGAATCAAGTATTATCACTGGAGGAGCGGTTGTAAGATATAATTGACGAAATACTCTGAAATTCACCCTTAAAGTGAAAATCCAAGTATTTGGACAATTATACCTGCTGAAATGCAGTGGGAGAGCAGAATTAGAAAACTGATTGAAAATAAAAATTTAAAAGTTCAAACATTCATGCTTTTTACGGGTATGACGATCGGGATTTCTTTCAAATTAAATAATACAAGAATATTGGCGTTTTACAAAGTTTATTACTTAAAAGATTTTGAGAGAATTTGAAAAATTACGAATTTTGAAAAAAGTTGAAAACGTCTAATGTGACAAGCTATCAAAAGAATAAGAAAGGTCTTTCGACGATTCACCGAGATGTCCAGGGGTTCCATGATCCAAAAGTCGTAAGTGTCCAGAGTCCAGAAAACAAGAGAGAGAGATGTGGTCGAGCCGAGGCTCTCGACCAGAGTCCCCGTTCTCGCTGAGCTGAGGCTCCTCGTAAGCCCACAGATCAAGTCGATAAAAAAGAACGAAGTTTATCAAAAAATTAATGAGCGCAATTTAGATAAAGAGTTAAGCTCCTTATCTAAATATCTCAAGAGTGAATTGCACTCCAGATTACCCTGCTAGCTTTTTAATAGTGTGGCCAGAATATTGCAGCCTCCTGAGTTCAATCAAATTTAAGGTAGTCAAATGCTAAATGGACGTATTTCTGCCAAATGGAACTATGTGCATTAAGGCATGAGCCTCAAGACCCATAAGAATATATGCATGACAGGGCTCACGTCATATAGCACATAGTTCCGTTTGGCAGAAATGGTTTAATAAGTACGCATTTACACGGAGAACCAACCGTAGTAGCGCCAAAACTTAATCCCCCCCCCTCTGACTTCTTTCTGACAGGAAAGACGAATTAGATCTGGTAATTACACCGAAATTTTCCACACTCCTCCTCAAAAAGTGATACATCTTCATGATTCCTTCTATTTTTTCATTAGCATTTATTGGAAGCTTAGAAGATGGAAAGGCCACCCTGGTGTGTTGCGTACCATGAGATTAGCCCCCTCCGAATTTTAATTAGAATGGTAAACGTCGGGAAGGTTAGCGATTGGAAGAAGACGCGCGTGCCCATTCATTGTTTGATTCTGAGTATGACTTCATAGGGCAAGTTGCAGAAGCATCCTCAAGACCTAGTCCCTATACCCGGTATGAGCCCCGAGACACATTACAGCATGTGTTAACTATGGCTCATGAAGAAATTCACTTCAATAGCACGGCAGTGATAATGAGTGCGAGCGTTGAATTTTCTGATAGCGCAGGTCACTTGATTTTCCCTCGCAATGACCCTGCTAACGGAAGATTGGGAAAGTCTACAATTTTACTCAGCTCGACCTGATTGGTAAAAAGTATAAAGTCCGTTCAAAACCCAAACCTGCCGAAATATTTTCCAATTTTTTTCACGCATATTTTGTGACGCTTCCCGTTCATTACGAACGTGATATCACTATTCCAGCGTCCGGTATTGCGTATTGCCTATAGTGTCAAATGAAGGAAAATTGTATGCGCAATCTTCTTCGCAATTCTGCAATCAAAATTTGCAGTTTTAGTCGAATATTTCATGTCCGACCTCTCCAATTGACTCAATCCACCGTGGGACAACCGCGGCGCCGGTCTCGTTGCCACTGACGTCACTGGCGCTTTACAATTCCCATTCATTCTTACGGCCCTCGACTAACGAGCACACCCCTTCTTTCCCACCTGTCTCTGGTGCCGTTCGTCAGAAACACGTCCATTTGTAGCCGATCCAGTCATGAAAACGCATAAAACTTCGGAGTAAAAGACACCCCATACTCTCCCACGAACCAAACTGGGCCTGCTGGGAGGAAGCTCTCACGGTTCCTGCGTGACTGAAGCCAACAAATAACGACGTTGGCAGAAGAAGAACGAGACCTGCTCTTTTGGCTGGCAGAGCGCGCGTCGCCATCGAGTACGCGGCGCGGACAAGATAAACGATCAGCAATCAACAAAGCCTCACGAGCGACGTCATTACGCAAACGACGCCCACAAGACAACGAGGACAAGGAACGCAACATCATAATGCCTAGCGCGCCGATGAGGCACCTGAGATAGTTCGCCCGGTATCTGCCAGGGATGCCCGAGGGGACCTGAGGGTCATCAGCCGACGCGGAGAGTGAAAGTGACGGAAAAAGCGCGTGGAGGAAGTGGCCGAGAACAGGGTGCCCGAAGACAAGCTCATTCGAGGGAAAAAAATGGAATGGGGATTCCTGTTGTGTAATGGTTTCATGAATCATCTGAAATACGTTTGACTAGCGAGTACACACTCGGTGCAGTTTCCTGGCTGAAGAGCTGAATTCGAACTGAGCGCAATGCGGAAGATTACGGTACTTCGGAACAAAAAACACATCGGATCTAGAGTCCAGACTCTTAAAAACATCGACAAGAAAAAATACTCTTGATTCAATCGGATTTTTGCTTAAATCAAGAACCAAGCCTCTTAATTTGAGCGGATTTCCTTTTAATTTAAGCAAAATCTGATTGAATCAAGAGTATTTTTTCTTGTCGATGTTTTTAAGAGTCTGGACTCAAGATCCAATGTGTTTTTTTTCCAGTGTACGGTATAGTCAATGCTGCCGCTCTAAGGAATAAGAACGCCGTATGAACATGCAAGAATTGCCTAAATTCCCTTGATAAAACGTGTGTTTTTTGACGACACTCGCGCACATTTTTTATTTACAATTTTCAGATATTTTAGATTAAATTGCGTATCAAATTGACTGACAATGGAGAATTTGCACGCACATTTTTGTTGCTTCATCTGAGAGTGCGTAAAGAGCTAATTTCGCAGTATTTTTTATACTTTTTCCGATATGGGAAATAGTATAAAAATAGATCTAAAAGAGAGAAAATGCACTGCCTAGTGACGTCATCCGGCGGCATTTCCCATTTAAACACATGTATTTAAGCAGATTAGATCATGTTGTTAAATCCTCTACGATAATAATTGCTCAATTTATGAACCAAGGATATCCTCGTGTTCAGTTCACTCAGTAGTTTCCACTTGAACACGAAATTCATCTTTAAGACACCTGCAAATGCTTTATTTTGGAAACAAATATTCACTATCTTCCCAATAAATTCAGTTTTTATCGAAGGACACTTGGCAACGTCTGAATGCTCATACGGCGTTCTTCAGAATGTGTGTACTGCGTCTTCGTTTTGAAGGTGCACGGCGAAGTATTCTCCTTGATTTATGGTGTGAATTATTGCGTCTTGCAGGTTTATTGCTCGGCAGAAAATCACGACAAACCTCCAGCAGGCGCGCAATACTAACGTTTAACGCAAAAACGCCGCAACTTCCTTTCAAAATTTTCATTTGTCCCCAAGAAACTTGATCTATATCATGATAAATTCTTCAAAAAGTTCCAATTTGAAAAGGTGCCCTCAAATTCAGGTCCGAATTTACACGCATTTGCTGCTGGGGGCAACAGAAAAATTGCCGCTATTCCCATCCAAAGTGAAACATGATTTCGGTGGTGGGGACTTTTGTCAAAGGAGAGGGGGTCCTCCGCCAGAAACTTTTGAAATTTTAACCGCCCACTGGAGCAATACTAGCCCTTTTCAATTATGAAATTTCAGAAATTAGAGCCCTAATTTCCAAAATTTTCCCGTCTATTTTGGCATAATTTTGCTTGGTTCTTTGGTACATTTTTTCATTAAAATTCGAAGTATCCTGTACCTGCTACTACTGATTAAATGTTTCGTAGATGGTAGAAAAATAGGAATACGTTGGGTTTACTTTCATATGCACTGGACTTTCATGCCACTGTTTGTCGCGACTGGTCTCTATTTGTTTTCTTTTCCCCCCTCCTTTTCTGAACGTGAAATTTGCCGTTGGAGGCAGCAGCCCCTTTTGCCCCCCAGGGAAATCCGAGCCTGCTCAAATTGTTTACTGGCATGTGACCTTTTGCTTGAATACGCAAAGGGATGTATGCGCGAGACCTTTTTGACAGGATTGCGCACCCAATCCTCCTTCAGTTGATCGTATAGGCAAACCGCGCTCCTTGAAGCTAAAATAGTGGTATCAAGCTTTTAGAGAATGGGGTTCTAAGTAGGCAAAAGAAATTGGAATATATTTCGGGAGAATTGGGTTTTGAGCGAAGTTTACTTTTTGTTCTAATTATAAGCAACAGTTGAGGTGAGAAAAATTGTAAAGTTTCCCATAACCTTCCGTAAGCAGTATTCACCCTTCACCAGGTCTTAAGGACGTTTCTGACGTACAAAGCTAAAAATCTCAATGTTTATGGTTATTCTGGGTTACTCGAAAAATTTAAAACTTAGCACCTTTCCAAACACTGGAAAAAAAAGCACATTGTATCTAGAGTCCAGACTCTTGAAAACATTGACAAGAAAAAATACTCTTGATTCAATCAGATTTAAGCTTAAATCAAAAGTAAATCCGCTCAAATTAAGAGGCTGGGTTCTTGATTTGGACGTATTTATGTGAAAAGGCGCTAAACGCCATTTCCAAACTTCTCAGTAAAGCAAGTTTGACTAAAACAATTGGCGTTTCCGTACTAATGGACCGATTTTGGTTTACTTTAGCGTGTTTGAAAGCTAAAGAGTTCCTCTAATTACGTACGTTGCCAAAATTAGGAAAAANGTGTTTTTTTTTTCCAGTAAACGAGATGATTGAAGTTCAGATGAGTTACGTTCAACGAGGATACTAGGAGCTTCACAAACCACGCTACGATCAAGAGACGTCTACCCCTACAATCTCCAACCCGTTAGGGGATGATGATCGTGTTGGGTCGAGTCGCGCTCGGCGCTCTCCGCAGTGGATGCCGTATCGGTCAGTGACGTGACGTTACGCGCCGCGACGCGGGAGATTACGTAAAGCTGGACGCAGCGGGCGGGAAGGAGAAAAGGGGGACGAGAGAGGGGGCGGCAGGGCGGGGGGCGATCGCCCCAAGTTCAGGGCCAACCCGCGAATCGCGAGAACCCGACGCGACGCGCGTCGAAAGTGAAATGAGCAAGAAGAATGGGAATTATTAGCGTCCGGCGTCGCGTCGCGTCGCGTCGTCGCGGCGTCCATCGCGACGTTCACGTCCTGCGTCCGCGTCCGGGCAACCGTTCCATCTTATTCCCGCGTTAATATTTCGCCGAGGCGTTCGTCTTCTCGCGGGCCCGCGCTCTGTCCGCTATTTTGCCGCCAAAAATTTTAATAAGGATTGATTGGAACAACACCATTTTAATTTTTAAAATTTGAATTAGAACCAAGGTGTTGTGTGAATTTTTATTTATTACTGAGGCACCTTTCGGCTTACGCCATCTTCGGAGTACATATTCATCGGAACATAAATATATCACAGTTACTTTACACTGGTTGTCATACGCTTAACAATATACATATACACCGTGGACATCATACAAAAAGTTAAAATTATGAGAACGTCAAATAGTTCAGAGCGTTACTCCTGATAAAATCGTAAACCATATTATTAACCATATTTTAAAAATTTTAATATTATCGTGCTGCCGTGTGATATCGATAGCGAAGAGAGCCGTAATTATTGTAAAAATGAATACTTGAGGAAATGGACCTTTATTTTCCGAGCGTGACAAGTCTTCCGTTTTTCTAAGATTGTCAATGAATTATCATGCAGCGGGCTGATTATCGAACTTTATAGACAAAGCTATAGACAAATAAGACGTAAGGAGTATAGAGCGATCCTATTAGTTGAAACGGGTACTTCTCATAGACTAAGGAGGGCTATGATGGGCTAACTGTATAAAGTCTCTTGTGGATTGCCGTTAGTTATTAGTCTATTACTTATCTCCTTTGTCCATTCCGACCACTCATTTCAATCAATATAGGATCGTTTCAGTTTTCTTCTTATCTCCTATGTCTATCGCTTTGTCAATCCATTTCAATAATCGGCCCGTAGCGGGCTGATCATTGAAATTTATAGACAAAGCGATGGACATAGAAGACATAGGGAACTAGGGATGAGCCTATCGGTGGAAGCGGGTGGTTGCACTGTTGCAGTGGACGAAGGAGGCAAGTAGTAGACTATAACTAACGGCAACCGACAAGACATCCTATAGTTATAATAGTCCATCATTTTCCCTCAAAGTCTGCAAGAACCATCCGTTTCGACCAATAAAAACGCTGTATACTCCCTATGTCTTCTATGTCTATGACTTCGTGTTTATCGCTTTGTTTGTCAATTTCCAATTTCAGCCCGTGGAGAACTCTTTTCACCTCGGGTGCTAAAATTCGACAAATTTCATTTGCAACTCGACGAAAAGGGCCTTTTTTATTTTCATGCATGTCAAGCAAGACAGCCGCAAGTGCTATCCTCTGCATGCTTTCATGGTTGCGTTTCAGACGCACAGCAAACAAATCTTAAGATTAAACCAAAGCAGGCAAAAACGTCATTTTACTGAAAAGTACAGTTCTCATTGGCTCTTTTGCAGAATAATTGTGTTACAACCATATTCAACCCTCCGAGTAGCTCAAATTGCAAAGTCATCCCAATTAAGGAGCTAGCAATTTTTCGCTTTCGTCCAGCAGAATTAACGAAGGCGCCGACGACGCGACGGTTAGATTGTTGATTGTTTAACATCACCGATTCAAATGTTACAGTGCAATATTCTGAGCTGAAAAATGAGCGATTTTAAATGAACGATTTTCTTGTGTGGTTTTTATTGAAACCATGGGGAAAAAACCACCTCAAAGTTCTACTTTTTTGTAAAATTTGAAGTGGAAACACGAAACGTGTTCCTTTCTTTCATTCCTTGTCTAGTGGCCCAAAGTGGTCCAATTATGGGCAATTGTCAAGATCTGACCCCGAAACGGCAACCAAGCAAGATTCTTTGTACGGAAGCGGTACCTAACCGTTGAAATGGCGAGTTTCTCCTGGCGCGCGCTCTGACACCCGCTCTCAACGTCGCGTAATTTTCTGAACGGATCTCTACTGCCGTGTTAAGGAAAAACGTCGTATGAACATTCGAGAGTTGCCAAATTTCCTTCGATAAAATGTTTATTTTTGAGGAATGTTATTAACATTCCACCTTGAAATTTTCAGGACCTTCTCATGAAATTGCTAACAACATTATCTGAAAAGTTAGAAGAAAAATATTCATAAGTTTACTGGGAAATTCGTGTCATATCGAGGGCAATTGGACAACGTCTAAAGGTTCATACGGCGATTTTCTTTAGCACGGCAGTCCAGGAGTCTGCTTTCAGCCAGGTGGGTAAAGAACGTAGAGGAATCTTGGTTTAGGGTCAAAGAAAAAGAATCTCGGACGAATCCCAGTGGCGTGGCGTGCTTTGCGATATATCGATTGATCTGTCATTTAAACCTATGGAAATGGATCGATTCGCAAAAACAGGGTATTCGCAGCGAACACCTTACTAATCGATTCTTTACCACGGATTCAAATGGGGAAATATCGTTAATCGATCATTCACGCCACGCCACTGACGAATCAGTGCTCTTTTTGACGGAAACGGACGGTAGAATAACAGAATCAAGCAAGCGAAAGTCCACGAAATTGTTTCACGACACTTCAGATTTATAATAATAGTTATTAAATGTGTTGGAGTGAGGCAAAATGAGACTCAGCGAAAGCTCGTAATTTTTAGCACAGCAAAAAAACACCGCTCAAGTCAAAATTATCCAACTTCTTTTTTGTTGCTAATCACTACCTAATATCCTCAAGAACTCTTGGTCAAAGCACGCTCAAAATCATGGAGGAAGCAAAAATTGCTCGTAATGAGCCTCCTCCAAAATCAGGAGCAGCGTCGCACTGTGTATCGAGTCAATGGGAGAGGTCGGACAAAATTTGGCAAATTGAAAAGCCTTTAACTCCATGTATACAAAACTTTGAGATTTTTCCATTGGTTTCCTCGTGAGATTTTGTTCCAGAAGCATCCCTCGAAAATTAAAATGTGACTGATTGTGCATCAAAATTGGCAGTTTTAGTCAAAAATGTCATGTCCGACCTCTCTGATTAACTCGATCTACTGTGTGTCGGTCCTTTTTCCATCATTCAGAACGGCGTGAGGTGTTTGGCTTTGCTTGAGGACCAAGCCATGAAATGTAATATTTTTTCAATGAATAATATGAATTTAAATGTAGTCTATATCTCAGGATGATACTTGCATTTTGATGATAAATACAGCTTGGAAGTACCTTTTTTTTTCGATGCTGAAAGAAGTATTTACCTACCAATCAACGAACCAGACCCATGCGCACCACTTTAAAATTAATTGTCTTGAAACTTATTAAACCGCGTGTTTCTTTTTTTCTCGTTTACGTGTTCTCAAACTTTAAAACTCTATAAAAAAAGTCAATTTTTGAAAATCCTCCGCTACCCCTTCACGAGAAGTCCTCATCGGCGCGGCACCGACAGTGCTAGACAGTGCTGAAAAATTAGCACTTTCTTCTTTTAAACACATATGTAAACTTCCTACATGTAATTGCACAATCTGGCAACTTTGTCGGTGCCTAACCCAAAACTTGTGTAGGCAGCATCTCTTCAGACATTCATCGAATAAAATTCAAGGAAGAAACAGAAAAATTGAGCGGAAATATGTTTGTGAAAGTCGAAAAATTTTGTAAACCTGAATTTAGTTCCCACGCGGAGGATGGAAGAGGAAGCCATTTGAATCACCGAGCTCGAAAACGTACTAACTCGGGAAAAGTAAGATGTTTAGGAAACACAAAAAAACTGGGCAACGAGCGAAGAAGTTACTTTAAGAAGAAGCTTTTCGGTGCCAAAGGACAAGTACTTGGAGACATTGTAAAGGGCAAAGTTGAAATAGATGCGCGATGTTTAATGACAGAGAATTAGGCGTTTACAAGTTGCCAAGTTGGTGTGTTTTCGTTCTCACAGACTTTCAGATACTGGTTTTTCATGGTTTGCCTTGGAAAATTAATATATTTTGACATGTAACCGTGGAATATTTTTATAACTTGTTGGTACAAGGTACATTGAACTGAAAGAAGAAAACCACGAAATCGGACGACCACCCGTTTTTCTTGAAAGGCCTAAAATCGGTATTTCCAATGAAATACTAAAGTTTTTTTTCTTTTCAGTACTCTTTCTGACAAATATTTTAGTTGATGGCACTAAGTACCATAGAAAAGTGTTTTGTGAGCTACCGGCCGTAGAAAAGTCCTCCGCTTCCTTTCTAAAGGCTCAATAATAGATCGTGCTTTCTTCCTCACCGCTTATTTTCCGTCGCCGCTTCGAGCATTACAGATTGCAATTTAGAAATTTCCTTTTGCGTGCAGATGCGTCTATCCATGTATGTTAATAAACCATAAAGAAGTGAAAATCGAAGAAAACTCGAATTGGTGCGTTTTGGAACTCATTTACTGGTAAGAAAAAAGTCGCTTGAATTTAAAGTCCAGACTCTAAATAGCATTGACAAGAAAATATAATCTTGATTCAATCCGATTTTTCCTTGAATCAAAGCGCCGAGCCTCTTGATTTAGGTGAACTTCCTTTTGATTCAAGCAAAAAGTCCAATTTCATTGAGAGTATTTTTTCTTGTCAATGTTTTAAGAGTCTGGACCTAGATCCAACCGACTTTTTTTCCAGTGTTTCATTTACGTTCTCATGGAAATGGCAAGGATTTTGTCCGCGCTGAGAAATTTCCCAAAACTCCACTTTTCGTCGACAACGTCACGAGCAAGCCCTGTGATTACAGCTAACTCACCCGGTACGAGTTTGATGACAGGGACACCCGCCGATCCACCGACGTGCCGGGCTGCACAACAGGTGTAATCACGCCGTGCGCCGCTCGAGTATTTCCATGCTTTCACTGAAACTTTACACCCGCATAAAGCGGCGGTTAGCCTCCGCGACTTGCCTTTTTTCAGCAGCCGAGGGGGGGTGGGGGGCGGTGCGGGGGTGACCGGGCTAAAAAGTCACGCAATCCGTCCATGAAGCCCACTTTCCTTTTCGTGATTATTTCCGAGCAAGCTCGTGCTCATCGAGGATTTGCTTGACGGAATATTATAATGACCATGTTAACCTCAGTCCTCCGTGTTTTGCATGTCACGTTGTCACACGGAGATATTGCCTCGTACAAGGGTCCCTCCGATCTGGCGCAGCTTTCCATTTCCGAATGCGTTTTTCCCGACAATAGATCGTATTCGATACATTAAACAGGTGAGATTATTTCGATATCGATTGGTTCAAAACATAAACATAGCCTCAAAAGTCAATTGAGTATAATTCCTCAACCTCTTCGGGTTGGATAATCAAAACGCTCAAGGCAACCCCTCGGGTCTCGGTGATCGAATACCATTCAATTATCTTACTCTATAATATAAAATCATAACAGTAAGAGCATGCCGTAACGCATAATGCCTCGGGTGCGAAACGCATCAGGGGATCGGGCCGTGAAGCGGTCAGGGGGCACGCCTCTCATACCGATCGAATACATGCTCGACACGGAAGTTGAGCGATTCATAACCGAATAATCACAACACACCATCCTTAATTCAGTCATATGAAGCAAATAAGTCCTTAAAAAGAAAAAAACTCATGTAATGGCACCATACATATTACAAATCTTTTGTGGTAATTTTTTCCGAATGGGCCTGTTGCATGCAAGAGATACAGCCGTGCGAATAGACTTTTTAGTGGTTAAATGACACGAAAATTACGATGCTCACATTAAAAAAGTCTGAAATACACTCCTTACTGCGCAATTTGCGTTGTCAGGAACGCGCTTTTTCAAATTTCCCGCGTCTGGGGGCAGTTTTCTAACGGAAACAATTAACGGCAACTCGCGGCTATTTCCGGTCAACTAAAACTGACAACATAACCTAAAAATCGGAGCTCGTGATATCGTGAAATGAAATGTAGAAGGATTGCGTTGGATACTTAAAAGTTGATCGATTTGGTTACTGCATAAAGCGTATATGGACCACTATAAGAGATCACGTTGGGTTTGTAAACAAACTGAAGGAAAAAATAACAACAACAACAACAACTCGACATCTTCCGGAAATCACCGAGCCCGCCGTTTGCTCGTTTCCGGTGATTAGAAAACTGCCCCCAGACGCGGGAAATTTGAAAAAGCGCGTTCCTAACAACGCAAATTGCGCAGTAAGGAGTGTATTTCAGACTTTTTTAATGTGACCATCGTAATTTTCGTGTCATTTAACCTCTAAAAAGTCTATTCGCGCGGCTGTATCTCTTGCATGCAACAGGCCCATTGTCGCTCTTCTGACGTAAGGGCGTATCTCGATTCCCACGTGAACCCTGCGGGCTGATTGCTGGAATTGATAGACAAAGCTATAGACAAATAAGACAGAGGAGATATGGAGGGATCCTATTGGCGGAAGCGGATGGTTGCAATGGACAAAGGAGGTGATAGACAAGCTAACGGCAACCCACGAGAGACCCTATGGTTAATCCATCATTTACCTCCTTATTCTATAAGATCCACCCTTTTCAACCAATAGGATCGCTCCATACTCCTTAAATCTTTTTTGTCTATCGTTTTGTCTATCAATTTCGACAATCAGCTCGCTGTTCACATATAAATCCATCTAGGGCTCATGTGGAAATCCAGATACGCCCTTTTGTCAGAAGAGCGACAAAAGGGGACAAATATCCACAACTTTCTTTTGAAAGGAATGCCTTGTATGGGGAAGTTTGGCAACTCCGGGATGTTTATACGGCGTTTTTTCTTAGCATGACAGCGTATGCGGACAATCGTATCACAATCTTTGAATGTATCCTTCAAGGCTTTTATACCTAATGAGGGAACTCGTCTCTCCCCAAGCTCGANGGGGGGGGGGGGGGGGGGTTAGAAGAGTCGGCAAAGAACGATGAACAACACTTTGATGCAAAAGAAGATGCAAACACTAAGGAGGGAGTTTTTGGGTCAAGATTTTTCCCCGGGAGCTTTCCTCTGGATATGTGACTACAGAGGCGGCAACTCGACGATTCTCACCTCGGTTTTCCGGCGTCATCAAAGAAAGCTTTCCAATTCCGAGCGCCACGCGCCGCACAGTGGATCGAGTCGATTAGAAAGAGCGGACATAAAATTTTTGACCAAAACTGCAAATTTTGATGCTTCTTTCGCTACATTTTAAATTTTAAGGGGCGTTTATTGGGTTATAGGACATTTCGTCAACGATTTTTTGTCCGCGCACCTATTTTTTCCAGTAATTTACGTCGACGCGTTCTTTCGGCGCGTGAGTTTTAGTCCACGTGCCAGTTGAGACCCAAAGTTAATTGCCCCACATGATGAAAATGTAAAATATTTTGGAAGAATGAGGGTTTGCTTGTTTTTTCCATGTTTTTTTTCCTCTGGTCCAACAGAGAATAATATATAGTTAAGAGTTTTGGTAAAAATGGGGGAGCATCAATTCCATGAGACAAAATTCAATAAAACTCTTTACACCTCTTTGGTGTATCAGGACTTAATTATCTTTCAAGAAATTCCCACCGTGTTATATACCTAAACCGGATAAACCTCTATATTTGCCTCAGCTAAAGGCTCTTAGATTTTTCCTGTGTACGATAAGTATTTTGATTTATCTTGCGAGGAAATATCTGTACTTTTAAAGGATACATGTCATTCATAATACGTTCAATTTCGTATAATACTGTGCAACTCCTCTGTTGTGAAATAGCTGCTTCAGGCGCCGCCGGGCGGGCGGCCAGCGCGAAACGCGCATTGGCGCCTACAAACCTAAGTGAATACTTCAAGCATTGTGCAATGCGTGAAGTATCCACTTAGGTTTGTAGGCGCCAGTGAGCCTCTCGCGCTGGCAGCACGCCGCTACAATATTTACGTTGTGCAAGGCTTTAAAAAACCAGGGATGGCCAGAATAAACAATCTCTCGGCTAGAAAACGTCATAAAAGCGCATGCCTTTCCGCAAAGAACTAAAACTTTTTTTTATTCTCATAAATAAACGGCTATTATTCAACTCACAAGAAAAATGATCAGACCATTATAATCCGATTTCACCTTACACTCTTTGTATTTATTCCTCTCCTCCGTTTAATCATTTCCCTTTTGTTTTCTCTTCTTTTCCTCTCTTTTGCTTGTAAACGCCACTCTAATAGAAATGCATCGAACCATTTAATGTGACTTTCATGAGAAGCATTGAAATTTTTTGACCTCTCTATAGAATTCTTTGGCTTAGGACGTACCGACAAAGTTTTTCTGATTCAGAGTAGTTTATATTTCCATTGTGATTTCTTTTTTAAATGTCAAGCTCGTATTCTTGAAAGAATCTCGTTGTTTAACGTTTGTCTCGGATGACTGTACAGTTGGAAGTCGTCTACTTGACTTAGTAAAAGCTTTTGAGGATCTCACAAGCTCTCTTGAAGTGTTCCCTTTGTTGCGCCGAGGAAATCTCTTCGAGGGTTTGTTGCAATTTGAACCTTGCCCTGTCTCTATTCTCTCCTATATTCCTTTAATTTTACTTTTTGCGTCGAATAACGGCGAAGACCAGCGTACAACACATAATGTAGATTTACCTTGTCCTCTCATAATTTATATCAGTCCAATAATTATAATCACTTTATATAATGATATATTCAACTCACAAAATACTTGATGGTTCAGTAAGTTGTGTATTTGAATTTTCAAGGACAAAATCACGCGTAGAACAAATTTAACAAATATGTACAACATTTTTAAAAATGGCAATAGATGCGCTGCAATATTACTTACCCATAACATTTTTAGAAAAAAATTCCATTTGTGTAATAAAATTTCGTCAAATTTGGTAAAATATGAATCAATTATGGCACAAAAAATTCTAAAATACGCGGCCAAAATATAGAAACTTTGTCCAACGTTTCTAAACAAAACCAGCGATCGTATTTAAATATCATAATGAGTGCCATAAAAATACCATTAAGTTCATAATATTGGGCAATATTAAACATATTTCAACTCTGTAACTCGGTTTTGCAATCAGTTTATTGCTAAACAATCCAATGACCGGAGGTAGTCGGCCGGTTCCGTGGCATGAGCCGATATATCGATTGTTATGCAATTTTAACCTATTGTAAAGAATCGATTATTAAGGTGTTCGCTGCTAACACCCTGTTTATCTATCCTTTTCCATAGGTTTAAATGGTATTACAATCGATATATTGCAAAGCACGCCACGCCACTGGCCGAGAGTTTCGGTCCTCGTGACACTACTCACAACCCCTTTTAAGGGCTGAACGATGAAGGGGTTGGAGATGAGGACGCGGATGGCGGAAGAAGGGTGATTAATTCCATTTCCGGTTTTTGGTTTCAGACGGTGATTGCAGGATGATCCCCGACTACTCGGCCAGCGGCGTCATGAATGGGCAGCAGATGAACACGGACGGTCTCATCCTCCCTCGAAAGCCTCACAACCCTTGCATGGACTCCATGGAAAGGCAAAACCTCCACAGGGAACTTCTCCTCAATCAAAAGATGTAAGTACATCGTCCGCTCCTGTTGCAGCGTAACGGCCTAGATACACACGCACTGGGAAAAAAAAACACATTGGATCTAGAGTCCAGACTCTTAAAAACATCGACAAGAAAAAGTGCTCTTGATTCAATCAGAATCTAGCTTAAATCAAGAACCAAGCCTCTTAATTCAAGCGGATTTCGTTTTGATTCAAGCAAAAATCTGATTGAATCAAGAGTATTTTTTCTTGTCAATGTTTTCAAGAGTCTGAACTCTAGATCCAATGTGTTTTTTTTTCCAGTGCGGCGATTAAACGCCGCGAGTGAAAGACGGAAGCCAATGGAGAGCCTTGATTTCGATATATCAACGTCAATGTATCGAAATCAAGGCTCTCCATTGGCTTTCGTACTTCACTCGCAGCGATTAATCGCCGTGTGTATCTAGGCCCTAACCGTCCCTAAATCGATTTGTAGCAAGGCAATGCTGCCGTGATAGCAAAGAGAGCAGTAAGTGCAAAAATGAAGTTTTGAGAAAACGGGCTCAGAAGCCTCTGACCGGAAAATTTCATCGAAAGAGGCCCCCGTTCTTTGTCAAATTGCCACTCATCCTCCGAAAGACTCCTAGAAATCGTTTGGATGATTAAAAGTCGACTGATTTTATTTCAATTACATAAAAGGGGTGTTTTTCATTTTCATGCTGGGTTCTTGTTAGGAAAGACAGCCGTGGATTCAAACCTGTCGCCTTCAATATTTCGATAGGCAATATACGCGGCCTGGGAGTAGTAATAGTTGCTCGCAGCAGTTGGGCCACGCGGAATCGGTTTGTTCATAGCCATTGACTGCTTTCGCATTGTTTCTCACTTGCTACAATACCAGTTCGCCTTCAACATCTTGTTAGGCAATGTGAGCGGCTTGAGAGCAGTTATGGTTGCTTGCAGCAGTTTTGTCATGTTTGTTCACTAGTATCAAGCATAGCTACAGTCAGTCAGCTGGATAGCCAATTTTTTATTGGTCACGCGATTTGAAGCGCGGGAAAACACGTTCATAAGCTAAGCATTGATTTAAGAGGATTTTAGTGGTAAATCTCTCGAAAACCCACCGATATAAGACTGCCAAAACTTTGAAAACTCAAGCACAAGAATGCTGATTTAATCAATTAAACTTTAAAAAACGGACTAAAATGCAAGGAAAAGCAGTTAGACTGACAGTGACGGCATCGCTCATTTAACACACATAATTTTGACCGATCTGGATAAGCGGATAGTACATTTTTGGCGATCCGAGAACCTGCTTTGATTCTAGGTCACCCCAGGCAAGACTCGAACAATTTTAGGAAAGATAAAGACGGAAGCAACAGTAACATTTCCTTGAATTCATAGTATGGAGGTATGAAAGTTAGAGAGCTCAGGCTCCGGCAGATCACAGGTATTGAAGAGGATGTCGAGGTATGTAAAAGGACTTCAAAGTACCCACGACAAAGGATCCGCAACCCTCATTACGCGTATGAAAAAGTAAAAAGCGCAACTAATGAATTATTCTATGGTGCATTTCACACAAAAGCCTCGCCGATGCGACTAATTAGTTATTGACACAGTCCGGGAACTGTGCCGTGCTAAGACAGAACGCCGTATGAACATCCGAGAGTTGCCTAATTTTCCTCGATAAAAAATATACTTTTGACGACATTCATACGTATTTTTTCTTGAAATTTTCAGATATCTTAGATTAAATTGCGTACCAAATTATCTGACAATTTTGGGGGAACATATTTACAATTTTCTCAATAAACTCGGTTTTCATCGAAGGAAACTTGGCAACGTCTGAAAGCTCATACGGCGTTCTTCCTTGAACACGCTTCAAAGGGTCGGGACTTGTGAAATAACAATATTGGTCTTGTCAGCTGAGGCTATATCTGCCATGCCAAGGAAAAACGCCGTATGAACCTTCGTCAGCCGCCAAATCTATTTTGATTGAATACGAATTCTCAGGAAAACTTGAGAATATTTTCCGTTCAATTTTTCAGCAAATTTTCCTCGTAATTAAATCAGATCAAAATGATCTGGAAATTTCAAGCGAAAATACCCATGACTCTCCTCAAAAATCAACATTTCATCGGAGAAAATTTGGCAACTCTCGGATGTTCATACGGCGTTTTTCACTAGCACGGCGGATATCCTCTAATTTGATCAGATCCCCGTACGGAGATGAGGCGGATTATGACGTCATTTGGCAAACCTGGTGACAACATACGGTACGGACTCGCGGTAAAATTGAAACTGGAGCTGTGAGGCTTCCGCGCTCGGTGCCTCTGCAATGCCGCCCCGGCTGGCGACCTATATTCCCGGGCGATCGTCCCATCCCGGCCCCAGCTACCTACGGTTTGAACTTTGGCCCTCCCGAGTTCCCGAGTCCTGCGGCCCGCCGATTCGAATCCGGTCCACTTCCAGTAAACTTCCGAGGGCTAATCTAATCTGTTTTGCCCCTCCATTTTAATCCTTTTTTTATTATTTTAATTCATCGTTGGATAAACGTAGAGTTCAGAATTTTTTTTTGTTTTTGCCCCTCCGCTGATGAAGTTGCACTAAAATGCAGGATCTCGGTAAGTAGAGAGGAGAGCTGATGACGGTGGCCTGGGTATCTGTCGAAACGCGTCCAATCAGGATAAAAAGTAGTCAAAACGTGATTTTATTAAATTAAGTTTAGGTAACAAATTTTTAGGTAACAGCTTTCTCTGTTTTTCAAAGATCCGTCTTAAGTGAACAACTTTAAAATCTACCGTCAATTTTGCTTAGATTTTATTAAGTAACCCTTTTTTTAAACCTTCCCGTGGTGCTAAACCATTACGCAGTATAGATCTTTAAAAAAAAAAAAAATAAAAATAAGCCTCTGTCAGTACTAGATCATATAAAAAATGTTTGCTTTACGAAAATTTAAACAGATTTTTTAAGGAGTGAATACATACAAGTCACTTTTACAGCGCGCTGCCCGGGCGCTCTGCGATGCCTAATCGCCATTCTTGCCTATTGACCCAGAGGTCATCGAAATGGCATCTAGAAATTTCATCTTGGATGCCACCTATCCACGATTTTGCTGAACGTCCCCTACGTCTACATTTTTAAAGAATTATATTTTTAAAATTTAAACGTTTTTTTTTTTTTTTTTTTTTTTTTTTTTTTTTTTAAACTCAACAGTTTAACTTTAAACAGTCGTTGCGACGACAAGGATGCATTTTAAATGAAACTTGACCCAATTTCTCCAAAAACCCTCTTTTCACTGAGGGACATTTTCAGTTCTTACTGCCTCTATAGGATATTTTACGTGGAAATGTCCCTTCCATTCCCTGTGCCCCTAGCCGATGTCATTGAGTATGCTTCAATATTCCTCTCAAGGGCCTAATTAGGAGATATCCAGGAATCGGTGCACCACGCCCCTCTCTGTCTCTGCCTTAAAAACTGAATGCCTTTCTATAGAGTTTTAGGAAGGGTTTCTTAGAAAGATTTTTTGAGGTTCCCCCAGAAAGTAGGTATTGAGTTCTTCGAGACAAATACGTGTAAAATCCAGGGCCGGATTTACCTACTTGCCACCCATGGGCCGAATGTATTTTGCCGCCCCCTTCTCATTCGTTTTGAAACATCAATAAAAACCATCAAGTGAACGTGCCGGAGGGGGAAGGGAGGGGTGCATAAGACGCGTTTACTCATGTTGCTCACATTTTTTGCGAAAGCCCTGTCAACACTACTAGCAAAAGTTCACGGAACTTTGCGCGAAAGTTAAGTTCCGTGAACCTATCTCTGTGTAAACCAGGCCTTCCATTTGTAAGAAATGAACGTAAAAATTATGCAAGAACAAACATGAATGTGGTTTAATAATTGTAACCTCCGCCGCCGCGCCGCGCCGCACAGACCGCACTGTGTTTGGCGCAATGCGTGCAGTATTCCTACAGTCTTGTAGGCGCTATGTGTTTCACGCCGCGCCGACCGCGCCGCTGAACGCATACTGTGTTTGACGCAATGCGTGAAGTTTTCATGAAGTCTTGCAGGTGCTAATATGTGTTACATGCCAACCGCCGCTCTGAGAGCTTCTCCTTCTCATCTCAAGTCCTCGTCATCATTGCTCTCTGCGCCGCGTCGCTCCACGCCAAATTGCGTACTTGGTTTCTCTCTTAACTCGACTAATTAAAGGTGCTGTCTCTTGTGTCACCGAAAGACGCTTTTCTCGTTTGTAATTTTTTTTCTGAATCCGATTTTTTTTATATACCTATATTTAAAAAAAATTTAAAATTTGCCGCCATGGGCCGTGGCCCATTTGGCCACCCCCTTAATCCGGTCCTGGTAAAATCATGCCCCCATATTTTTTATTTTGATTTTCAAACTGTAGATGAAGAAATCGGAGGTTTTAAAGTCCTCGTTACTCTGGGGTTTTCTCTTGAAGCAAAACTTAATAGCCTTGGAGATCATAAAAAAGAGGGAAAAAGTGGGAAAAATAAGGAAAGGACACATAACCATGAAAAGCCTATAACGCTACGGCCACTAAAAATGAGGGGCTTGGAGGACAAGGCGCATAAGTACAGTTTTTGCTATTTTAGGAAATGTGTTTAAAGTTTCAAAATTACATGGAGCCTTGTGACGGAAACGAAGTTTAAACTCTCTTCTGAATGCTTTAAAGTTAGATTTTAGTTGTGAAATTTTCACAGAATATACTTTCAAACTAGTTTTAGTTGAGTTCATGAATATCTCAAGAGCTTCTATCTCAAGAGTTTCTTCAAGAACTCCACGTAGATGCGCCTTGTCTTCCAATACCGTCGAAATTCTTTCCGGGTGGTAGTAACTGTACCTACCTCAATACCTGCCCTACTATTCCAAAATGTAGCGGGATTCATGGTGCATCTTTCTTTCAATAAGAGGCGTTTCTGACCCTTGGAGGAACGATATCAAAAACTAGATCGAAAAGTGGCAAAGAGCAGAGAGCAGTCCGCAGTTTTGATAAACGTAAGTAAATATTTTTGTGGCTCGCACATAATCATGGAGCAGCCCGCTGCAGTCGGAATAAAATTCCTCTTTTAAGTGTGGATACCTGCCTAGCGCTGTCGGAGATAGAAAGGTATTTATTTAAACAACATTACGCGAAGATGAAATAAAAGAGAATATAAATATTTGCTCTCTCTTTTGACCTTTTATGTGCTGATTAATTTGGACTTTGAGGCAACTGAAATTTTCGCTTATCCCTCGGGATATTTGACTGTTTTTATAAGTTACGAAAAAGTTTCTTTCTCTCCTTCTCTTATCCGTTTTTCTACCTTGTTCATTGATTTATCCTCGGTCCCTGCTTTCTCATTTTCTCTCCGCAAGGACGGCGGATACTTCATTTTCTCCCTAAGATCAAAATTAAGGGCTCAAATCCGTATTCTTCTTTGTTTCTCAGTTACTCTCAAGAGTAGGTATCATATCGATGGTGAAACTCCCAAACCACGTATCTCGTTTGCGATGTTTAAAAATCTCCGTTCCTATAATTATTTTTTTTCTGAAAGCGAATCAACATCATTTCGTGAAGTTTTCACAGAATTCTCTTCGCGCAGAGCAGACAAATCACATGATATTTTAAAGAATGAACGCGCGTTGAGAGGTTTTTCCGTTTAAAAAATAAAATATGACAGTAAGTCTGCAACGTTGCAAACTGAGATACGTGATTTGGGACTTTCAACTTCGATATCTACAGCCACATAACAGCCTGCGAAACCACATGTCTCCTTTGAGGGGCTTGGAGAACAAGGCGGGCAAGTGCAGTTTTTGCAATTTCGAGAAATGTGTATTTGAAATTTCGATATTACACGATTCCTCATGGCGGAAAGAAAGTTCAAACTGACTTTTTGATGCTTAAAAATTGGAATTTTTGGAACGGAATTTTTCACAGAATATATACAGTAAGACTAGTTTTACCTAATTGAAATCATTACCTAGCACCTCAATTTTTTAAGCAACTGCACTTATACGTATGCGCCTTGTCCTCCAAGCCCTCCATTGTGTTGTTTTAAAATCTCTGCTCCTATTTTATTTTTTTCGAGGAGAAACGAGCCAACTACATGACTTGAAATTTACATAGGTACAGAATATTTTGATAATAAGAGAATAAAAATCAAGGAGGTTTCCACAAAATCACGTTGACAAGATTTCTAAAGAAAAAATAATATATGACAGGAAGTCTACAACGTCGCATTCGGAGATGCGTGATTTTGCACTATGGCCATTGATATCACATCCAAGAACAAAAATAAATAATATGCGAAGAAGTGTATCGCAGATTTTGATTGCAGTTTCTCATAGCTTTCTCATCTTTGGAAATGAACATGAACAATGTTGTGTCCATGAAACGTTTACCGTTGGTGACCTAGATACATGTGTATTTTCTTCCTTTTTCCCAAAAGCTTCGAGTTCAATTTACCAGAATTATCAATCATGCTGACCCTGGTAAAAATTGGCCGTAGAATCTGTGTTCCAAAATACCAAAGACCTACAGCCGGTTGTAAGATTTTCAGTAGCTTCTATAGCCGGCTACACAATTTCTTATAGCCTTTTATAGCCGATGACGACTAAGCAACAGCCAGGCGATAAAGTGTATGCTAAACGTTACTAATTACGGATGCTAGGACTTAGTGAGTTTTTGGAATACTGCTCTCTTTTTGGGCCGTAGTATCTTGATTTATTTTGCGAGGAAAGCTCCGTACTTTTGATGGATGCCTGCCATTCCTTATATATATTAGAGCTCCTTCAGTTTCGTTTGATACTGTGCAATACCTCTTGTGTGAAATAGTTGCTTCAAGCGCCGTGGCAGGCGGGCAGCCAGCGCACCTACAAACCTAACAGGGATACTTCACGCGTTGCGCAATGCGTGAAGTATCCCTGTTAGGTTTGTAGGCGCCAGTGCGTCGCCGCTCCGTTTTGTGTTAGGCTCTAATTTTTAATCTGGCGGAGTCAGCGTTATTCAACTCATAATTTTGAAATGTTTGCACATCCTGTATGGATTATTCTCATTTTAATTGATGAAAAAAATATATATTAAAGATATAATGTGTGTTTTGTAAATATTAAGGTGGTTCCGTATCAAACTTAAAGATTTCCAAAGCACACGAATTTCTACACAATTTTTTATAGCCTTTTATAATCGATGGCGAAAAAGCAACAGCCAGGCGATAAAGTGTAGTATTCTACAGCCAGCTATATGATTTTCTGTAGCCTTCTTTAACCGGCAATAAGAATTCCTATGGTATTTTGAAACGCAGCTCTTATCGCCAATTTTTACCAGGGGAGAGACTTCAATACATTTGAGGGGATTGGAGGACAAGGCGCATAAGTGCAGTTTTTGCTATTTCGAGAAATACGTGTTTGAAGTTTCGAAATTTCATGGATCCTTTTGGCGGAAAGAAAGTTCAAACTGACTTTTTGTAGCTTGAAAATTGGAATTTGGCAGCTAAATTTTCATAGAATATGCATTCAGCCTAGTTTTACTTGATACCATTATTCATCTCATTTTAAAAAAAAAAAAACTGCACTTATGCGCCTAGTCCTCCAATCCTCTCATTTGAACAAGATTGAGATCATGAAAAATGCGTCTGCCATGCATAATCCCTGCCTGATGCCTTTTTTGTTTTGCTTTTTTACAGAGGCAAAAGTGTGTTAAATCAAAAATCCGAGCTTCAGCGAGCGTTAGAGAAACACAAAGAATCGCAAAGCAAGAAGGAATTAGAACAGCAAAGACTAGAATGTCGAACGCCCTTCGAGCGCATCATCGAAGAGCGCGCCAAGAGATTAGAAACGGTAAGTTGCCCCTTCAATTCAGTTAGATACCCCCTGTTTCCTTCAAGCGACGAGTAGTAGGTCGAAGAGGGTGATGTTACAATGAACGAAATTTACGTGACCGTTAGTGAACGAACTAACACACAAAAAAAATTAATGTCGATTCAACATCCTGGATGTAAAACAAAGTGTGCAAGAACTTTCAAAATGCTGAATTAACCAATTCAGCAATGTCAAGATGTAAAACTAACTGCTGTAGCGGGTAATTCAGCGTTTTGTAAGTTCTCGCACAATTTGGGGGGGGGGGCTGCTGACCCCTCCAGAGATCTATTTGACCCATCTCAGAAACGAGAGGGATTTGGCATTTGGAAATAAGAGCGTGACAAAATATTTTTCATCTTTGAAATTGTGTTCAATCAAAGCCGCAAGAGCATTGGGTATGACCCTCAGCGCCATCAGGGGTCCAGAGGGCTCTTCAGGAAAATTTTTGAAATCGACACATCTTTTCTGCGATTTTGAGTTGTTCGTCCCGAATAATTATTGAATGAGGTACAATTTCAAAGATGACAGGAGTATCACGCACAAACTTACTCCTCAAAATCTCTTGCATTTTTTGAAGGGGTTCAAGTAGATTTCTGGGGATGAGTGTTTTTTATGCTTGATCAGTTGTGTATCTTCTGTAAAAAGGGCTAGAGGGAAAAGGAGGGTGTTACCATGGCCGGATTTACCTACTTGCCGCCCATGGGCCGTCTGTATTTTGCCGCCCATGGGCCGTCTGTATTTTGCCGCCCCCTTCTCGTTCGTTTTGAAACATTAATAAAAACCATCAAGTGAACGTTCCAGAGAAGGAGGAGTGCATAAGACGCGTTTACTCGTGTTGGACACATTTTTTGGGAAAGCCGTGTCAACACTATTAGCTAAAGTTCAAGGAACTTTGCGCGAAAGTTGAGTTCCGTAAACCTATCTCTGTGTGGACACGGCCATTTACAAGAGATGAAAGAAAAAATTATGAAAAAACAAACATAAATGTGTTATAATGATTTTAACTTCCGCCGCCTTGCCACGCAGACCGTGTTTGGCGCAATGCGTAAAGTATTCCGACAGTCTCGTAGGCGCTATGCGTTTCACGCAGCGCCGACCGCTGCTGAGCGCACTGTGTTTGACGCAATGCGTGAAGTATTCATGCAGTCTTGTAGGCGCCAATGTGTGTTTCATGCCGACCGCCGCGCCAAGAGCTTCTCTTTTCATCTCAAGTTCTCTTCATCATTTCTCTCTCAGCCAGGCTTTCAGTTCCAGGCCAAATTGCATGTGTGCTGTCTCTTGTATCACTGAAAGACGACAAAATTAGAAATTACTATACTCTCAGGAAATGAGAGCTTTTGTCGTCTTCTCTTGTTTGTAATTTTTTTAATTGAGTGATAAAATGTCTACGATTTTACTTTCACTTACTCAAATATATTCACAGAAAATTTCAAAAATATATTTTTTCTTACTTTCTTAGGAGACTAAAACCGTTTCGGAGATTTTTGGATGTCACTAGGTAACCTGATAAAATAATAACTATCTCTCGTTTGTTTCAGCTCGAAAAGCAAACTGTCATTGAACCACCTGCTTCAAACAAACCTGAATTTTTGCGAGTTCATGCTAAATTACGAGCTAAAATGGACTCAAAGTAATCATCTCAGCACTATTTCTGTCTATATGAGGTCAACCAATGACTGTCTCTACTTACTTTAAACATAATTTTTTTTTTGTTTTTTAAGAAGAAGAAACTTACCCATCTCTATTTTGAGTGTGACTTGTAAATATTAATAATGAGTAGGATTAATCACAAAATCAAGGGTAAAGAGAGAGATCCATATTGGATAAGTAGAAGAATTGAAATTGTTTGGTCGTTTGCAATACTTGCTATGGATACTGAGGTTTCTTTATAGACTAATGGCAAAATTTTTTATAGAAAACAAATTCCTGATCTGCCCAAGATTTTTGTTACTATCATTCTCGTTTGTTTGTCCTTTTGGAAATATTTATGCCAAAAGGAACTATGTGAAATGCAAATCCTATGCTCATAGTTCCTTTTAGCATAAATAAGTCTATTTGTATTATGGGCAACATCAATGCCGCCAAGCTGAGGAAAAAAAGTGTATGAACGCCCAGACGCCTTTCCCTCCACAAAACATTCATTTTTGAATTTATAAATAATTTTTCTTGAAATTCTTTGATACCGTAGATTAAATTAAAAATAAAAATCTCTGAAAAATTGTGAGAAACATACACAGTTTCTCCGAAAATTTGTGTTTCAACCGAGGAAATTTGACAATGTCCAAAGGCTCATACAGCGTTCTTCCTCAGCATGGCAAACTATGGGGACTCTTCATCTCTCCTTCCATCCGTTAAAATGTCCTCGTAGGGTTCAATTTTACTCTCTAATCTTCTTAATATGGTTCATTGAGAACTCCGCAACTGATAGGTTTTAGTAATGATCCTGTGAGTTCTTCCAGAATTTCAGAAAAGATATTGTTGATGCAAAATCTGAGTGACTGTTAGTTAGTTTGTTTGTTTGTTTGTTTGTAAGATTTGAAGTGTACAAAATGTAATTATAAGGGCTATGTTAAAATTTATCTCAAATTTATTTGCATTCAACAGTGTTGAATTTGCAAGAATGACTGTGTTTTGAAAAAAAAGAGACAAATCTTAATTCATAAATCATATGAGAATTTATTTTTTTGTAGATTTAAAGATTATATTTATTAATAAAGTATTTTGAATCAAGGCATTTTGGACTTTTATTCTCCTCTCCAAACTTACTCTTCGAATAGCTAGTTAAAAATTATCATTCCTGATAGAAGTTAGGTAGAATTTATTGATGCATACAGCCTATAGTAAAAAGCTCTGGCTTGAGAAGTTGCACTGTTATGTTTCTTGAAAAAATATTCTCTAAAATTTTTTGGAAAATAATTTCACTGTCTGGAAATTTTCAAGTTGGAACTTTGAATAATCTCTCACAGGCCATTGGACGATTTAACCTACAGGGCAAGCATGAGGAACTAATAATCTTAATGTTTTTGAAGTATAGCATGATGTAGTTTAGCAACCTCGACACATTTTGTACTCATTATTGTCAATGCATTATGCCGCAATTAAAGCCTTAAACCTTCCTTTATACTCAGCATCATTAAAAATAAACTGGAAAAAAAAGGTGAAGGCATCTATTTTGCAGTAAGCGTAGATGAGAGACGAGATTAAGCTTGAGAAAATGGTAGGACATATTTCCTGTTACCCAAGAAAGAGAAAAAGTAGATAGGTGATGTAATTATGGTAAAATAGTTGTAACTTTAATCAACAAAAAGATAAGAACATCAGGTAGATTTCATTGAATATTCATATGAATAACAAATGCAAATGATGGAAGAATTGTAGATGCAATCTGAAACAAAATTACAATTTTGCATCTGTTTAGAAAAAATATATTGCAAGACTTAGCAAGCAAAATTTCTTAAAACTTCCATTTGTACATAAAACACACAAGGAAAAAATATGTACTTACAGCAGTAATTGAGAGAATTAAAAAAAACTTTAGGAAGACGACCGCCGAAATAACAAAATTCTGGCTGGTAACGAAAAAGGTGTCCGACTTTACCTATGAGGCCATGAATTATTATCAGCTGATTTTGAGTCGCAGACATGGAAAGCATTGCATCATCTGAGCATTTTACAATTGCTGCCCATTGAAGGTTGTTTTTATAAAAACACAATCAAAGCCGGTGCATCGATTCTCACTTTGGCAACCACAGTTTGACCACTGTTTTGTAACAGTGACAGCAACTACATGAATGAAATGCTACAGAACTTTACCTGTGTGGCCGAATTTTAATAATGGTTACCAGTCATCGTGATGATGAATTGTACGGCGGTCGGCTTTCTAAAGTATTTCCAAAAATATTGATCTGCGTCCAAAAAAGCTTAATTTCTCTTCCTAATGAGAAATCAGAGACCACTAAATGAATGTCTGAGGAAATACAAAATTCTCAATTAAAAATAAATATGCACCCTGTTTTAAGCTTACTAGTGAAAAATATTCAAAAACCTACTCACAGATAGTATTCAGATCATAACAGTATATAACAACAACAAATGAATAAGGGTTTTTTACGATGAGTTGTCTTCACTTTTGCCACAAACTAACTTCGCAACTCTTCAGCATATTCTGATTCAGGAATGTTACTATGAGGGTCATGATGTCCAATATTACATTGCACAATTGACCTATGCGGTAGGAAAAAAAATTATTCTTTGCTCTTTCACAAGAGACACCATGTCAATAGGTCATTGAATAGTGTGAGAGATCAGACTTCTTGGGAAGAAAAACTGTGGTTGCACAGAAGATTTTGAAGCGACTGGATTAGAGAGTTTAAGTACACATTGATTGAAAATTTTCTCAATGAGAACATAGAGAGCTATTTGACAAAGAAGGTATGAGTCACAGAAAAGGTAGAAGAAATAAATTTTACCGGCAATTTTCATAGTTTTGAATGTTTTTCTATTCATATGAAATTTTTTGGTAAAACCACATACAATGGTAAAATACTCTAATCAACAAAGAGAAAAAAACTGATTAAGCATCCACACAAGCCTTGATTCTACAGGGTGTCTAGTTTTTTTTTTTTTTTTCATTTTGGGAAATCCTGATGAAATCCTGATTTTACCTGATTTTTGACTGCTAAATCCCGATTTCATCATTTTTCCGAAACCTGCTTAAGCGTATGCAAGAGCATGAAAAAACCCATCGGAAAGCCGACTTTCCTCAAATCCTGATTTTACGACCGGTTTTTCCCCATATCCTGATGAAATCAGGATTAAATCCTGATTGACCTCAAATCCTGATAGAATCAGGAAAATCCTGATGCTAGACACCCTGTTCTAGTAGAATTCAATGCTAATTCTGTGGATGACCTCCCGCTATTTCAATTAGTTCAATTTATCTGAGAAAATTTGAAGTTTCACTCAAAAATCAGATTTGACCAAAAATAATGAAATTTTCTAGAGAGCTTGAATATAATGGAAAGAGACCAAGGTTTTATAAGATTCAGCAGAAAAGAATGCATGGCTTTACACCTACACCATTGTCATGTTAGAAAAAGTCCCGCTCTCTCCCTGCCACCAAAGTTTCTTCGGTAAAAAGCACAGTCCGCGTACAATCCTCACCAATATAGACATTGCTGTTATTTGGTGTCTAAAATAAAAAGTAATGGGTAATTATTTTCCAGGAATCAAATGCAGCCCTCCCCACACATAATTGCAACAAAAGGAAAAAATAATCTTAGTCTTTTCCAGCAACTACCAGGTTTTTTTTTTTTTAAATAAAACCTTCCGAAAAATCTTCTTTTTTAGCTGAGAAAAAATAAATTTGTGGGCAAACTAACCTAAACAAACGCTGTTATAAAATAAAAATTTGACAGTAATAATTGAGTTTTTGGATCTTGTGAAGACATTATTTCTTTCATTGACTCGTTTTGACCTTCTTATTCTTAAACTGTAGGATCTTTGGACAAAATGAGGAATAAACTTTCCCCATTGGGTCTAATTTTATAAGGCATGAACAATCTCATCATGGAAACACCAAAAACAGGAACATTCAATTAGAGTAAAATATAAAATACCTATTTAATTTATACTGTATAGTCTGGTGGCTTTACCATGACAGTTTTTTTCAAACAGCAAAAATGTTGAAAGAGGGCTACAGCAAAAAAAAGAATCGACTGCCAACCATCTCGAAGATCGGACAAACCCCACTCAAAAAGTGCAATTACAACTAGACAAATCCATGTGCAAAGAATTCTCCTTTTGAAGTAAAGCACCATAAGGTAACACTGAAACAGAGAAACATACAGAGACATTTAAAAATTAAGGCTCTTGAAAAACCTATGAGTTTTGTGGATAAGGCGTTTGCCTGAACTAAACATGTGACAAAATAAAAATAATGTTAAAACCTGTCGTTTTTTTAAATAGAAAATTCTCTAGTAGTCTACAATGTGGCATTGAATTATCTTGTTCATTGATGCTGCTTATCAGTGACCAAGCAAGTTATACAAACACAAAAGGGGACAAAATAATTGATTTCCTTCATCTCACTTCACAGGAAGCCTGTAAATTCAAATTTTCAGGAATAGAAATTTTTTGATGTAATTTATAATAGTAAAAAATTCAGGCTCCCTTTTCTTGACATTGGTAAATTGGAAGTTTGATTTAAGCTCATTGAGCTCAAGAGATCATAAGGCATATCATATTATATAGTAGCGTTTGATCTAGGCTGAATTTCTTGGTATTCCATGCTTTTTCTTCCTTCAGCCTGTTCAGAATTGAACATAAAAAATATACCTGACTTATCCTAAAAATGCCCTCAAGCAGAAAGAGCATTCCGTTTTCAGAGGAGGTGTCACCGACAATCTGCAAAAATAATGACACAAAAATTGGAATCATTTTTCATCCTTTGGAGAATTTGATACAGAATAAAAATAAATTATTCCCGCTAAATTTTGTTAATTTTCAATTTCGTTTCTTACACACGGATTGTCAAAACCCAAGGCAATAAAGTATCAAAGATATTATACAATGTATAAAACTTAATGTGGCTATCACTTATTTTCTTGACATGGCGAATTTTTTTATATCTATGTGCCAAAGTTTTCGAGATATCCCCCACTTTTATTCCAGATCGACCTTGAAACTTCTAAACCACATATTTTGTTGGCGATGTTTCAAAATCTCTGCTTCCACGTCGTTTTTTAAAAGAAGACCAAACCAAAATCATGGCTTGAGATATTGACAGAATAATCTCCACGCAGAGAAGAAAAATCACAGCGAGTTCCAAAAATTGACGTTGAGTAGTTTTCCATTTAAAAAATAAAATATGACAGTAAATCAGCAATGTTGCAAACCAAGATATGTAAATTGGGAATTCCACCATCAATTTTGACCTTTGGACTTGTCAGAATGAAATAAGTGGTCAGAGAACAGTAAGACTATTGAAATGATGGATACAAAATTTAGACATTTTCTACAGAGACACCCTGAAATGGTCTTTTTCCCTGTTTGAAAAAGCTAGAAACGAAACAAGTGCATATTCAATGAGTTGAAGTTTTGCCTGTTGGTTCTTATAAATGTTGTTAAGGCTGTCAATAATGTAGCTATATGATTGAGATAGACCAATGGACTGTAGACAGTATCTGAACACTCGAAGTTGACCTTCTTTAGTAATAGCTGAATTTTCATCAGCCGTGGGCTCTTAATGCACTTTTTTAACCTATCGATGATTGAGTGTAAGAGCTTCCTCTGTTATGCAATTCAAATGCAAATTCTCTGCCACTATGGAAATCTCTTTAAAAAGGTAAAGACGGTTGGATTGAAGTTACTTATAGGTCTATTATGTATTGAATGAACGTAAATAGTAAGCTTAATGGACGTTAATACATATTAAGCTTAAATGGATATAAATTATCATTTTTACTAAAAATTATTCACCAGTCTCTTACAGGAGGAGTTTTTGAAGGCTACAAAAAAATAATTTGAACAAGATTTCTTGCTTACTGTATGGCAATATAGTTTACACTCGATTATTTTACAACTTTCATTAAATACTTTATTCACTTCATCAATACAAACAAACTAATTCAGTTATAACTTTGTGACTTCAATTAGAGAATAATGTGTATCTGCCTCTACTCCATAATTATGTTTGTAGTTTACTCTGATACAAGCAAAACGAAACACTCTATGGCATGAATTAATTTGGAGTCTTGGATTCTAGGGCAAACAAATCTATGATGTAGTTTTTGTAAGAACATTGAGTCCCAAATTTTTTCCTCAGAATTAATTCGTGATAATCGTTTTTTCAAGTAGGAAAGCACTGATAAGAATTTGCGATATCATGCTATTTACAGCGGAGTGATTCAATTTTGATAAAACCAAAAATGCACTCTTACGAATAAGTAACACCATCCCATGCCATAGAAAGTTAAGACAAAAACAAACTTTTGACTTAAGTACCTTTTCACTTGTGAAAGCCACTGCAGATATTCCACGCCAGAGGTCAAGAAAAGTGAGCAAAAGTGTGAGAGTACAACTTAGGTAATCATACCAAAATAGCTTGTTTAATCTGGGCCGGACCACAGCTGTAAAGGTAAAGTGACATTATTGATAAAGTCAGGTAATCTCAATCAATCCTCTAAATCATATAATAAAACAACTGTCGATCAATAAAATCAACCAACATAATTTTTCGAAAAGTTCAGTGATCTTCATTGTACTCTGCATGGTGCATTTTCTATGGGAGCTTCAAGTTAAAAAGTGGTTTCTCTTTCTTTAGAAAAAGAAAATAATATTAGTAGCACGAATTTGAAGCACTGTGATTATTACACAAGTCATGAGCGCATGGACCTTGAGACAGGAGTTTCAGCAAAAGTAAGAGTGAAAAAAAGTTTACCAATATGCTGGAATATTGATCTAAAAATACAACACTGCTAGCAACATGTACGGCTTTTTCTTTTGTTGTTTTCAATTAAAGGGAAATTAGAATAATAATTTAGAAAAAATCTAAAAAAAAAAAAATACAAAAGTACAAAATTTAAAGGGGACGGCAACCTTAAAAACAAGTTTGGTTAAATCGACAAAGAAAAGTGGGCAATGAAAGATGCCAAAATCTATTTGCATTCGTTGAGCCGCTATCACAAAAATAGCTGAGCACGTAACATCATGAGCTTCGTCTCGCATTTTGCAGTCTGCACTCTACATACTGTCTTCGGTGTCAAGTGGCCAACAAGTGTTTGTGACAAGTTATTACTTCGCCCCGACTCGCTCATTCCTGGCCGACTCTTTTTTCTTTGCTGAGGTGTGACTATTAAGACGACTTCACTGCACCAGACTGCAAACGGGCCAGACTTCGAGTTGTGTGCGTGTGAACTGCAGTCGCACCAGGAGCGCATGATGTCACCAGTCAGACTTACAATCTTTCATGTCTCTGCCGATTTTGCGAATTTTTCATTCGGGACAGAGCCATTTTGCTTCTTATACCTTCCCGCTTCAATTTTTAATACTATCTCATTTTCGATTTTACGATTGCCGCCCCCTTTGATTGAGTAAGAGTAGCAGTATGTTGTAGTAAACCAACATGGTGATGAAAACAATGTATCAGCAAACTGGGCAACCAGAGAGCTTCTCTAAAGCACTATATACTATAATGCCCATTTTAATTTCTTCAGCAAATGAAAATTTTTGATGTTATCAGTGAGTTGAAGACTTACCTTGCAGCCTGCTGGTATTACTAGGACTAGAATAACCATTTGCAACTGATTCTATTTCGCTAAGAGTAATTTTATAAGCTGGTCTAAGTCTTAGCTCAGTACTTAATTCTGATAAATTAATCTTTGTGGTTAAACTTTGAGGTTTATTATACCGCTGCCTTGCCCGATGGATGTAGTTATCTAAATGAATAAAAAGAAGAAAAGAAAAAATACACAGCACAAATAAAGAATAACTGACAGAATAACAATTACATTCTTAAGGAAGCTGTTCCAGAGTAGGTACAAGTACATGGATCCACGTAAGGGAAAGAACCCTTTAAACTAAAAATACTTACACTTGTTCTGAGGGTGGACTTGATATTTTTATCCAGGTATGATTTCTTGTGAAACTTGAAACATTGTACTCAGATTCAATAGTGAAATTTGAAGAAATGCGAATCCCTCTTTTGAGACAGCTTTGAAACTAATAAAGGGATCCTTTTTTAACCTATTTTAATCAATTATCCAAAAGATAATTAATACCTACTGATGCAAATTTAAGTTACAGCTTTTTATATTGCAATTTGAGATGGACCAACAGCCATTAAAATTTTCTTTTTTCTTCTCCACACAACAAAAAATCAAATTGCGTCATAATCTTTACGTTAGAAAATTAAAAAGAATTGATTAAATATAGACATGAAAAAAAGAAAATGGAAAAGGATATACCGCAGGCAATTAAGCATTGCTAGCATTGCAAGTAATGTTTTCATGATAATGTATACCAAATGAACTAAACAACTCATAAATTTTGGTGAGGTAAAACTCGCCAATCTTTACTTGTCTTCATGGTTATTCTTCATGAGCAGTCATCATGCGATTTTGATTGATGTTTCATTTGCAGCCTTTGATGTCAGCTCACTTTTCTCATTACCTAATACTATTTTAGTTGTAGCCGTACAACAGCTGGTGTTGAAATGAGTAAGAATCAATATCTCTAGGCAAATCTAATACAATCACTTACTTACCAAATTCAATAAAAGAGTAGGGCCTTTTACAAGTTTCTATCTGTGAGCGTTCATACTTTGTTATAAATTCTCTATTTAATTCACTTAAGAAGCTGTATGCCAGCACACTGGGATAGCTAGAATCACAAAGTACAAAGTAACCAACTCCAAGGGATGTAATCAAACTGGAAAAAAGAAATAAAAAAAACCATAAGTAGTTGAAGACCCATCATCAGAAGTGTAAAAGAAAGTATGTACTGATTTAACTAACCACCAAACTCAGCTTTGGCGTACTGGTTAGTTGGAGTAGACATACGAAAATTTCTCTGGCTGAGCCAGAGACAACAGAGACAACATGACCAAATTTTGTTGGTTATGTAACCGACACAGCGAACGGACACTTGAAAATGTGAAATAAAAGATGATACAATAGATGAAACTTGGCAGTTCTTGAGATATGAGGTGAAATTAATGCTGCCTTGAGTTTTTTAAACTTCCAGGCCTTTCCATTGGTTTGATAATATTAAATTGAGGATTTTGTGTAGTGTGTAATTAGTGCTACAGACCTAAAAATCACTGGTTTTCATAAAAGTTAAAGTTTTTGTTTTGGACAAAGCTAAGTTATTAATAATGATGTGGACGAGAAGACTTCCAGGAACAATTTGATGAAGGTTTTGAAACTCCTGGTTCCGACCACCCAAGAAGCAGTGACCGCGATAAGTAGCGATTTTTTCGGTTGATTATCGCGATTATATCGGTGGCAATTTATCGCAATATTATCGAATACAAAATTGCAATTTATGGCGATTAAATTGCTATGCATTGCAATTTTTTGTTCAATAAAATCACAATCAATTTTTGTCGATAAAATTGAGATTAAATTGCCATATATAGCAATTTATGTTGCCATAATATCGCTATAAATTGCCGGGCGATAAAATCGCAATTTAATTGCAACAAGATCGAGGATAATCGCTCAGATGTTGATGATCTTAGCGATTTTATCGCCGAAAAAATCGCAACAAATCGCGGTTTTTCCGTTAAAAAATGCTACGTGGGCAGCGAGATAAACACTGCGCTAAATACAACTGCAATGATACATTGCCAAATGTGGCGACATTCTGTCTAATGACATTCCTCGCTTAAAAATAAACATTTCAGTTCAGAGTGGCAATATTCTTGAGCATCAGAGTCTCCTTGCCAAATATGCGAATATTGCCAAAGAATCCATGATCAATACTGATTCACTTCGGCAAATTGCTCTTCTGCTTCAAAATCGGGGTTGGCGACGCACAACCGACCAGACATTTTCGGCAGTCTCATATTATTTAGTACAATCATAATTTTTCATATTCTTTAGCATGGATAAGTTCAGGTACGTCATTCCTACTAATGTATCAACTTGGTTTTCAATCGCTTTGCCCTAAGTCGTTTATAACCCACGGCGACCTGACTATTCCTCTTATCGTGAAATCACCCATATAATGATAATAGAGAAAAAGGAGTCATCATGACAACAATACTTACTACAGAGTGTGATTTCCTAAGTTGAGCATACATCTGTCAGAAAGCTGATTAATTTTTTTGACGACAAGTTTGACGTACCGTTTACTGCTTTTAATGTTTTTGTTTATTTCATCATTAAAATCTGTTGTTGCTGATAATGCCAAACCATCGGTGGCACGAACTATAAGGGCATATAATATCATTATTGGGCTATGCACTTAAACAACACAATCAGATTCAAAATTTAGGATAAAAAATTATGTATTGAGAATAGACAAAAAGTAACACATTGAATTCCTGTTGATATCACTGCAAATCAGCAAATAAAAATTTAACGTTGGGAGCCAATTTATAAGGTGACACTTAAGAAACACTAAAAGAATATCCTGAACATAACACACTAATTAAAATGTTACAATTATGTAAATTGGGGTAATTCAATATTTACGTGTTTACGTGTCGTATGCAATTATGCATGTGTGCATTTAACTCTAACCTTACTTTTTGATAACACAGAAAATGATAACCATCGGCCGGCGATCTTCATTCATTGGTTCGTGCATCTGAAGCTTCGCGCGCAGTGACCAATCCGTGCGTGCATGTTTTTGGCGCGAGGACTTCAGCGCGAAATTTAAAAATGCGGGTGTGAAAAAACTGAGCGATTGAGCACAGGGTAGAATTTCCTGAGCGCCTCCCCCCGCGGACGCACTATGGTCAAAACTCAAGAATAGGAAGAAATAAGTCGGATAATGACCGAAAGATCATGAAAGTCTCGTTATTGATGTTTCTTGAGTTGCTAATTCCGAATTTGATGTCAAATCGCCAATATGTTTAACACTGCGACGCGGCGCGGCGTGCTGCCAGCTCAAAACGCGCACTGACGCCTTCAAACCTAAGGTGATACTTCAAGCACTGCGCAATGCGTGAAGTAGCCCCTTACGAACCTAAGGAGATACTTCAAGCATTGCGCAATGCGTCCATGCGTCTGCTCTCCTGGCTGGCGGGTAAATGGTGGCTGATTTCTTGCGGGGAGAGTTCCCTAGCGGAGAGACTCGTGTATCGTGTAATTCTTTTTTTAATTTCGACTTTTAAAATTACACACTGGTCGTGTGAAGTAATTAGTGAACTCTCAACGGTAGATGAAGTGTAATAATGAAAGGTGGATCGTGCGTCATGCGCGCTGCAAATGGCGCAGGGCGGCTCACGAAATTTTCCCCTGTGCTCTGTCGAAAACTGAGGGCTAAGCACATTCCAGTGTATGTGAGGCAATTGGATGAAACAGCCAAACGCAGATTATATCGTCTAACTTCACTCGCTCTGTAAATCTCTCTCAGATAATTATTTTCTGTATTTAAAATTAAATCGTATATCGGCAGAGAAACTACCAGACCACGTATCTCGGTTTGCGACGTAGCAGACTTCCTGTCAAACTTTATTATTCTAATGGAAAACTACTCAACGTCAATTCTTGAAAACTCTCGTGATTTTTCCTCTCTGTACGAAAAAAACTCTGTGAAAACTTCAAGGAATGATATAGATTGGTTCTCCCTCAAAAAAATAAAATGAGAACGAAGATTTTGAAACCCCGCAAACGAGATACGTGGTTTGGTAGTTTCACCGATTGATTCTGTAGCAGAGTAGTTTCTTATTTAGTTAAAATCAGATGTCAAAAATGATGAAATGGTCTTCTTTGAGAGGACTAAGTGATTCCTACCTCGATCAGTTGTAAGTTTATTTTCTTAATTTATGTAATTTTAACTTTAACTTTTGTTCTAATTATTGAGATGAGGTCTACAATAAATTGCATAAAAATTCCTGACAGTGTTTCTCGTTCAATTTCAGCTTTGCTCTACCGATTTTTCAGTGTATTGTGTAATAACTTATCGTTAGTATTAGCTTTCACTTCGTGTTTTAATTTATATTACTTTGTGAATCTAAACAGTTTTAAAATTTTATTTTCGTATTAAGTGAAGGTAAAAATCACAATTCTTAAACTGTTTGAGCTCAATTTTACTTTTCGAAAGAAGGAGGTATGTTGTTTTAACTTTAAATGGTATGAGGACTATCAAATTTGCCTCATACACAGTGCATTGGCTAAAATTGATTTTCTTTTCTTTTCAGTTTATCTGCGAAACATTAACTATGGGGCGTAACTATGGGGCTACGTCTCCTGACCGCTTAGCGGTCCAACCCTTTTATGAAGCGCCTTGCGCCTTAGGCTCTATGCGTTACGCCTCACTCTTATTATTTTATATTATAGAGTATGATTGTATATATTATGAATGAATAACTCATGAAGTATTGCTGCAAAATATATATTCTATTTATTAATTAATCAGTCTTGAATTAAATAAGTACAAAAGTATAAAAACTTAAAGTAGGGTGTTATTACTAGTTCTTAGCGCATTATGATGAGATTCAGACTTGACGACTTGAAGGAATCATTGTTGGTTACCATTCTTGTGGTAAACGACAACGTTCTTGAAGAAAGCGTTGCTGACGTTGTTGTTCCATTCAGCGGTGTTGATGGGGCGGTCGAAGGGGAATCCAAGAGGGCGGTTGTCGAACACCTTCTTGTTGGAGCAAGTCAGGTAGTTGTCCACCTGGTTGTTGTTGTTGTTATTGTTCTTGTTCTCGGTTGGGTTCACGATGAAGAACATGGTGAACTCTTGACCGCTGGTCTTTCCACGAGGGATTTGCATACGTTTTGGCCATCCGCAGTGGTGTTGGTCAACCTGATTAAAATGAGGGAGAAAATAAAAGTTTGAAATTGAATAATGAAAGAAACAAACTAAATTAATTGAATCGCATTTAGTAAAAAGGAACCAACGTAGTTTCAGTGTTGCCAAAATGTCGCTTCTTCATAATGGGCCTGTTGCAAACTTTTGCTAGAGCAAAAATAAGAGTTGTTTCTTATAGATAATGCCTCAAAAATCACGATGAGCGCATCGGCAAAGTCTGAAATGCACTCATAACTTCACAGTCTGCGTAAGAAATTTGCGGTTTTTTGAGCTTCCCGCTTCAAAAACGATACTACGGCACAGGTGAAGATTTTGTAAGAGGAGTCGTTCCATCGTCGGCAATAATCATCATGGCCGACGCCAATCCGCCAAAACACGTTTGATGGGACGAGATAACACCTGAACTGGATCAGACCAGATAACAATCGGTGTGTTAACGTTCATATTTTCCACGCCCGAATTGATTGACCTTGAACTCTCCTCGAATTACGCGCGGAACTGCGCGCAAGCGTCGGCCATGATGAATATCGCCGACGATGGAGCGACTCCTCTAAAAAAATGTTCACCTGTGCCGTAGTATCGTTTTTGAAGCGGGAAGCTTAAAAAAACGCAAATTTCTTACGCAGATTGTGAAGTTATGAGTGCATTTCAGACTTTGCCGATGCGCTCATCGTGATTTTTGAGGCATTATCTACAAGAAACAACTCTTATTTTTGCTCTAGCAAAAGTTTGCAACAGGCCCATTATCTAAAAAATCTCCCAGAATAGCAAATAGTCTTGGCTTCCAACCGAAAATGTTTAATTTTAAAGGAATATAATTGTGTGAATTTTAATACTGTACAAGAACTAAGTATTTTTAAAAAAACAAGAGGCGTTGCACGATTATAGAGACGCTGTAATTGCGCTGGTTCCTTTTTGTTAAATCCGATCCAATTGACCTAATGAAAAGTATGAAAAAGAAACCCCAAATAAGAATAATTTTGAGCAGTGCCGGACTAGCTCACAAATAGCGTAGAGTCCGTAGAGCCTCGGCTGGCCAAGGTGGCTTAATTTGATATTCTGCCTGAGAGGTGTGGGGACACCCCCTACAGAAAGGAGAGTCCGAAAAGTTTTGGAAAATCAGACCCTTCTGAGCCCAATTTAATGCTAGTATCAGGCCCTGGATCGATTTACCTTGGTGACTAAAATGGCAACATTGAACATGATGGATTTGTTCTCTTTTTTTGCCGTTTGACGGAGGAGGGCGAATCGAGATGGGGCGTGTATATCAATGACAGATTGGCCCCAATATGGATCAATCCGGGCCTGATTCTGACGAGCAGTGAATTAAAAATGGATAATATTCGATGGACTCTCACAAAGTACATAATAGAAAACAATGAATCGATTTAAAGCATGTTGATATCATTGTACTTATCGAACATTCATGAGCTGTAGTCAGAGTGATATTGCAACTATCATGATACCAATAGGAGTAGTGATTTCCTCTGATTTTTACCTTCTTCTTTGATAAATTAAAAGGTTTGCTGTAATTAATATGAGTGAATAAGTAAAATTCAATTACCTGGCCGATGAGGAATTGGGATGATCCTTCGATGGCTTGTTGGGTTTTCTGGAATAATTTCTCAAAGGTTTGTTGGTCGTTGACGTTGTTGGGGGAGCTCTTGGCGTTACGGGAGATCTTGTTCTGTCCTTCTTTCACTGTTAAAAATAGCAATAATGAGGTATGGATTAGCATGAGTAAAGAAATGTGTTGTTTTCATACATTATTTTTCATTTATTCAATTCGTCCAATTGTTGAAACCATAGGAAAAACATTTGTTTTATAAAGATTCGATGCTACGTCTATATACTCTCTAAAAATTGCGGTAGGACCCAAATATCCAATAATTTTTTTTAAAATTGAAAAGGACGCACGGTTAATTTTTAATACGTTGAAACTAGGAGACACTTATGATCAATGATACTTACAGTTAACCTTGAAGCGGTCGATTTCGACGAAGAATGGACGGGCTTGTTCCAAGGGCATGCCTTGTTGGTGGTTGTTGTTGTTATTGTTGTTGTTGTTCTGGTTGTTGTTATTGTTGTTGTTGTTGAGGTTGGGGTTGGTCTTGGGTCCGATGAAGACACGGACGATGGCGTCGGAGGCCTGGTTGCTCTGGACGTTGATGTTGTAGCTGAAAGGCTTGTGGTTGAGGCGCTGTTGCTTAACTTGGTAGTTAATGTTGTTGTTGTTGTTATTGTTGTCGTTGTTTCCTTGTTTAATAGCGTTGTTGGCGTCCATGAAGAAGTTGTCGAAGTAGGTCATCATTTTGTCGACATCGACGTTTTGGATGGCGACTCCGTTCATTCCCAACTGAAACGACGTCATAAATCAATAAAAATCATAAAATCATAAATATTAGAGCATTGTAAGCTAATCAAAGGAGAGATTTGAGTGCTAAAGCAAAGGAAACTTCATAAGAAGAAATTTGATTATATTTTGTGATAAGGAACCACTATTTCTGGCTAATTAAGAAACAACAGATATGCAATTGGTTTCCCTATGCAGATACATGCTTTCATGGAAGAGCCAGAGATAGTGGTTCCTCATTGCAAAGTGTGATCCAATTAAGGAAAACTCTTACCCTCATTCTATCATGCTGAGGGAGAACAACGTATGAGCCTTCAGGCGTTGCCTCATTTCCCTTGATAAAATACGAATTTTTAGGGTTTGTGAATATTATTCTTCCGGTTTTTCAAAGGGTTTTATCCGCAATTTAATCCGAAGTAATGGACTTCCAAGGAAATATACTCATAAATTTCTTTCAAAATTTATATCTAATCACGACAAAGCAGGCAACCTTGAATGTTTTTACGGCGCTTTTACACAGCAGCATTCGAACAATTGGACACATTTTGCAAATAGGAATTACCATTTCAGGCTGATCCATGAAAGCACCTTCATGCATAGGGAAACTTATGACACACGCGCTGTTTCTAAATTGAACCAGAAATTGTAGTTCCTGATTGCAAAAGGAAGTCCAATTGTCTCTCAAAATGTCAATGGAAAACATAGAATAAAAGGAATCAGTGAAATAATCAACTTAGAATAATGTAAAAGCATCAGTCCTTCTTTGAAAATGGCAAATTCTCAATAGTTATCGTTTCCTTGGCGATACATAAAAAAACGAATTAAACTCATATGAATGCGTCTATGAACGCTTCGTTACTCTCACAATGCGGGAACATTCAATTTTCCTATCACAAAACTTATAGAAAAGCAACAAGGAATTGCACACAGGCAAATTATGTTGAAAATACATACGTCTTGGTTGGTGTAAGCTGGTTGCTTGGATTTGTAGTATTGTTGAATGTTGTGGATGTTGGATAAGAGAGAGAAGTAGGCAGAGTCCCTGAGAGCAGTTTCGTATTGGGAGACGGCAGCGGGGGCAGCCTGCAAGAAAGAAAAAAAAAAAAAAACATTTAGAAACGTAAATGAATTTTTGCAACTAGCTTAATAGTGATTCTAGAGATGGCTGGCAAAGTGATGCAATTTTCTCAACAGAAAAACCAATCTCGGAAAATGCCCTTAATTTTTTTCTTCAGTTACAAATAAAACTAAAAATATCTTCGAAAATTTCCGCGTCTTTCTTTACGTTTTCAAGAAGAAACGAATTGCACTTCATTTTCAAGGGACAGAAATTAGAATAAGCGTCTTTCATTATACCTTGTCTGAGCTTAACAAGCACGATGCAATGGTACGTGAATGAACGCCTGCAATGATGCGACTATTCGTACTTAATGGATGTGCATGTTGCATATTTAAAAATTGAAGGCGTTTTGGCTCTTTGCACTTGCGCTCCTAGCGCTCAAGTAATGGAGGGTATGAAGACATGACGATATACTTCATGATTTCCTAGTTTTAATCCTCAAGAAAGTAATCGTTTTTGAGTAGTAGCTTATCTGATAAACTTACGGAGTGTCTGTTGAAGGGGTCAGTTGCTCTTCCAACCATTTTTTGGACTTCGTTGAAGATACCGTTGTTTCCGTAGTAGTTGTTGTTGACGAAGTCGGAGTTGGCTTGAACCAAACGTCCCAGATTGTCGGCACCATTTTGTTGCTCGTTCAAGCTGATTTTGTTTCCGTCTTGCTGTAATAAAAATAAGATTTTTGATAAAGAAAACTTTTGTAATTAATCTTGCCCACATTTTTCACCGCGCGCACATCGGAAAAGGAGGGAAAAGAAACAGCCAATAAAAAACTGTAGGATCAGTGCCAAATAAATTTTTTTTTTAAAGACCGATCCCCAGTTATACTCAAACACAAGAATAATTGTCTTGATTAAAACGCTGAGTAAAAAGTTCCGTCAAATTATTATCTAAGGAGGCTATGTCTCTGGGCGGTTTCGCGGCCCGACCTTCGATTATTTTTATATTCACAAACTACGTATGTTCGAAGAGAATTTTTTACAAAACCAGAATTTCGCGAAAAAATCTGTCGAAAAATGGAATTGAAAGACAGAGGAAAATATCAAAGTCCTCTATAAATGTATTGCAAGGGCTCAGCATAAAGAAAGAAGTAATGTTAAGAGCTCGGACAATTTACAAGTTACGAAAATACCGATCTCGTTGCCCATTTGACTTTACACTTAATTTCAATACTGATAATACATGAATTTGACGTCTAAGACAGACTGGGTGGCTCAACTTACGCTGTAAGCAAATCCGTGATCAATGGCGTCGTAGATTCTTCTCTGGTACTGTTGGATCTTTTGGTTGGCGTTCATTCCGTTGTGTCCGCAGGAGTTGCCGTTCTGGGTGTTTCCGCAGTTGTTGTTGTCGTTTTCTCCGTTGTTGAAGTTGTTGTTGTTGTTGTTCTGGCCATTTTGGTTGTTGTTATTGTTGTTGTTCTGGTCGATGCAGAAGTTGTCTGGACGGTTGGGCATGTTGTTTCCATTCTCGAAGGAGATTGAGGGGTTGTGTCCTTCCTGCAAGTTAAAAATTATTCATTAGAATATTTTCAGAGACCCAAGTAGCACAGCGCAACGAAAATACTGAAATACGTTTGCAATTTAATTTAAAAAAAGATGCAATTTTTTCAAACAATTGCCGTAATTTCACATCATTTGGTCGATAGAAGCCATTTTTACAAATTATTTCAATTTTATTCCAATAAATTTTCATAAAAGGAGCCCCTTCAATCAGTCAATAGGCAACATTCACAACACTCCAGCACGGTAGAAATAACTTCACTAAATTTGTGCCTCGTTGGGACTGGAGACAATTGCGTTTGCAGTTTCCCTGAAGGTGCCTGACTACCCGTGCAATACACAAGTATCAGAATGGTCCTCAACTCCATATTTACTTCAAACCTTCCTAAATTTACATTTATACCAAAGGTCCTGCTTCCTGCATTTTTTTTAAATGCCAATTAAGTTTTAGAGTTCTCTTTAACCCTTAACCAACCACACCTAAAATCTGGCATATTTTAGATAATTCAGTTTTGGGGAGAGCAGTACTGCCATATTTAAATTTTCCAGCTTATAGAAAACCGTTCTTGTTATTCAATAGTTAATAAACGAGGGCGTTTTTGAAACCGACACATGCGTTTTCTGATCTCAGAAATGCCCGAAGTTCATCTAACAATGTATCTCACCTGAATACAGACGGCACCGTTCTGTTGGACTTGGAGGGGTTGGATGGCGTCTAAGTTGTTGCTGTATCTCTCCAGGTTGTAACGGGCCAGGAGTTGTTGGTTCTGGTGGAGGAAAAGTTCACCTTGACGAGCCTTGTTGATGCCGTATTTCTTTTGGTCCATCCAGAATGGGTATTGAACGTGGAAGTAGTAGTTGAAAGCGTTCATGCCAGGATCCTCGTTGAAGTAGCTGACCTGAAAAATGATGCAGAGGATAGGAAACGGTGTTTTGAAGAGGTCATAGTGTTAAAAATGTGACGTCTGGTGAAAATATAAAGTGGCATTTGAGTTTTTTATAGGTATGATAATAAGATCAGTGCCAAATTAAGCAAACTCACGTCAGGTAGATATAAAAAGAAATACCAAAATATAATTAAATCATGTCGTGCCGGAAGAGAACATCCGTCAATTTTTAGGGGCAACTTCCCCCAAAAAGAAGAAAAAAAAGGGGGGCATACTTGGATTGCATTTTGCAAAAAGGAATAACCACTAGCATTGCAATTTTGCTAATATTGTGCAACGTCTTTTGTCTTGGAGGAAAAACCCGATTATCCATTAATAGTTTCTATTTTACTCGCTAAAAACTGTAAGTTAAGACAAAAATTACCATCTAAATTTCATAGTTTTTCATGATTTCCGCAATTTTATTGCAAGAGATGAAGTTGCACAATCTTGGCATCATTGCAATGCTAGTGGTTCCTTTTTGCAAAAGGCAATTGACTTATTTCTCGAGAAATCGTACCTCTTCTGGCTTAAGGGCGTATGTCAATTTTCACGTGAGCTCTGTTCTCTGTATAACTCTAAGCTTTCTGGGGCTCATGTGAAGATAGAGATATACGCCTTTTCTTCACAGGAACAATAAAATGTTATCATTTTCTTGTCATTGAGGATCGTTAAAATTTTAGACAAATTTCCATTTGATCGGTCTAAATTTTTATTAATCTCTTTACGTGAAACCAACCTGGTTGTTGGGGTTGTTGTTGCTGTTGAAGTTGCTTCCGCTGTTGCCGTTGTTGTTGTTGCCATTGTTGTTGTCGTCGTTGTTGTTGTTATTGTTGTTTCCGTTGCCGTTGATGAGATCGCAGTTCTGGCAGTTCTGGCAGTTGGGAGAGTTGGGAGTGTTTTCACAGTTGTTGAACTGGCAGTGAGTTGGGCAGTTGCTGTAGTTGGCCTGAACTTGGAAGTTGTCTTGTCCTGTAATTTGTGCATAAATATTGGCATTAGCATCAAAGACTCATTGAGGAAAGAATTTGTTTTGAAGTATGACTGATCATCAAATGAGTTTTAAAGATATAGATTTGCAGAGAAATTTTATTTCATATCTTAGCAAAAGCCGAAGAGCCCATCGTTGCATAAAGCACGCGTTGAGAAGCTGAAACTTTTGACAAAGTAAATATAATTTTAAAATTGATGAACATATTTTTTAATATAAAATACTTTGTTTTAAAAGAATAGAATACAGTTTCAAATCGCTTAAATAGTTCATGTATGCAGCTGTGCTAAGGAAGAATGCCATTTGACCCACTGGACATCGCAAAATTTCGTGGGATTGAACAAAAATTTTCGGGGAAACTTCTGAAAAATTGTCTTCTAATTTTTCAGCGAATTTTATCCGCTGAAATATATGAAAATGTCTAGGAGAAACGTTGATAATTTTTTCAAAAATACAAATTTTATCGAAAGAGAGGCAATGTCCGGATGTTCATACGGCGTTTTTTCTTAGCAAAGTAGTAGACTTCTAACTCTTTACTAAAATCCATAGATTCTCTCTTTCTTCATCTGAAAAATGATCATTTTAAAAAGACGCTGCGACGTAGGTAATCCTCACACTTTTAGGTGCGATTTTTTTTCGTTGTGCCCAAATTGTAGGTACTTTTTAGGAGCGTGAGTCAAAAATGTTTGGTTATTAGTACCTTGCATTCTAGCGTTGTAGAGCTTTTGCATGGCCATACTGTCAACGAAGAGTTGTGGGTGGACTTCGTAGATGGGAGGCAAGACCATTCCTTGGGTGTCGGGACGGTGCATGACAGCGACGTGGAGAGCGTAGATGAATTGTCCGGCGTTCACACGGTCACGAGCCCAGCAAGCAGCCTGTCAAAAAAACTCAAAATTAAAGACTTTCAAAGTTGTGCGGGAGAGTGTAAACTTTCGCTTTTTACCCATGAGAAAAGGTTCGCCTTTGGTTCTAAAAATCCTAGCCAAAAGACTGTAAAGAGGTAGAAATGAGGGCTATCAAATCAAAGAATATTTGAGGGGCTTGGAGGACAAGGAGCATAAGTGCAGTTTTTGAAAAAATTGAGATATTAATGATTTCAAGTAAAACTAGTCTTAATGCATATTCTGGTAAAAATTTGATCGCAAACTCCAATTTTTAAGAATCAAAAATTCAGTTTGAACTTTCTTTCTGCCATAAGTATCCATGTAATTTCGCAACTTCAAACACGTATTTCTCGAAATAGCAAGCACAGCACTTATGCGCCTTGTTCTCCAAGCACCTAATTTAAGAGAGCTATTTGATTTGAATCGAGTTAAATAGGAAAGAACTGAACAACACTCAAAGAAAATGATTTGGTCTTGGAGTTTTGGATCTTTGGATTTTTATCAAATATTGGTCTGCAAATGTCAGTTTGTTATAAAAACTAAAAGCTGGGCTCATCGCATCACTTTTCATGTTAAAAATGTGTCTCAGGCAATTATCAATCGCTGGAAATTTGCAAACGGTTCATATGCTGTCTCGATAAATCGCAAAAATTCGCATCAATATAAGGTAGGTTAGATGGGTAAATGCCTTCTAAAGCATGATCTTGGCTTGGAGCGCCTTCATTTTTTACGATACTCAACGCTTTGTCACGGAGTTAGTTTAGTTGCCTATCCAATATTATCTCTGACAAGATCACGGATTTTACTACACTCTCTCTTAAATGTGCCTGTTACTCTCATATATTTACGAGGGAGAAAGAGTCGATTCATATTAAAGACAGTATAATGAGTACTTTCATCGTGTTACTTTATTCCTGAATTTTACGCTTCTCTATTTATTCACTAGTAGCTTGGATATTTTCGACGATTGCTGATTGCCTGTGATTTATTCTATAGGCGAAAAAGTCTATACAAACAAGACGTTTTAAAGTTTTGATTTAAAATTACAAATTTTAGGATGAATTAGATATATGTTGAATCAACCCGGATTAATCTTAGTCGTGAGCATGAATCCGAAAAGTTTGAATATTCATTTGGTTTTATTTAAAATTTAATTATTATAAGATTGTGGTTGTCTTACCCTGTAGAAGGTATCGAAATCCTTGGCGAAGAAGAAGAGGTCGAACAAGGTGATAGCCTCCTGTCTTTGGTGGTTGGACATGATGTCGAACACTTGGTTCCTGGAGGTTTTGCCTTGTGCGATTTGCTGTTGCATGGCCTTCACTGCTTGAGAGTTCTGAAATTTTAAAATCGAATGTGAAATTTTGATTTTTTTGCGACTTCCTCGTTCATGAGTAATGACGCCCAACAGTAAGGCAGGTTTATGAAGAAATCGCATAGGTGATACTTTACACGTTGTCTGCCATTTTAATGTTTCATAATTAGTTACCTCTGTGCTATGAGCAAAATGTTGTAATTCTTGTTTTTTGTCTCACCGTGCCCTCTTAGCTCTTCCTCAAAATCTTCCATTTATTAGCACGTAAACTATTTTGTGGTGTCTGGCACTTGTGACGTGACATGACTGACGAGATTAAAGGGCCCAAGACTTATCATTTTATACAATAATACCTGTAAATATTTTCCGTAATACCTCAAAATGAACTTACACCTTTTATGTTACTTTTAAACAAGTGCATATAAAATGTGAAATAAAATCATCTCGCTTCATTAATATCAATATTTAAAATTCTTTGAGCTCACGAAAATTTCATTGGAGATAGATTTGTGCGAAGGTGGAAGCATTATTGAATCTCGAAAATATCTGATTTGCACGGAGAAAAAAAAAAAAACTTCGTACATGGGACACGGATTTCGGGTCATGTGGATCTCAGGATTTTTCGGGTGGTGCTTCAGAAAACTTGATCTTCAGCTGCCGATGTTAGAGTCACACATCTAAAGTACCTCGGTACTTCGGTTAAAACGTTTAGGGAGTCAACTGAAGTATCAAAGTATTTTAGATGCGCGATCCTAACTTCAGAAGTTAAATCTCAATTTTTAGGGTGCACGATCTGAAAACTTCAGAGATCCATATGACCTGAGCTTCGAGTCTCATGCATGGAATTTTTTTTCTCCGTTTGTCAAAATTTACTTAAGATGATCCCTATCTCAAAAATTTAGATCAAAAAGTATTCCTTTCATTTTAAATTTTTGGCTTGCTCTCTTGAAAGATTTTGGGACGATTTAAAATTGAGACAAGAACTGCACGAAAAGGTAGAAAAGATGACTTTTCCGATTACGTTCTATCCTGTCATCTCAGTTAGAACAATATTTCTCTACATTATTTGTTCAAGACTCAATGCGTTTTTTACTCATGAAAAATGTCAATGGGCTATGTGCGATAGGTAACTCACAGAGAAGTTGGAGGCTTCTTGGTCAATATTGAAGTTGTTTCCGATTTGTTGCTGTTCTTGGTCGTGGTTCTGCTCATGGATGTTCCTCATCAGTCGGAGAATTTGCAATTGTCTCTGCAGGAAATTCTTGTCAGCTGTAATACGATTCAGAATACATTCATTTAGTCAATTTCCGGAAGAGTACGCAGTTTTTGGTCAATAAAATACATGAAATTTACTTTGAGAATTGAGAAAAACATAGCTTTCTGACAGTAGGTATCTCTTGCACCATAATCATATGGGATGCATACAAGTTTTTGGAAGACCTATAGACTCTCGAACGAAATTTTAATGCGTGATAGCATTTAATCTCATACTTTTATTATAACATGGTCTCAAAAGTCCAGATTTCTACAGGTCGATGAGAGGATTTCCTTTTACCAACTTTTTATATTAAATTCTTACGAGTTCAATTTATCTCGAAAAACGACTGCACTCACTTTGCTCAGTCGATGTATTTGTAAATTTAATTATTCCAACCGATAAAATTGTGTACATGAGAAAGAAAATTGGATCTTACTCCATGAAATTATTTGAAAACGTAAGGAATCCTTTAGAAAACTATGAAAACTATTTTTTCGAAAAAAAATCTTAGACTGCAATTTCAAAACTGAGAAAGTGCAAGTTAAAATAATTTTATTTTGAAGTCAAAAATAAATTACACCATCACAAACACATATTACATAAATCGCTTAAACATTTTTTAGGGGATGCAACAATGAAATATGCATGCATTCAATAATTTGAAAAAAAAAGAAACTCATATTTCACTGGAGTGAAATGATTGAAAATTTCTAAGTACAAAACTATGATTTGACCCGATCGTTTCAAAAAATAAGACTTGAAGAGAAATTAAATATCTCTGCATTGAGTCAGTAAATTGTGTTTGCGAAAAGACAAGGAAATTTTTAGTATCCAGAGCTTGTACACTCGGTAGACACTTAGAAAAGTTAGCGATTTTCAAAATATATAAATTCAAAGTATTCTTTGCAGAAATGAAGCTTTCCTTACCTGGGACCATTCCACCGTTGTTATCACCACCATCGGTAGCATCTCGGCCCAAATGGTGGGCAGCGAGAGCCACAGAGGTGCACAAGCACAAAGAAATGAACCAAGAACGCATGGTGAACAACTGGAAGTAAAAGATGCTTTCTCCGGGACTGCACAGAGCTTTTATACTAAATCCTCATGAACTTTTGCCTTCCTGTTATCAGCCAGACGGCAAAAAAATAAAAAAAGAGGAAAAATGCTGTTTACAACTTATTGCTCTTTAATTGTAATACATTGATCGATATTTAATTGGTTGGGAAGATTAGTTATGCTACTAGATAAGATGCGTTCCCCCCTCCCTTCCTCCTGCCGCAGCTAGACGGCTTTTGGTTTGCAAAAAACACCATCGATAACGTGAAAGAGGGAGAGTGGGCTCAGCATTTTCTGTTTTTTGTGTCTCTTTCGCTCTAGGTTGATAGCTTAACCTTCTCTGTCTGATAATTCAAAAAATTGCAAGCTTCTTCATTTTATGCTCGGCAATTTCTTGGGCTCGTTCAGGTTTTGTGTATCTGCCCCGTTCTAAGTTTTGCCCTCTCATCTCATAATTTGAATCGCTGTTGGTGTTTGGTCGATCCAGAACTTTCTCCAAGATGTTTTCAAAAAAAGCTTGGCTTGCATTTTTATGGTTAACTAAGATGCCTTTACCTCTTTCAATCAGAAAAAAATTGCTTACGTGAAGTCTGTGTAGTTGCAGGTGGGAAAAGTTCTGAAGGTCTCTTCCGTTACAGTCTGGCTTAGATATCTGTGACATTTAGTGTAACCACAATTTGTATGATATGGGTGTAAAATTTCATCCGAAATCGCGTCAAATCCAGTTGTGTTGATAATTTTGTAAGGAATTATAGTACCATGAATAAATATATTGATTTTTCATGATCACGAAGAATGTACAATAAAAGTTATATTGAAGAACGAACTTCAAAAGTAAAATTTTAAAGCATCCTCATCCTCCCGTGGTACTCTACGTTTTGCTGCTCAGTTAGTTTAGTTGTTTAATCAAAGTAAACCCGCAACTTAGGACATCATAACTGAAATCAAGCTTCCATTGAAGGGTCTTGAGATTAATACAATTTTGGATCGAGACACCTTCTTTTTCGTGTAGGTGATTATTTACGCGTCGTCAAGCTTCAGTTTCGTTATACAGTTTAGTTGCTCAGTCTCGCCAACTGGGGGCCCCTAGAAAAAGATTTTATTCTTCATTTTAGGTGGGATTTCATGATAAAGTCCCACTTCTTTGCTTGATACTCTCTAGCCAATCGAAGTGTTCTTCGTTCGAGGTGGGATTTTATGTTGAAGCCCCGTTGTTTCACTCAAAACTCTCTAGTCACTTAAAAACTTTGATGAATTGCTAGTAAAACCAGAGCATTTTTAGCGAAATGAAGCATTGTTTTTTTCTCTCTTTTTTTTTAAACTAGAACATTTTAAAGGGCGAAGATGAACCTAATGAGAGCCGTTGCGATGATATGAAGTGTTTTTTTTTTCATGCACGCTTTGAAACAAAACCTATGTGCGATGCAAAAAAATTAGCGTCTTTTATCTTTGATATTTAAGATTTGTTTTCTTGTTTTTAGCGAATTTTCTTTCTCTCTTCCTCCTCTTACTGATAAATTTCGAGAAGAAAAACACAGGGATCTGAATATTCTGGTATTGTCTCAGATTTTCTACCACTGGAGAAGATCAAAACGATATCCGAAAATTATGTGAAAAGCGAATACATGCTTGTTAAAAGATTTGAGTGAATTCATGATACCAGGAATAGTTGAGCTGTGCAATGGTTTAAAAATAAAAGTGTACTGATTTTGACCAAATTTCATTATAATATCCAGGGTATTAGCCCTATTTTCCCAGCTTTTGCAGAAAAAACTTTGGATTTAATACCAAGTGACAAATAACACATCAAATTGGATCTTAACTACTACGCCGGCGGTCCCATCAAATGGTGCGGGTTGACGTCTCCGCACAAATTTTCCGATTTTGACATTTCCCTACAAAAACCTGAATTAAAATTTTTCGCACAAAATCAGTCAGCAAAACTTCATTTTTTGCACGATATGGCAACACAGTGCAGACAATAATTGCATCATGTTTACCTTAATCCACATACAAAACAAAAAAAAATTAGAGGAATTAGAGGAAAATATTTTACTAACATAGGTATTGTTCATCGGGGATCGCTTCATTTTTTGTAAAAGATAACACATACCAACGAAAGTTGTTTTATCTTTTGATGGCAAGAAAAAAGAGATGCATGCGGTAGCAGTTTTCAAAAACATGATTCTGCCTTTGCTTCCTTTTCTCTCACTTACCTATTATACTTTATAATTTAAAGTCATAAGAGTACTGCGTAAAGCATAACGCTCTCTGAAAATCTGCACTTAAGAGGGGTGAGGTCAGGACACCTTCTACAAACGAGGTTGTCAGATGTAACTTGAGCGGGAAATATTGGTTTCAGGACACATTCGTCAAAGATTTTTCATCCGCGCACCTGTTTTGTCCAGTAGCTTACATCCACACGTAAATTAAGCAACAGTGACTTGGTCTAAGCGTTGTATTATGGTCCGAGTGTAAACTTATATTGATAATATTGAAATGAGAAAATTGAGAGGGAACGACGTATTGTTATGGTAACCCATTTTTTAAATGAAATGTTACTTTCTTCTTTTGATTAATCTTTTCAAACTGTCTTTGGTGAACATTTTGTTTCAAACTACCCTTAAAGTTTTCAATATAGAATATACCTACCTCATATGTACTTTTTTTTAAAATGAATATATTACCTCATTTTAAAAATAATTACACTTTTAAAACGTGGCAAATATTTGTAAAACCTCTCCCAGGCGATGGCATCTATGTTAATCTCAATGAACCGTAGTTGTGTTGAAAAAAGCTGTACAAAAATGAATACAAGCGGGAAAAACCAAGAAGCACGCAATATTTGGTTTTAATCCATTTAGAGTCAAATATGTTCGATTTTGCGAGTTTGGTTGCGCATACACCACTCTGCAGCACAGTGAAAGCACAAAATGTAAAAGAAAAAAATTGCTTTGGAAATTACTGAATTTGGTGCGGAACAACCCTTAATAAATACAAAATACACATTATATTAATTTATATTTTCCTTTAATACATATTTTTTCTCATCAATTTTTATGAGAATATTACAGCAGAGTGTGCAAACATTTCAAAATCATGAGTTGAAAAACGTTAACTCCGCGAGTTTAAATATTTGAGCCTGACACAGAGCGGAGCATTGAGCTGTCAGCAGGAAGCGCGCACTGGCGCCTACAAACCTAAGGGGATACTTCACGCATTGCGCAATGCTTGAAGTATCCCCTTAGGTTTGTAGGCGCCAATACGCCGGCCCGCCGCCCCGCAGCGCGCGTGCCACGGCGCCTCAAGCAACTATTTCACCACAGAGGTGTTGCACAGTATCATACGAAATTGAAGGCGCTCCAACATATTAAGAATAGCAGGCATCCTTTAAGAGTACGGACCTTTCCTCGCAAAATAAATCATGATACTACAGCACGAAAAGAGAGCGGTAGTATGTCACTATGTCCTAGCATCCATATTTAATATCGTTCGGCATAATTTTTGAATTTCATCAGAGAAAAAAGTGACTCAACTAAGGCAGAAACATTCTTGAGTATGCCTTAAAGAGGATTTTATTTTGAAACAATAAAATAGCTGAATGAAAGCGGGTTTCTGCTTGATGTAAGTGACTCTTCTTTTTGTAAAAGCATCTTAATTTTCATCTTTAAACAAGCATTATTGTCTTTATTGATTCATAAATAAATCTTCCCGGCGGTAAAATTGAGCATATTTCTGCTTGAATCGAGTCACTTTTTCCTCTAATGAAGTTCAAAAATCATGCTAAACGTAATTGAATACAGATACTAGGATTTAGTACGTCTTTCAAGTACCGCTCTCTTTTTGTTGTTGTCGTCGCTCGATTTAATTTGCAGGGGGACTTCGTGCTTTTGGAAGGTGCCATCAATCATGAAACGTTGAGATACCTTCAATCTCGTATGATACTGTGCAACACCAAATTTCGAGCAATAAAGTTGGCATATTTCTCTTCGAAAAAAGAAAATTGGGGCGGATATTTTAAGAGAGAGGAAATTATATCCGCAAAGAGGGTAAGTGGTTTTGCACTCTGCCCATCGATTTTCTTTTCCCTGTGCTTTTAAATGCTGTACTGCTGGAGCTTTCAGTGTCATGCACTTGATCATCAATAATTCATTTTAACCATTTATTTGTCAGCATTTTCAATCAAGGATAGTTGGTTTCCTCAGCGATCTTGAAAGGATCTGGCTTTTGCCATTTTTTCACTCGCTCGCCCACCAAGATCTTTGTCGTGAGGAAACCTGGAAAGATTCCGGAATTGAGGAGCTTAGAGGACAAGGTGCATAAGGGCATTTTTTTATATAATTGAGATGAATTTGAAAGTATATTTTGTGAAAAATCTACAACTAAAGTCCAACTTTAAAGCATCAAAAAGTGAGTTTAAACTTTCTTTCTGCCATAACTAAGGCTCCATGTAATTTTGAAACTTTAAACACATAATTCTTGAATTGCAAAAACTGCATTTATGCGCCTTGTCCTCCGAGCCCTCAAGTGTACCGATTATTTTCCACATCACACGAAAGCCCGCACCAATCTCCATTTTGGTGGTAGAAGGGTCGTTTTTCTATGTTTTCTCTCGTATGATCAATTATGTCTGATTTCAAAATAGCCTTCTAAAAGAACATACATTTTTTGGAATTCTGAGATTGTCAACAAAGCTAATAAAATGGTTTTTCTTTTTTTTTCTCGAATTCGCAATTTTGGCGATAACGTTGTTTGAAAAATAAACGGTTCAATTAAGACTAAAACAGAAAACTTGGTTCTAACCGCTGATGCCCGTGAGTAATCAATTCTAATAATCAACATATTATACGAGACAAATATTTACTCAGTTTCTTGACGTTTACATGAGATTGTCAATGAAACTGCGAGGATATAATCACACACAAAAAATGACATATCGACGGTGTGAGTCGGCAATCACATAACTCGGTTTGCGACGTCGCAGACTTCTTGTCACACTTTATTTTTTAAATGGAAAACTACTCAACGGCAATTCTTTAAAACTGTCATGGTTTTTCTTCTCAATCCGAAGAAAATTCTGCAAAAACTTCAAGAAATAATGTCAATTTATTTTCCTTTAAAAAAATGATGCACAGGCGGAGATTTTCAGACACCGCAAACGAGTTATGTGATTGCCGAATTTCACCGTCGATATCACTTATCAAAAGGAGAGAAGCCTAACGCAGTTATACTGTCACCTTTCTAGTGTTATTACTCGCCATTAATTCATTGTAGGTTGTTTTTTTAAGTTTCAGAAGGGAGAAACCGCAGTGTAATTGATTATTGCCCGTGTTTTTCCGTGCATCATCATCAAAGGGACACCTAGCTTTGTTTTTCAACCGATTATTCTCACTCTCGCTGATATTACCCGTTTTTTGCAGGCGTAAGCGTCTATCGTGAGCTCCGATTTTTTCCCGATCTGAAAGGTCATTTGCAACAAATAAGTCTCGTCGGGGTCCAGTTTTATCTCCAGAACTCCACTGTTTTACTAGAAGCGGTAAAATAATTGCNACAAATTTTCCGATTTTGACATTTCCCTACAAAAACCTGAATTAAAATTTTTCGCACAAAATCAGTCAGCAAAACTTCATTTTTTGCACGATATGGCAACACAGTGCAGACAATAATTGCATCATGTTTACCTTAATCCACATACAAAACAAAAAAAAATTAGAGGAATTAGAGGAAAATATTTTACTAACATAGGTATTGTTCATCGGGGATCGCTTCAATTTTTGTAAAAGATAACACATACCAACGAAAGTTGTTTTATCTTTTGATGGCAAGAAAAAAGAGATGCATGCGGTAGCAGTTTTCAAAAACATGATTCTGCCTTTGCTTCCTCTTCTCTCACTTACCTATTATACTTTATAATTTAAAGTCATAAGAGTACTGCGTAACGCATAACGCCCTCTGAAAATCTGCACTTAAGAGGGGTGAGGTCAGGACACCTTCTACAAGCGAGGTTGTCAAATGTAACTTGAGCGGGAAATATTGGTTTCAGGACACATTCGTCAAAGATTTTTCATCCGCGCACCTGTTTTGTCCAGTAGCTTACATCCACACGTAATTTAAGCAACAGTGACTTGATCTAAGCGTTGTATTATGGTCCGAGTGTAAACTTATATTGATAATATTGAAATGAGAAAATTGAGAGGGAACGACATCTTGTTATGGTAACCCATTTTTTAAATGAAATGTTACTTTCTTCTTTTGATTAATCTTTTCAAACTGTCTTTGGTGAGCATTTTGTTTCAAACTACCCTTAAAGTTTTCAATATAGAATATACCTACCTCATATGTACTTTTTTTTAAAATGAATATATTACCTCATTTTAAAAATAATTACACTTTTAAAACGTGGCAAATATTTGTAAAACCATTCCCAGGCGATGGCATCTATATTAATCTCAATGAACCGTAGTTGTGTTGAAAGGAACTGTACAAAAATGAATGAAAGAGGGGGAAAACCAAGAAGCACGCAATCTTTGGTTTTAATCTATTTAGAGTCAAATATGTTCGATTTTGCGAGTTTGGTTGCGCATACACCACTCTGCAGCACAGTGAAAGCACAAAATTTAAAAGAAAGTACTTTAGAAATCGTTAAATTTGACACGGAACCACCTTAATTATTACAAAACACACATTATATTAATTTATATTTTCCTTTAATACATACTTTTCCCATCAATTTCATGAGAATAATCCAGCAGAATGTGCAAACATTTCAAAATCATGAGTTGAAAAACGCTAACTCCGCGAGTTTAAATATTTGAGCCTAACACAGAGCAGAGCATTGAGCTGTCAGCAGGAAGCGCGCACTGGCGCCTACAAACCTAAGGGGATACTTCACGCATTGCGCAATGCGTGAAGTATCCCTGTTAGGTTTGTAGGCGCCAATACGCCGGCCCGCCGCCCCGCAGCTTGCCACGGCGCCTCAAGCAACTATTTCACCACAGAGGTGTTGCACAGTATCATCCGAAATTGAAGGCGCTCCAACATATTAAGAATAACAGGCATCTTTTAAGAGCACGGACCTTTCCTCGCAAAATAAATCATGATACTACAGCACGAAAAGAGAGCGGTAGTATGTCACTATGTCCTAGCATCCATATTTAATATCGTTCGGCATAATTTTCGAATTTCATCAGAGAAAAAAGTGACTCAACTAAGGCAGAAACATTCTTGAGTATGCCTTAAAGAGGCTTTTATTTTGAAACAATAAAATAGCTGAATGAAAGCAGGTTTCTGCTTAATGTAAGTGACTCTTCTTTTAATAAAAGCATCTTTTCATCTTTAAACAAGCATTATTTTCTTTATTGATTCATAAATAAATCTTCTCGGCGGTAAAATTTAGCATATTTCTGCTTGAATTGAGTCACTTTTTCCTCTAGTGAAGTTCAAAAATCATGCTAAACGTAATTGAACACAGATACTAGGATTTAGTACGTCTTTCAACTACCGCTCTCTTTTTGTTGTTGTCGTCGCTCGATTTAATTTGCAGGGGGACTTCTAGCTTTTGAAAGATGCCATCAACCACGAAACGTTGGGATACCTTCAATCTCGTATGATGCTGTGCAACACCAAATTTCGAGCTATAAAGTTGGCATATTTCTCTTCGAAAAAAGAAAATTGGGGCGGATATTTTAAGAGAGAGGAAACTATATTCGCAATGGAGGTAAGTATTTATGCACTCTGCCCATCGATTTTCTTTTCCCTGTGTTTTTAAATGCTGTACTGCTGGAGCTTTCAGTGTCATGCACTTGCTCATCAAAAATTCATTTTAACCATTTATTTGTTAGCATTTTCAATCAAGGATGGTTGGTTTCCTCAGCGATCTTGAAAGGATCTAGTTTTTGCCATTTTTTCACTCGCTCGCCCACCAAGATCTTTGTCATGAGGAAACCTGGAAAGATTCCGCAATCGAGGAGCTTAGAGGACAAGGTGCATAAGGGCATTTTTTGATAAAAATGAGGTAAATTTGAAAGTATATTTTGTGAAAATGAGACAAATATTTACTCAGTTTATTGACGTTTACGTGCGATTGTCAATGAAACTGCAAGGATATAATCACACACAAAAAATGACATATCGACGGTGTGAGTCGGCAATCACATTGTCATACTTTTTTTTTTAAATGGAAAACTACTCAACGGCAATTCTTTAAAACTAGCTGTCATGGTTTTTCTTCTCAATTCGAAGAAAATTCTGCAAAAACTTCAAGAAATAATGTCAATTTGTTTTCTTTTAAAAAAAATGATGCACAGGCGGAAATTTTCAGACACCGCAAACGAGTTATGTGATTGCCGAATTTCACCGTCGATATCACTTATCAAAAGGAGAGAAGCCTAACGCAGTTATACTGTCACCTTTCTAGTGTTATTACTCGCCATTAATTCATTGTAGGTTGTTTTTTTAAGTTTCAGAAGGCAGAAACCGCAGTGTAATTGATTATTGCCCGTGTTTTTCCGTGCATCATTATCAAAGGGACACCTAGCTTTGTTTTTCAACCGATTATTCTCACTCTCGCTGATATTACCCGTTTTTTGCAGGCGTAAGCGTCTATCGTGAGCTCCGATTTTTTCCCGATCTGAAAGGTCATTTGCAACAAATAAGTCTCGTCGGGGTCCAGTTTTATCTCCAGAACTCCACTGTTTTACTAGAAGCGGTAAAATAATTGCAAATTCAACTTAACTTTGTTTTTCTAGCAATTTTACGTGAATGTAGTAATAAATGTAGTACGGTTTCTAATTTTAGATCCCTAGTCTTGTGTGATTTTTTCTGGAGTTCTTGAAATAGGTCCGTCGTCCCCGGTAAAAATAAGTGACATGACCAAGTAGCAGTGTGGTCGCGATAAGTTGCGATTTGATCGGAGGGTGTATCGCGATTTGATCGAAGTCGATCAATTGCAATATTATCGCATAAATTGCAAAAAAAAAAAAAATGACGATTTTATCACATAAATTTGCAATGAAATCGCGATTCTATCGACGGCGATTTATCGCAATAGTATCGAATATAAAATGTGTAAAAAATCGAGATAAAATTCCGATTTTATCGAACGCGATTGTATGAAGATAAAATTGCAACAAGATCGAAGATGATCGCGCAAGCGTTGATGATCCTAGCGATTAAATCGCCAAAAATCGTAAAAAAATCGCAACTTAATTTCAAAATGTTGAAAAATGCTGCTTGGGTACCTACCGATGATTCAAGTCGATGATCCAATTTATGCTGAACGATATTAATTATGGATGCTAGGACTTAGTGAGTTTTTGGACTACCGCTCTCAATCGTGCCGTGGTATCATGATTCATTTTGCGAGGAAAGCTCCGTACTCTTAAGGGATGCCTGTTATTCTTATTATGTTGGAGCGCCTTTAATTTCGTATGATGCTGTGCAACACCTCGGTTGCGAAATAGTTGCTTGAGGCGCCGTGGCGAGCGGCCGCGCTGTGGCGCCTTCAAACCTAACAGGGATACTTCACGTATTGCGCAATGCATGAAGTATCTCCTTAGGTTTGTAGGCGCCAGTGCACGCTTCCCGCTGGCAGCACAGTAGCTCTGCTCTGTGTTAGGCTCTAATATTTAAACTCGCGGAGTTAGCGTTTTTCAACTCATGGTTTTGAAATGTTTGCACACTCTGCTGTATTATTCTCATAAAAATCGATGTGAAAAAATATGTATTAAAGGATAATATAAATTAATATAATGTGTGTTTTGTATTTATTAAGGGTTGTTCCGCATCAAATTCAATGATTTCCAAAGCACTTTAATTTTTTCTTTTACACATTGTGCTTTCACTGTGCTGCAGAGAGGTGTAAGCGCAACCAAACTCTCAAAATTCGACGTATTTGACTCTAAAAGATCGATCAACAAATGAGTTAAAACCAAAGATTGCGGGCTTCTTGGTTTTTCCCCTCTTTCATTCATTTTTGTATAGTTCCTTTCAACACAACTAAGGTTCATTGAGAATAATATCGATGTCATCGCCTGGGAATGGTTTTACAAATATTTGCCACGTTTTAAAAGTGTAAATATTTTTAAAATGAGGTAATGTATTCATTTAAAAAAAAAGTACGTATGAAGTAGGTATATTTTATATTGAAAAGTCTAAGGATAGTATTTAAAAAAATGTTCACCAAAGACAGTTTGAAATGATGAATCAAAAGAAGAAAGTAACATTTCATATAAAAAATGAGTTACTGTAACAAAACGTCGTTCCCTCTCAATTTTCTCATTTCAATATTATCAATATATAAGTTTACACTCGGGCCATAATACAACGCTTAGACCAAGTCACTGTTGCTTAATTTACGTGTGGATGTAAGCTACTGGACAAAACAGGTGCACGGATGAAAAATCTTTGACGGAGTGTCCTGAAACCAATATTTCCCGCTCAAGTTACATCTGACAACCTCGCTTGTAGAAGGTGTCCTGACCTCACCCCTCTTAAGTTCAGATTTTCAGAGGGCGTTATGCGTTACGCAGTACTCTTATGAATTTAAATTATAAAGTATAAGAGGTAAATCAGAGAAAAGGAAGCAAAGGCAGAAAAATGAAATGGCATTCATCACTCGATATAGGTAGACCCTCTATTGAACGCGGACTCAGAGATGGATGGAAATTATTAATCGGGAGCACAGTCTTTAAATAACGTCTAATCACATTATTTTTAATTGCATTTTAATATACATTGAGCTCTGCAGCATTTAATTGGAGTCACGGATAAGATCACGTAGAACTTTAACGAGAAGTCAAGGGTCATAATCATAGTGGAACGAGATCACGCATCTCTGGAAGTTTAGTCCAAACTTATTTTTCTGATACCGTATGATAATCCTTCGTTGTACCGCAAAAAATGGAGACCGGAGGGTCGTATATCGTCGCTCCTCTGACGTAAGGGTGCATTTCAATTTCTGCGTGAGCTCCGGGATTATACGGGCAAGAGAGCAGCTCATTTGGGTGGGAACACTCCAATGTCGCTCAGTGGGTCGAGTCAATTAGAAAGGTGGGACATGAAATTTTTGACAAAAACTGCAAATTTTGATGTTTATATCGTCACATTTTAAATTTCAAGGGGTGCATCAAAATGAAAATTTAACGAAATAACCGATGGAACCACTTTTAGAGCCTCAAAGTTTTGTATATCAACGGAGTTATAAGCGTTTAAAGTTTCCAAATTTTGTCCGACCTCTCCTACTGACTCGATCCACCGTGTGTCGGAGGAACGACAAATTTATGCTAGTTTCTAGTATTATGGATACAGTGTTTATGTGTGCCTCGCTTTCAGGATTTCCTCAAATGAAACGTACGATACATACTTCTGCAGCGCAGAAACATACGATACATACTTCTGCAGCGCAGAAACCATATATCGACGGTGAAACTACCAAACCACGTATCTCGGTTTGCGACGTCGCAGACTTCCTGTCATACTTTATTTTTTAAATGAAAAACTACTCAACATCCAGTCTTGAAAATTTCTGTGATTTTTCCTCTTCGTGCGGAGAAAATTCTGTGAAAATTTCAAGGAATGATATTGATTTGGTCTACTTCAAAAAAATAAAATGCGAGAGTAGATTTTTAAACACCGCAAACGAGATACGTGTTTTGGTAGTTTCACCGTCGATATCCAGAATTTACTACATATCGGCGGTGAAACTCCTAGACCACGTATCTCGTTGCGGTGTTTAACAATCTGCGCTCCCATTTCATTTTTTTCAATGGGAACTAATTAATATAATTTCTTGAAATTTTAACAGTTGTTTCCGCATGAAGAAGAAAAAACACGGATTTTTTCAAGAATTGGACCGAGTTCATCAGGAAGGAACCAACCCACATTAAGTTGAAACTGAGAAAAAGAGGTTTGAAGTTTGATTCCTGCATACGGCTCAATGTTAAAAATAAACTTCAACCCCTCTGTTCGCAAAAAAATTTCGTTCTTAGGATTTCAGTTTTTTTTTTTTTTTTTTTTTTTTTTCCCAGGGAGGGAATTTNTTTTTTTTCCCCAGGAGAAAATATATGGCTAGTGAGACACAATAGCATACTTAACTCAATTTTTTCAAAAATGTGGGTTGGTTCCTCTCTGATAAAGTCGATCCAATTGACGTTGGGTAGTTTTCCATTTAAAAATAGAGTATGACAGGAAGTCTGCAACGTCGCAACCCGAGATACGTAGTCAGGTAGTTTCACCATCGATTTGCGCACTACTGCGAGGCATGCAGGCAGGGACGCAGGGGGCTGGCTGTACAATTTTTTTTCCCTCCCTTAACATAAAATTTTCATCTTTCATTCGACCCTAGAATATTTTTCTATGTGTCTCATAGGTTCATATTTAAGTCTGTAAGAGGGCCGCAGCCGCTCCTCTTTTATTACCTCTCATGAGTGCAAAAAAGCCTCAAATTGAGTTCGAGATGGGTTGAAATTTCAAATTTTATTGAAGGTGGGATTTTACCCGAGCGTGGAAAGACTGTACGAAAGTCATCAAAACTTTCAGGTCTCAAATTTTCCCAAACATGCGTTATATACAAATAATCCGCCTAGTATGTGTTCTGGCAAATTTTCAGAGTTGAGCTGAACTCTAAGAAACCTTACTCCACATAAAAAGAAGTGAGGAGCGTTCATAAATTACGTCAAGTTTAAATTTATTGTTCAGATTGACGTCTGATTCTTTTTTTAGGATGCATATTTAGGCCAAAATTTAAAGCTGGCCTACCGACTATCTCTCCTGGAGGAATCAATGTGCCGTTACAAACGAGCTTTAGATGGAGGTCTATGAATATATCCTAAAAAACAATCAATTAAATATCAAATTGAAAAATAAGACAAAAATCGAGTGCCAATACAGCTGAAGATAGGAGAGACGTAGTCGAGCCTCGTTCTTTAATTTTTCTGCCAACTCTGAGCGACACACTGCATAAAGCAAAGCACTGCGACTACTGCGAGTTCTTTTCTCGCGCCATCGCGCCTTCAATTTTGCAGACGCAACACGGACATCCATCACGTACGAATAGTCGCATCTCTGCGCCGTCATCATAGCGCGTTCACTCCCTTGCCTAGTTTTTGAAGACAAACTATTAAAATTAATAAATTTAATACGGGTAAATTTGAACCGACTGGGGACTCGCGTGTTAAAAATTCTTATGCATCTAAATGGTTAAAGGATTATCAAATAATATTTTCATGTTATCATTAATTCGTTGTATCGTCAATTTAGGTCATTTCCACTGAGACATTCAGTTGGCGATTTCGTAAAATTGTCAACGTCGAGTCGTCTTGTCAAAGAGCATAATCCGGGTTGACTGAAATTCAAACACCCCCTCATGCTCCCATTTGGCAACAATCGTCAAATGAAGAACGCATATGGTCGAATGTCTGAGTTACAATGAAAAGACATTCCTGAGAAAAGACCTTTTTTGTACTCATCGCATCATTTCTGCACTTTATACAAATAAATATAAGAGAACCAATATGTTTTTCATGGTCCGACCGCTTTACTATCTTGATTTAGAGAGGACGCTGCTCTTTCATATGGAGGTGCGTCAATTTGAATTTACCGCTCGCCCTATAATTTAGATGGATCTTCGTGACTCACCAGACTCACCGCCGAACGGTAAACATAACCTTAAAATAGATTGTTGACAAATTCCGCAGCTCACGTGGGATCCCAGAATTTTTGAATCCAGCCTTTCTTTTTTCTCTGTAGTGTAATTATTGTCTGTGATATTATGTCTCAAGATTAGGTCTGTTTCTCTTTTTTATCCGGAGGTCACTGTGATTTTCTTTTCTCATCATCATGGGCAAAAGATACAAAATCAAACGCAAGGTATGTTGTCTTACACACTTCGCTCAGTGGTCGATTTTGCTTAATAGGCAGAGCCAGTTACTTTTCCTGTTCTTTCCGAAAATAAAGTACACATAATTCCTGAACATACGTTCATTATTGTCTCTGAATGTATGTGACGCGTCTGAACTGTTAAGCAAAGCTCTTAAAACTACATTTGCTGACTGTCGCAGTTTTGAACCTACCATATCATATTGGTGCGTGCTGCGACAGCATGAAACTCAAATCACATTATTCTCCTGCTGTCGTATCATTGTACACCGAATTTTCATTATTGTAAATTCATCTTTTATTGGGAATTACATAGAAAAAGTCGAGTAGAGTCGGAATTGGGGGTGCTGCTGTAGATTACCATGCTGTGATGTTGTTATCATTTGTTTTTGATTTTAGGGCTTTGCTCAAAAGCAAAATCCTGAGTCCTATGCCAAATTTGAAGAGCCAGAAGAGTTGGTAAGGGCCCCTCATTCCTTTGTCATTCATCGTGGAGAAGTTGGACCTTATATTCAAGAACTTACAACCGATTTCCGAAAAGTGATGGAGCCATTCACTGCATCATCTCTCCATGTAAGTTAATATTTAGATTTGCTGAAATTGATGAATCACTTTATATGCTGACTAGAATAATTTTAGTCTAAAATCATTAATTTTAGCTTGGGAGAGACAGTGAGATTCTTGGTAAGATCATTGAAGATTCTCTCATTAATCTTTAAGACTTGAAAATAGATTACATTAGTCAAATCCTTGTCTTCGATGTTTTTACCATTGAAGCTTAATTCATGGATGAACATTTTATCTATGCCACAGAAATCTTCAAATTTATATTATGATGAAAGGACAGTTGGACCGCGTTAAACAGAAAGGAACCAAGCCACATCAGCTATTGTCAAATTTAATCGGGAAATTTAATTTATTACATGAAAACGGTTGTGCGGATTTTTGTGCAAATTTCTATGAATTTTCTCCATAATACAAAGTTAATTCCTTAAAATTTGCAAAGGAGTCCGCACAAACGTTCTCTCGTAAAAAATCAAATTCCCCTGTTAAATTTAACAATAGCTGATGTGGCTTGGTTCCTTTCTGTTTAACGCGGTCCAGTTATTTTGAACCTTAACTGTACAATTTAATTTTACTTTTCTAGGTGCGGAAGAGTAATCGGGTGAAAGATTTTGCATCTGTGGCAGCTCCTCTTCATGTCACGCATTTATGTATGTTCACAAATTCAAAAGAAAAAGGACCGAATCTCCGGATAGCCCACTTACCCCAAGGGCCAACTCTCACCTTTAAAATAAATAAATACACCTTTGCTAGGAACGTTCTGTCATCTCTCACCAAACCAAATATTTGTGAGAAAATGTATGCTCATTCCCCACTTATAGTCTTGAATAACTTTGTGGGAGAGGGACTTCATATCAAGTTGATGGCAACGATGTTTCAAAATATGTTCCCAGCTTTAAATATTTCCAAGGTTTGTTGAAAACTGGTTTCAATGTCTTTCTTTCGTCAAATATCTTCTTGTCCCAGTGTTTTTGTTTTATTCAATTAAATACTTTGACATTTCTTTCAAAATTATTTGCATTGAAATTAGGTATGATGAAAACCTACTAAATTTTACCCAGCTCTCGGAAATGATGAGTTTTCCAGGTTAAAATATCGATGACCGAAGTGCAAAACCATGTAACTCAGTTTTCAATGTGGTAGATCTCCTGTCATACTTTATTTTTCCTTTGAAAAACCAGTCATTGTAATTTCTTGAAAACTTCCTTGATATTCCCTCTCGGTTAAGTAGTAGGATATTTTGTAAAAAATACAACCTATACAATTGGCTTGTCTCTTTTCAAAAACATGAAGTATGAGTGGAAATTTTAAAATACTGGAATAAAGATTTGTGGTTTCACACTTTGGCCGTTGATATATCTCTTTTACCAATTCATCCTCATATCTAGCTATTTTTTTCTACCATCATTTATTAGCTCAGGAGTTGATTTAATTGCATTATTGCCCCACAAGAAAAGCTTCTTTGTAAATTTATTTCAATTTTTGCTTGGTTCTGATGACTTTTTATCAAGTTTGTGATGTGAATACCTTCTTGATCTTGTAGCTCTAAATTACATTCATCTTGTTTCAGGTAAATCTGAAAGAAATTCAAAGGTGTGTTTTAATAAATTATGACCCTAACACGGAAACAATTGAGTTTCGCCACTATGCTATTAAAGTGGTCCCGGTCGGATTAGCTAAAGGAGTAAAAAAATTGGTGCAGAATAAAATTCCTAATTTAGCAAAAATGGAGGATATTTCTGAATTAATAACCAAGTAAGTTTTCTGAATTTTTAATAGTAATAGGGTTACCGCTGTCAGAGAATTTCAACAAGCCAGAGAAAGCCTATATATGTCAGAGAAAATGACAAAAGTGTCTGGGAAAAATTGTAACGTCACCTTTATTTCTCCTTCCATCGTTAAGTCACCTCCCTATAATGAGTTTGACATTTTGATGGACACATATTGTGTGGAAATTATCTCAAATTTGGGTTCTTTTACCATCTAGTGTATTTTCAATTGTCAGAGAATTTTACCAAAATGTATCAAGGAAATACATTTTCTGAATGCTGTGGTAACCCTGTTGTACCTTCTTTTTTGCCCTTTCTCTGAACACTTTCCCAGCTTTTCAGAGTACTATAATTTTTATTTCTATTTACGATGAGTGTTATTTTTTAGTGTTAAATGCATTATTCCACTTCCCGCAGAAAAGTCTGCATAAGAAATGCTTAATGAGTTATCATGCAAAAAAAATTGTAATCTCAACTGGTACTGAATGAAAACTCTATTGTTATCGTTAAAAAATGTATTTTATTATTCGCTTACTTCTAGTCTCTGGCTAAAAAGCACAATCTTTTAATACAACTGGAAGAGATAAAAGAATGCATTTGTAATTAGTTTTAGTCTTGTGAATTTTCCCTCAATTAAGTTCTTACCTTTTACCACTATTTTGACAGGCCCAGTCAACTATCTGAAAGTGAATTTGAAGATGATCCAAACAGTCATGTTTCCTTACCTGAACATTCATCTTTCCGTGGTGGCAATGTTGGCAATAAAACCTCATCTATTCGATTGTCAGAGCTTGGACCAAGAATAACCTTCCAGGTTTGATATGCATTGAGTGCTTTTTTAATGTAAAATATTTCCTAAAATATTTTCCCTGGAGACAAATATAAAGAAAAAAAA